>CAWUFW010004511.1:1200000-1525464 GCA_963921515.1 Calotriton arnoldi | reverse complement strand
TCATCCTGGGGATGCGACTACTCCTCATCACAAAGGCATCGTGTGCTGAACCAGGGAAACGGGCACACACGTGTGTGATGGTCATGTCTGCAAGACACACCACCAGTGCATTGACCGAGTGGTAGTGCTTGCGGTTCCTGTAGGCCTGCTCCTGGGCCTGTGGTGGTACCAAAGCCACATGTGTCCCATCAATGGAGCCAATTACATGCGGCATCCTCCCCAGGGCATAAAAGTCACTCTTCACGTCAGTGAGTCGTCGCAGTCTAGGGAAATAGATGTACCGGTTCAGGAAGAGCAACATTGCCGCCAAAACATCGCGGAGCACACGGCTGAACATGGTCTGTGACATCCCACCAGCAGTCGCCACAGTATGTTGGAAGGTACCGGTGGCAAAGAAGTGTAGGGCTGCCATCACCTTCACCTTGGGGGTCAGCGCTGTAGGATACGGCCGGCCAGGCTGCAAATGTGGGGACAACTGCACTGCCAAATCCTCAATCAGCTGCCTGGTGAAGCGGTACCGTCGGATGCTGTCCCGTTCCACCATCGTTGCCAGGTCTGGGAATGGCCGATGGACAGCAGGAGCCCTGCAGTGCAGAGGAGAAGTAAGCAAGATTGTCAGTCACCCCACATATGCGGCATTGAACACACTCAAGATCCCAACATACATCATTATGAGGCACAACTACATGAAGTGTGCAGTACCGGAAGGACATGTATGGTACGTACATGGCCAACATCTGTCAACACGGTCCTACAGGTGGCATCAATTTGTCCCAGGTTGGCCCATTGGATATCATGATGCCGTGTCACAGTTCCCATCTCCTGCTGCCGTGTCACAATCACCCCCACAGTGACATGTGAAGACAGATGTGCCCCAGGCACCACAGCTCAACGACAGGTACATTCCCAGGGACCCTGTAATGCCACATGGACACTGGCATCACATGGAGTATCATGTGTACACCACAGCAAAACAAACATGACCCCCACAGGTAGTGGCCCCACTTGCCACGGCAGGACAGACATGGATGTCTGTGACACACACGCACAACATCAGAGTCCATGCACACACAACGTGGATGTGGAGACTGTTTCCCATTGTGCACATGAAATCAGAGACATTGTAAACACTACATGCACAAACACTGTGGAGGTCCATCACTATTGTGCCACTGGGACACCCTGGCTCAAACATACCGTCCCACATGGGACTCACGGGGTATGTGACATGACATACACAAACACCACTGTGAAATGTGACCATGGCACATGCACAGATATGAACAGTTGCACATCACAGTGGTCACGTACACGTAACACCCAGGATCCTGTCCCCATGAACACGTGCACAGCCTGGGGGTGGCTGCCCACAGGTGACACCCACAGGACAACATGTACACCAACATACACACAATAGGAAATGCAGCCTTACATGCCTTATGATAAGGTTTGGACAGGCTGTTGTGATGTAGGTGTGCCCCTCACTCCCTGGGAGCTATCTGTGGCTGGCATATGTCCATCTGAGACAGGCATGCTGACATATGCCAGTCACATGTACAGTGATGCGTTGTACTGCAATGGACCGATCGGTGCCTCCGGCCGGCCCATTGCATTCAATGTGTCGGGTACGCGTTGTACCCCTGTGCGCGTTGAACTGCAATGGACCGATCGGTGCCTCCGGCCGGCCCATTGCTTTCAATGTGTGCGGGTACGCGTTGTACCCCTGTGCGCGTTGAACTGCAATGGACCGATCGGTGCCTCCGGCCGGCCCATTGCTTTCAATGTGTGCGGGTACGCGTTGTACCCCTGTGCGCGTTGAACTGCAATGGACCGATCGGTGCCTCCGGCCGGCCCATTGCATTCAATGTGCGCGGGTACGCGTTGTACCCCTGTGCGCGTTGAACTGCAATGGACCGATCGGTGCCTCCGGCCGGCCCATTGCTTTCAATGTGTGCGGGTACGCGTTGTACCCCTGTGCGCGTTGAACTGCAATGGACCGATCGGTGCCTCCGGCCGGCCCATTGCATTCAATGTGTGCGGGTACGCGTTGTACCCCTGTGCGCGTTGAACTGCAATGGACCGATCGGTGCCTCCGGCCGGCCCATTGCTTTCAATGTGTGCGGGTACGCGTTGTACCCCTGTGCGCGTTGAACTGCAATGGACCGATCGGTGCCTCCGGCCGGCCCATTGCTTTCAATGTGTGCGGGTACGCGTTGTACCCCTGTGCGCGTTGAACTGCAATGGACCGATCGGTGCCTCCGGCCGGCCCATTGCTTTCAATGTGTGCGGGTACGCGTTGTACCCCTGTGCGCGTTGAACTGCAATGGACCGATCTGTGCCTCCGGCCGGCCCATTGCTTTCAATGTGTGCGGGTACGCGTTGTACCCCTGTGCGCGTTGAACTGCAATGGACCGATCGGTGCCTCCAGCCGGCCCATTGCTTTCAATGTGTGCGGGTACGCGTTGTACCCCTGTGCGCGTAGTACTGCAATGGACCGATCGGTGCGCACCCATTGACAATGGGCTTGCCTGGCAACGGACGCGTTTTCGAATTCCGAACGAGTCGGTTGCTGGAAAATCAGTTGGTCACCCACAACAATGTTGCAAAATCATGTATGTCATGAAGTTGAAGATTTGAAGGATGCTGTGGGCGTGTTTTGGTGCTGCTATTCCATGGATTGGCCAGATTCAGAAGATGCAAACGACTTGGACCTATCACTTTGGACACAAGGGACAGTATCTGCCTCTCCAGCACATATATATTGCTGGCTGGTCCCCTGAGAGCCCACTTGCCTGCACTACATGCTCCAAGACGACATCTGCCACTGCACTGCTGCTGTCTCTGCCCCTCTGGACCCTGCAATGGCACGTACTGTGGAGAGAGCCCCAGCCTTCAGCCTTGAAGAGAACCAGGCCCTGCTGGACAGCCTACTTCCACAGTACAGCAAGCTGTATGGGACACCAGGGGAGCAGGTGAGTGTCCTGTGCACTGCCTTTCTGAATGTGCATTTTGTCTGACTAGCAAGGCTGAGAGTCTGCACGCCACTGGCTAGCAGGCTCACTGAGTAGTTGTCACCCCCCATAGTGTGTAGTGACTTGCACTGGACAGGTATGGTGCAGTGACAGTGCTTCTGAACAGGGTTTTACTCCCCATGCAATGATACCATGTAGTGACTTCTGGAAAACTGTCCATGGGCAGCCGTGCACTGCCTGTGTACACCATGTGCCCCTGTGATTGCGACATGTATATGCAACTGTGTCATGCACGGATATGTTGCATGTGTAGTAATGGCCTTATCACTTTGTCATCCTGACAGGCTTCTGCCCATCGGAAGCAGGAGATCTGGAAGGACATCGTCCGGGCTGTCCGGTCCGTGGGGGTCTACAAGCGCCGGATCCGCAACTGCCAAAAGAGGTGGCAGGACCTTCGGGGCTGGACCCGGAGGATTGCACGGGTCCAGCTGAAGCTGTCGCCTCCTCGCAGGAGGGGCGGAACACGGACCCTGACCCCCACATGCTCAGGATCCTGGCGGTGGTCTTTCCAGACCTGGATGGGCAGCTGAAGGCCAGAGAGCAGCAAGGAGGGGTGAGTCAAAGACTGCACTGTGAACTCTGTCTAACATGCTATGTGCCCTCCTCGGGCCTGGTTAAACTGCCACAGTACAGCAGTCATGTTGTCCAGGAGCCATGTCCCTCTATTGTGCACTGCCCACTCCTCATCTGATACCCAGGTGTGGCCCTTACATGCAGGGAATACTGTCACTTAGGACTGTGTCCTTGCAGTTTGCTTGACTCAAGGTGGGAGACAGCATCTGTTTCCCTGACTCTGTGGTGGGCATCATGGGTGGGTCCATTGCTTACACAATGCCTGTATTCTGACATGTATTCAGCGTGTTACTTTGATCTGTGGTCCAATTGCTGAGCTGATCCACCACATGTGGCTGGGGTATCTGGCACACACCCATGCTGCGGGTGGGAACAATGTTTGGGCCCCAGGAGTATGTATATGACGTGTGTCACACATACTTAGCCAGCTGCCTACAGTCCAGGGCTCATCCCTCATTCATGTGGAGCTGGACAGTCATGCCTACTCCAGGCCATACAATACACTCTGTACTCCCACTCCCGTGTATCAGCTGACACATTGTGCGCAGTGATTTGACCCCTCAGGTGTCTGCCTCTGTGTCAGTGTGCTGTGGATTAGTCGCCAGGACTGCTGTGGAGTTTCTTGGTAGGGGCTCAGCATGCCACTGGAGATGTGACCATAGGAGATGATACTTGTGTGTCACATAGGTGTCTGATCAGCTGCCCATGCAGACTGGGGCATGTGAATGTGAAGTTCAGGCAGCTGTTCCCCATTCACAGCAGAGTGTGAGGGGCTCAGGTTCAGAGGGTAGTGTCACAGGTCTCCCATATGTCCAATAGGTATGACCTGGACAGATGAGGGTTGAGAGGATGTGTTGTGGGGGGGATGTACATATGCACTTGTGCAGCTCCAGGACTTGCATTCCCCATGACCTACTATTGTGACACAGTGCAGAATGTTGTTGTCTGGCTGCCAAGTCATACATCACTGAGACAGTGATGTATGACTTTGCAGTCATGCCTCCGCCATGGCATGTGTCTACTGATTGGTGAGCCTGCAGGGGAGTGACATGTGCTACATGCACACCATAGTGGCGCTGGCTATCAGGACATGGGTGCATCATGGTGTCTGTCGCTGGTATGCATCACATGCATTTCCTATTTGACTCTGGGCATCCCTTTCATCCGGAAACCTGTACTGACTCAGTGGCAAGAGCTGTGATGTGTGCATGTCCACATGCCACACCGTGTCCTCTGCACTGTCCAACTACTGTGTACTTGGTGCATGTGTCCACACTGGGGTGTTGCAATCCAACAGACACCAGACAGATGGGTGCAAGGCCATGTGGGATGTGAGTGCCATGCTTGGCATCAGACTGACAATTGGCTTCTCCTGTTCAGTTAGGGCACTTTTAGCAATGTACAACTAATGATGCCAGGGCTTGCTCTGTGATGTGCTGTGCTCACAGTGGTGTGTGCATTTGGTGCAGGTGACTGATGTCTGTCTGTTTCCCCATTGTTTGCAGATACATCCACGGCCACGGAAGGGGACAGCTCCACGGACCAGGAGGAGCCAGAGAGCCAGACTGGGTCAGCAGCCGAGGAGTGGTCGGAGGGACCCAGTGGCACGGAGGGCGAGGGGAGCCACACCGAGGAGTCCTCAGCAGCATCCACCTCAGCTGAGGACCAGAGCAACTCGGAGGATGACTCCCTTGTGGAGGCGGGTGTCAGCAGCCACCACACCCCAGCTAGTGTTGCTGTCCCCGCCACCACCAGCACCACCACCGCCCTCCCATCGGCTCCCATTCCCCAGGTCCGTGGAGGCTCCCATGTCCGGGAGCGTGTCTCCTTTGGGCCAGGCACCGCAGCCCCTGCCCCTGTGTCCCCTGCTGCCCTGAGTGAGGAGTCTGTGTACCTCCTTCGCCAGCTCCATGTAGGCCAGACAGCCATGCTGAGTGTCCTCCATGCGCACACCGCGCTGTTGACTCAGCTGGTGTCGTTCATGGAGGGCATCTCATCGGGCATGTCTGACCTACAGAGGGGCAATAGGTCCATGGACTCCTCCCTGACGGCAGCAGTGTCCCTCCTCAAACGGTCCCTCACCCCTCCTGCCTCTGCTCCATCCACACTCCCCAGCACCTTACCCATCCCAAGCACACACACACCGGCACAGGCACACACCAGCACACACACATCCAGCACACTTACACACACGCCAATGACAAAACGCACACGCACGCACATTCAGGGGACTGAAGCCAGACTCACAGGGGATGGGGCCCTGGAACACACACACGCATCCACATGCACTGCGCAGTCCTCAGTTCCCTCTCCCTCCAAAGCACCCTCCCTTGCCTCACCTGCAACCCCAAAGTCACAGCAGCTCTTCCTCTGTGACCTCGGCCTCTTCCCCACCGATGAAGCTGCTCCAGCATCCCGGGGGAAGAGGAAGCCCACCCACACGGAGCAGAGTGCCCCTCGCCCCCGGACACCCGCCCCCCGGCGCAGACGGCCTGAGGCCCCCACCCGCAAGTCCCCACGGAGTCCTAAGAGCAAGACCCCGCCACCGCCCTGTAGCTCAAGCACCAGGTCTCCTTCCTCCATCCCTCAGGCCCCCACTCTACAGGTGCCCCCACCACACCCTGCCCCAGGTTCCCCCACCCACAGATATACCCTCCCCAAGAGGCTCCGGCCTTCTCCCCCTGCCACTTGCTCTCCCAGCACCACACCCCCGCTGCGCTTGTCTGTGCCACTGATGTGGTGAGGGTGTCCTCCCCCTCTGTCCAACCCACCTTGCCTGTTCCCCATTCTCCTCCCCTGGAGGTAGGCACTGCAGTGGAGTCCACTACCGCCCTGTCTGACTTGGGCACTGCAGTGGCGGACCTGTCCACTCCATCTGCAGGGTCCACTGCAGTTGTGCCGGCACCCACAACATCTGAGTCATGCCCCCAGTTGTGCCGGCACACACCATGTCAGACACCTCCACTGCAGTTGTCAGTGGCTCTCCAGCACCCACCACCCCTTCCCTGACTCCCCCTGGTGAGCCCTGATCCTGTCCCTGCGGTGCCTGGCCTGCCCCCCGGTTGCCCCTCCTAGTGGATTGTCCCTGGTTTTGTGCAGGCATGCGTAGGGTGACATCTGCCAGTGTCACCCTGTTTGAACTTTGACAATGGACTGGCCATTGGCCTTTGCTCTTTTTTTCTGGACGTCGTTTTGATTCAACACATATGCTGAATAAAGCAACTTTCTTTTCTCTAGTGCTCATGCTTCAGATGTACATGTTGTTGGTGCTGCTAACCATGCCCTTGCTGCAGTGATGGTGATATCTGGTCTCATGATTATGAAGTGTTACTGTGCAGGAACCCATGTGGTCCAGGGGGAATGTGTCCTATCATGTGGTGTATCCATGTCATCCATAGCAGCATCTGAGGGTGTCATGTGTTCAGTATTTGGCAATGGGATTTCCTACTTACATTAGCAATTTCATATCTGTGGCTTCCACCCCTGCACATCTGTTGTGCCTTCCATTGTTGGATTTGTCTACTTCCCTGACCGTGTTGCCATCTCCACTGGACATGCAGGTTTGGGCATCAATGGGAAAGGACTCATCCGTTTAGTCAGTGCAACATTGCTATACAAGTGTGTTGGATCTGTGCTGATGATTCCGTTGGCACATCCATGACCAGGCTGATGTGACGGGAGCCCTCATTTGGTGCTAATTGTTGATTGTGTGACCAAGTGCTCAGCTGACATGATGGGGCCCTACTGAGGCAACATATGGCACAGCTTTCCTCACACAGGAGTGGAGTCCCCTCATGGCAGTGTGTACACGTGTGACATTGCCTGCGCCCAAGGTGTGTGTTGTATGTGCATGTCTGTGTGTTCACTTCCATTTATCTGCGCATGCTGTGATCCCTAGTGTTGTACCTGTTTGTGATGCTTGCTGACTTGAGCTATGTTCCCCCAAAGTCTTCTCCCTGTGTTCTCTGTGATGTGGGTGCATGGCACATTACTGGTCATCAGGGTGTCACCCATAGGTGTGTTTGCTGTCAGGGCTGAGTTTGTGTGCAGACGCAGATGGGTCACAGTCAGGTTTCCCCTTGGCACTTGTTGTTTGCCCCTGTCATGTGATTTTCAGTTCGTGTTATCTTTAAGTTATTGTGACACGTTGTGTGTGTGACTGCTGGCACTCCTCAGGGTCCGTGCTGCGATGTTGGTTGTTGTCTATGTGTGTTCTTTGTGGGTGACCTTGGCTTCTTCATTGGTGTGTGACTGTGGCTGGGATCCCATTGGTTGGTGTGGTATCGCCGTCATGTCCATGTACAGCGTAGTGTGCAGTGTGTCAGACATTCAGGAGTCTTGTTGAGTGGCCATGTGTGATGTGTTTCTGCACCTTGGTTCTCACCCACCACCCTGGAATAGTCATGGGTGCATGTGCAATGTCACCAGTGCATGTGTACTTCACTGCTGCACATTGTTGGAGGTCGAGGGGTGTGGTCTTGAGTGTGTGCAGATGGGAGTTGTTGCCCAGCTGGACCCCTGCCTCCATGTTGGCCTTGGCTTACTGGCCATGCTGATTGATTTGTGCTTGTGTCGGTGTGATGGTAGTTTGTTGCTCAGGACACATGACTGTGGTTCACAGTGTGAACCACATTCAGCTTTGTCATCAGAGTGGGAATTTTATGCAGCCAAGGGTCACCACATTGTGGGGGCCCTGGGGGTGGTGCTGTGGTGTGTCTGTGTCTTGCTGTGTCAGTTGTTGTTCCTACGTTCCTGTGTGACATGTGTGTTTTGTGCTCCCTCTCATCTGACAATGCCTGCTTGCCCACATAGGGGATTTGGATCCATGAGTTACCTTAGTGTGGCAGTGTATGCACATCTGTATGATTGGTATTCAGCTCTCCTCGTGTGTTGTGGGGTTACCTGGGGACACTGGCACCCCCCCTCACCTGCTGTGTATGATGTCAGTGTTGGTCTGCCTGTTTGTGTTTGTGCATCTGCACCACTGCATTGGCATATCTTGGGTGTGCCATTGGCTGTATGTTGTTTGGTGGGTTTCCCCTGCTGTCCCTGGGACTCCTAGGTCATCGGTCAGCATAGTGATCATGGTTTGTGTGTCCCATTGCTGCCATGGTATGGTATCTGTTCACCTCACATCTGCTGTCTCCACAGGATATCTGCATTTGTGTGCCCATTGGTGCAAATATGTGGTTCTGCATTCTGATGGTCACTTCTGTCATTGTGTCATTGATGAATGTTGACGGTGTCAGCCACCATGGGTGTTGTTTGTCTGCACATGGCCAAAGGAATGTCTCATTTGCACTGCAGTATTTGGCTCACCCAATTTATGTTGCAATGGGACACATACACTACTTTGCCACAGATGAGTTTTTGGTTCTGTGACCAGGAATGATCCATGCAGTTTGGCAGTTGCAGCTCTTTCTTTGTCAACACTTACCTTTTGGTCACTGTGATGATGGGGGTGTAGACCCCATTGCCACAATGGTCAAAATGGGCTTCAGCTATGGACCCCACACTTCCCTTTTGGTCACTGTGATGATGGGGTTTAGACCCCATTGCCACAATGGTCAAAATGTGCTGCAGCTATGGACCCCACACTTACCTTTTGGTCACTGTGATGATGGGGGTTTAGGCCCCATTGCCACAATGGTCATGGGCTGCTTGCATTGTGGGTGCCACACACATATATGTGTGGCACATGTGCTAGGGGGTCACATTGTATGTTCAAAGTCATGTTCGGTGTTGTAGGCATTTGACACAGCCTACACACGCTTGTCATGGTGGTGGGGGGATGTCTTTATCTTGCATTCCCTAGGTTGTGGTGTGCTGGTTGTGTCATGCATTGTCCATCCTATGAGTGGGGGTGGTAGTAGTGGTAGGCATCCTGCCCCCCTGGGTGAGGGTGGTAGTGGTGGTAGGCATCCAGCCCCCCTGGGTGAGGGTGGTAGTAGTGGTAGGCATCCAGCCCCCTGGCTAAGGGTGGTAGTAGTGGTAGGCATCCAGCCCCCCTGGCTAAGGGTGGTAGTAGTGGTAGGCATCCAGCCCCCTGGCTAAGGGTGGTAGTAGTGGTAGGCATCCAGCCCCCTGGCTAAGGGTGGTAGTAGTGGTAGGCATCCAGCCCCCCTGGCTAAGGGTGGTAGTAGTGGTAGGCATCCTGCCCCCCTGGGTGAGGGTGGTAGTGGTGGTAGGCATCCAGCCCCCCTGGGTGAGGGTGGTAGTAGTGGTAGGCATCCAGGCCCCCTGGCTAAGGGTGGTGGTAGGCATCCAGCCCCCCTGGGTGAGGGTGGTAGTAGTGGTAGGCATCCAGCCCCCCTGGCTGAGGGTGGTAGTAGTGGTAGGCATCCAGCCCCCTGGCTGAGGGTGGTAGTAGTGGTAGGCATCCAGCCCCCTGGCTAAGGGTGGTAGTAGTGGTAGGCATCCAGCCCCCTGGCTAAGGGTGGTAGTAGTGGTAGGCATCCAGCCCCCCTGGCTAAGGGTGGTAGTAGTGGTAGGCATCCAGCCCTCCCTGGCTAAGGGTGGTAGTAGTGGTAGGCATCCAGCCCCCCTGGCTAAGGGTGGTAGTAGTGGTAGGCATCCAGCCCCCTGGCTAAGGGTGGTAGTAGTGGTAGGCATCCAGCCCCCTGGCTAAGGGTGGTAGTAGTGGTAGGCATCCAGCCCCCTGGCTAAGGGTGGTAGTAGTGGTAGGCATCCTGCCCCCCTGGGTGAGGGTGGTAGTGGTGGTAGGCATCCAGCCCCCCTGGGTGAGGGTGGTAGTAGTGGTAGGCATCCAGGCCCCCTGGCTAAGGGTGGTGGTAGGCATCCAGCCCCCCTGGGTGAGGGTGGTAGTAGTGGTAGGCATCCAGCCCCCTGGCTAAGGGTGGTAGTAGTGGTAGGCATCCAGCCCCCTGGCTAAGGGTGGTAGTAGTGGTAGGCATCCAGCCCCCTGGCTAAGGGTGGTGGTAGTGGTAGGCATCCAGCCCCCTGGCTAAGGGTGGTAGTAGTGGTAGGCATCCAGCCCCCCTGGCTAAGGGTGGTAGTAGTGGTAGGCATCCAGCCCCCCTGGCTGAGGGTGATAGTAGTGGTAGGCATCCTGCCCCCCTGGGTGAGGGTGGTAGTGGTGGTAGGCATCCAGCCCCCCTGGCTAAGGGTGGTAGTAGTGGTAGGCATCCAGCCCCCCTGGCTAAGGGTGGTAGTAGTGGTAGGCATCCAGCCCCTCCTGGCTAAGGGTGGTAGTAGTGGTAGGCATCCAGCCCCCTGGCTAAGGGTGGTAGTAGTGGTAGGCATCCAGCCCCCCTGGCTGAGGGTGGTAGTAGTGGTAGGCATCCAGCCCCCTGGCTAAGGGTGGTAGTAGTGGTAGGCATCCAGCCCCCCTGGCTAAGGGTGGTAGTAGTGGTAGGCATCCAGCCCCCCTGGCTAAGGGTGGTAGTAGTGGTAGGCATCCAGCCCCCTGGGTGAGGGTGGTAGTAGTGGTAGGCATCCAGCCCCCCTGGCTAAGGGTGGTAGTAGTGGTAGGCATCCAGCCCCCCTGGCTAAGGGTGGTAGTAGTGGTAGGCATCCAGCCCCCTGGCTAAGGGTGGTAGTAGTGGTAGGCATCCTGCCCCCCTGGGTGAGGGTGGTAGTAGTGGTAGGCATCCAGCCCCCTGGCTAAGGGTGGTAGTAGTGGTAGGCATCCAGCCCCCTGGCTAAGGGTGGTAGTAGTGGTAGGCATCCAGCCCCCTGGCTAAGGGTGGTAGTAGTGGTAGGCATCCAGCCCCCTGGCTAAGGGTGGTAGTAGTGGTAGGCATCCAGCCCCCCTGGCTAAGGGTGGTAGTAGTGGTAGGCATCCAGCCCCCTGGCTAAGGGTGGTAGTAGTGGTAGGCATCCAGCCCCCTGGCTAAGGGTGGTAGTAGTGGTAGGCATCCTGCCCCCCCTGGCTAAGGGTGGTAGTAGTGGTAGGCATCCAGCCCCCCCTGGGTAGGGGTGGTGGTGCGCATCCAGGCCCCTGTGTGCATATGTGGCATTGGTGATGGGCATTCCGCCCCTATGGTGCTGCTGTTGCTGGTGTAAGTATATTCAGCATCCCCGTGTGTGTGTGTGATGTGTCGTGTACGTGTTGTATGTGTTTTGTGGTTGGTGTCTGGCTTACCTTCTGCGCCGTACGCGTCCGTGCCTGTTCCGGTAGTAAATGTAGAATATTGGTATGATCGGGACGAAGGGATTCATGGTTGGTTCGTGTCGTTCGTCCTTCTCGTTGCTTGGCGTCGTCCTCGTCGCTTCGCCTCGTCCTCGTCGCTTCGCGTCGTCCTCGTCGGTGCCGTGTTCGTCTCGGAGCCGTGGATCGTGTTGTGGCGCGAATCAGAGCTTATGTGCGCCTCTCCCGGATGCTTTGACGTGCCGTGCGTAGCGACGGGTTCGGAGCGTACGGAAAGCGCATCGTACTTGTCCGGCCGGACGGGGCTGCATTTTCCCTTCCGTGCGACTCGATTCGGCGTTTCCGGATTCGCCTCGGTCGGAGTACAGGACCTGGTTTGGGTGAGTACGGCTCGGCCGGATTTTTGCTGTTGTGCGCATCGTACTTGCTCGTTCGGTGTACTGTACGGATCGGTCGGGAAACAGGCTTTCGCATGGCTTTTTCCCGACCGAATGGTATTGGGTGCGCCTCCGACCGAGATCGGAATCGGCCCCTAAGAGAGTTACCCCATGACGGAAAATGGGGGAGCTGGACCAGTAGGTGGAGGCTGGGGCGACAATGGTGGGGGACATATTCAGAGACTCTGAGATTCTTCCATTCGAGGAGTTTTGGGCTGAATTTGATTTGCCGCAGTGCCACTTCCTCCTCCACAGGGCGATTACGATGGCGCTGAGGAAGCACTGGGGCACTGACTCTTCTGAACCAAGTGCGCATCGGAGCTGCCATTATATGGCTCTTTCCGCAGACACCATAAAGGCGGTCTCATGCTTGCATAGGGCGATACGAGAGGGCCTTCAGTGCCCACTAGAGCACCCGCGCTTGCGATGGGAGTAATACCTGGGAAACCCTATTGAGGCTAGGCAATGGGACAGTATCCTTGAGAGAACCCTGAAGGCATCCAGAAATGTGCACTTCAAGCTTATCAGTTATTACGTCCTCCACAGATCATACTTAACTCCAGAGCGCATTATGGGGTACTTCCATGTGGCTGATGCAGCTTGCCCCTGATGTGGGTAACAGGGAGCACACTTTTTACATATGTTCTGGTCGTGTCCCTCACTTAGTGTTTTCTGAGAGGAAGTTATGACCGCTGTTGCAATTGTTATAGAAAAAGAGATCCCTAATTCCCCGGGCCACTATCTATTGGGATGGTTCCTGCGCACAGCCAGAGCTAAGATTACAAACAAATTTCAAGACTTGGCCCTTATCCTGGCCAAGAGAGAAATTGCGAGACACTGGAAGACATCGAAGGGACCCCGAATAGTAACATGGAGAAGAGAGCTGGAGAAGTGGGTGGGCTGTGCAGGGAGGTTACTCTTGCGGGAAGCCAGATGCGGATTGGGCACCATTGAAGCAGCCAGAGAGTGGGACTCACTGGTAGATAGTTTCACTAATCCCGAAACTAACACTCCCAATGCATCACGCACTGGATCACTGACAACAGCCTCCCAGGGAGACCCCTCACATGGCTAAGGTTATCCCAAGACTCTACAGAGAACTGGAAGACTATGGTTCCTCTCATAGCACTCCGTGGCCCACCTGTCTCCTCACATCCTACAACAGAGCATTAGAATAGGACGCAAGATATGATGTATACAGGACTCAAAGAGGGAGGGGGTGCGGATTGTTTCGTTAAATGGGGGGACCGCAAATGAATCTAAATTGTTTTTGAACCTGAAAGACTATTGCGCGTGAGCTGCTCAACTGCAAATTTACTACATGATCTGCAAAAACCCCAATAAAAATTTGTTAAAAAAAACAACTATCATAAGCCATACAATCTGGGACCCAGTGTACAAACACACATTACAAACCATGGATCTGCAACTAGTAAGCAAATGGATCTGTAATTTGTGATGCGATCAAGGCAGTGCTGAAGTCAGTTGTCTGAAAGAATATTGATGCTAAAAATATCGTGTGCACAGAATATCATGACAAAAATTTTGAGGAGCAAAATATCGAGAAGGTAAATGCAAATAGGTAAGTATAGATTTACTATTCTTAACTCCACATCTACATACCTTGAAGATCTGTGGAGATAACTATAGTAAAACTTTGCTTGCCCATAGAAACTTCCCTTCACAATAGTTTTGTCCTCAACATTCTTGACACAATACTTTGTCCACACGATTTTTTTGACTCGATATTTTGTCCAAACACCCAGATGTCTCTGCACTTGCTTCCAAAATGGGAAAAGTGTTTTTTAAAGGCACCGTATTCTACTTGAACAACATATATTTTCCCATTTGTGAAGACATAGGAGGAGGAGGCAGTTGTCTGTCTGCTTCCCTCGAAGCCAGCAAACATGATAATCAAAGGAGAAGGTGTCCTGCGAACTTTGTTTCCCTTTGTGAATCAATTCCAACTCCTTCTCGGGGGTCAGAAACGGATCAATGGTTTGCGACCACAAGGATAGAAACCTTTGCAACTTATAAACGGGTGGGGACGCTGTTTCCTGGCAATTTGAAAAGGAATTTTACAAGTTGGAAAGACTTTTCTGACTCTTAAAAGGGCACATGTGTTTTTAGACATTGTAAAAAGCCCTTTTGGAATTGCAAACACTATGCTTTTGCAAATTGCTGCGTGTGTGACCCTCAGGTCTTTTATACTTCCAGCCACAAATTCTTTCGACTGAATGCAGGATTTAGTATAACATAGTCAGAGTGGCGTGGTAGATAATGGTGACAGGTGAACGATTTTATCTAATCGTTTTCGCCCTTTATCATTGCTCTTGTGTTCCCTACTACAGGCCCTCCTGTTGCACTATTCTTCCAGGTAGACCCAGCACACAGCCATGCACTGCACTCACTCAATTTCCCCCAGCAGTTAATGATCCTGAAATGCTAAAACATAGCAGGCAGGAGTCTAAAGCAGCTATGTTGGCGACCTGGATTAATGCCAAATTTCATATACCATAGCCTAGGGCACATTACGCTCGGTAAGCGCCAAGGTGTGGCCTTCAGCATCCTGAGGATCATTCATCCTCAAACCTGGCACTTTTGCCATCCCAAAAGTCAGAGGACCTAAGAAAATAAAAATGTAGGGATCCCAACTTCTGAAACCGAACTCCAAACGCGGGAGTTCACAATTGAAAAACAAAAAACGAATGAACTCAATACCTCTGAAGTTTTCTCCTAGGGTGTAGGGGTCATTATTATTATTTTTGTATTGCTCACCTCCAGGAGAGAGGACCTGGGTATTCCCTTCTTTAAGAATCATACTAAAATGTATGAGTGCTTTGCAACTTGCTGTGACAGATAGCCTCCAATTTGTGAATATCAGTTGCCAGCGTCGGCGGGGGTTGAGAGGACAGCGGTTCATAGGAGCGTTGCATGCTCCGCCCAATGCATTTTTGTATTTTGCCAGTTTTTAAAAATAAAAACATTGTAGCATCTGTCCTTTTAAGAGACAGGGACTGCAAAGTCAACATTCTGCAGTTGTAAAAGAGCTCCAACCTTGCATTCCCATCCTATTCTGTCTCACTCATAATAATAGGGCTGGATTTATATTGAATGGTCATCTTTACGCAGCGACGAATTAGCACATTTATCATAGCGCAGAAAATGATTGGGTCACAAACAGAGCCGGACTGCCCGTAGCGGGCATCGGGCATTTCCCCGGGAGGCTGGAAGGGTGAGGGTGGTTTTGCCACAGTGGGAGCTGGTTTTGCAGCTGTGCTGCAATATCGGCCCCCAGTAACAAAAGCACCAGTGCTTCACACTTGCACAGCCCCCCCGGGGGGAGGGGGGGCGGTCGGACAAAATTGCCAGGGCTGCTTTGGGTTCCCAGTCCGAGCATGGTCACAAATCACTCACAAAACCAGTGACTGCTTTGCATCCTAAGAATCACACACAGGGCCCTAGGTTTGTATATATTTCATGTGCTGCTAGTTCGCACATTCTTAGTACAGAATGTTAGCTGCATTCCTCATATGGTATTTTATTATCAGGGAAGCAGTGGAAAAGTTGTCTGAAAAATTCTTGGACAGGCACATTTTTACACCAAGCTGAGAGCTCTATTATTTGTGAGAGGTCCTAAGTATGAGGGAGGGAAAGAACTCTCTGACATCTCTTGGGGAGTAACGATTTTACTTGCTGACTGGGACAGTTCTGTTTGTATTTACAGCATTTCTTCAGTGAGCCAAGACCGAATTGAACACAATCATCTCACAGCAGTTCAACAGAAAATAAAACAAGCATTGGAAATGCAATAGGTCTCGCATTTTTTTAAGTTAGAGCTATTGGCATTGTAAATGGCAAAAATGGCAATGTCTGTTACCTACTAAGGGAGGATGGAGGGAGCAGTTGGTCTCGGGGTGCCAAAATGCTCTGTTGGAGAGTGACTGGCCAAAAGTAAACCAAACAAGCAGCGACTTTAAAAAAAAGAAAGCATGTGTGGACCGTGTAAGTGTGTAGCCATGAAGCATATTTTTAACAACTAAGCTTGGGGAATACTTGGATATTACTTTGTGCCAGGGAACAAAACAGAGCCCGATAGAGACCCGTTTCAAGGTGCTCAGCACGGGTGAGACCCGGCCCACTTAAAGCCCTGGGTTTTGCACTCTAATTGTGGAAATAATCGTAGGTATTGGTGCTTGGGTACCAACTCATGCACGTTTTCCATCCTAACCAGGTGGTTTTCCCATTAAAAGATTCCTCCTTGGGAAATGTGAATAGGAAAGAAGGATGGCAGCACAATTCAAACACACTACTGCAATTTCGGTGAAAACAGGTTTTTCTACCCACAATGGTATCATGAAAAAGCCCGGAAGACGGGCCCTTCAGGTATATGACCAAATGGTTGTGCAGTGGTTGCCTCTCAGACAGTGTGTTCTGGACTTGTAAAGTCTAAGTTGGGCAAAAGGCGGGCGCATGTCCTGGTTTATCCTCTCCCCCAGCAGACACTGCTTTCCATTTGTAACAGTGGTTTTTTTTGTAAAGGAAGAAACTCCCCCCACCCCCAACTATTGTACTGCAGTTTCCTTACTATATATTTTTCCTTGGCTTACCATAGCTCCCTCTCACTTGAAATTTTGTAACCAAGGATGTGACCTAATCTATGTTCTTGCTATCAATATTTTCAATAAAAATATACAAAAAAAAAATCACTCAGTGTTTTTGCCTGTAAAGTTTAGGACATGACTATAGTCTCCAACAGGGACCCGCTTCAATGCCCGTTTTAAATTATTCCGGGTCTGAGACCCAGACGGACCCAGCCCACTTAAAGCCCTGACGATTGATATTAGGTAGGTTCAGACGCCTTTAGGTATAAACTGTGCAAATAAACTTGGGATTCTGAGAGCGAACAATGTCTAGTGATGAATATGTAATGTCAAGTTTAACAATTTCGCTATGACATTTAATTTTTACATGTAAATTTATGTGTGGGGAAATTTTTTTTTTTAGATGGATTTTCATGTAACATTTGTATTGTGCTGTTTTGTTAAAACATTAATCACGTAACTATATATATATTTTTTTTTTACATTTATTTGTAGGTTGAACCAAATGCACTGTATCCATAACTTCATTAAAATTAATTAGAAAGGTACATTGTATTTTATTGCATTAGTACTTATTTTGTTATTTAGCACTTAACATACTCTTTGCAAGGCCTACAGCGTTCATTAGACTTCGAAACATTGCAGAAAGAAGTATTAGATACATTTAGAAAGTAAAGTTTTTTGCGTGGTTAAGGTTTTCACAAAACAGCACAATACAAATGTTACAAGAAAATCCATATAATTAAAAAATATATTTATATTATTTTTATTTATTTAAAGGTTGAACCAAATGCACTGTATCCATAACTTCATTAAAATTAATTAGAAAGGTACATTGTCTATACACACGCACACACATCCCCACATGTTAGTTTTCCATTAAGAAGAAATAAAAAGTATGAGCAATGTACACAGGAACAAACTTGCATTGTATTGTAATTGCATTTATATAGCGCTTACTACCCCTGACGAGGCGTCGAAGCACTTTTCGGCGAGTAGCACGCTACTCCGGGACACAAAGAGGATTAGTGTTGAATTAGTATAGTGAAACATGCAAGTAAATTTTAAGTGGTGGATAGGTTACTCAGTTATTTGGATTCGGAAGGATAGCAGAAAGATAGAAGAGGAAAAAAGGTTTGTATTTATACAGCGCTTGTTACCCCTGATGGGGTGTTGAAGCACGCTACTCCGGAAACCCATAAAGGATTTGTGGTGAATTAGTATAGTGAAATATGAAAGTAATTTGAGTGGTGGATATTAGTCAGTTATTTGGAGTGAGAAGGATAGCGGAGGGATAGAAGGGGAAGAAAGGTTTGCATTCATATAGCACTTGTTACCCCTGATGGGTGTTGAAGCGCTTTTCTGGTGAGTAGCACGCTACTCCGGAACCCATAAAAGGATTAGTGTTAGTGTACACACAGTCTCTCACATACATTCACAATGCACACACACACCTGTAAACACACACTCAGCCTTTCACATTCATTCATACCTTCACACAGACGCACACCAGTACATACAAACACACACCAAATACACACCTGTACACACACAGCCTCTCAAATACACTCACACCTGCGCACACACCAGTAAATAGAAACACACACCTGTTCGCGCCCAGCATCTCACATACATTCATACAGACACTAGTACATACACACACCTGTAAAAACACACTCAGCCTTTCACATTCATTCACACCTGCACACAGACGCACACCAGTACATACAAACACACACCAAATACATACCTGTACACACACAGCCTCTCAAATACACTCACACGTGCGCACACACCAGTACATACAAACACACACCTGCTCGCGCCCAGCATCTCACATACATTCACACAGACGGACACTAGTACATACACACACCTGTAAACACACACTCAGCCTTTCACATTCATTCACACCTTCACACAGACGCACACCAGTACATAGAAACACACACCAAATACACACCTGTACACACACAGCCTCTCAAATACACTCACACGTGCGCACACACCAGTACATACAAACACACACCTGCTCGCGCCCAGCATCTCACATACATTCACACAGACGGACACTAGTACATACACACACCTGTAAACACACACTCAGCCTTTCACATTCATTCACACCTTCACACAGACGCACACCAGTACATAGAAACACACACCAAATACACACCTGTACACACACAGCCTCTCAAATACACTCACACGTGCGCACACACCAGTACATACAAACACACACCTGCTTGCGCCCAGCATCTCACATACATTCACACAGGCAGACACTAGTACATACACACACCTGTAAAAACACACTCAGCCTTTCACATTCATTCACACCTGCACACAGACGCACACCAGTACATACAAACACACACCAAATACACACAGCCTCTCAAATACACTCACACGTGCGCACACACCAGTACATACAAACACACAACTGCTCGCGCCCAGCATCTCACATACATTCACACAGATGGACACTAGTACATACACACACCTGTAAAACACACTCAACCTTTCACATTCATTCACACCTGCACACAGACGCACACCAGTAGATACAAACACACACCAAATACACACAGCCTCTCAAATACACTCACACCTGCGCACACACCAGTACATACAAACACACACCTGCTCGCACCCAGCATCTCACATACATTCACACAGACGGACACTAGTACATACACACACCTGTAAAAACACACTCAGCCTTTCACATTCATTCACACCTGCATACAGACGCATACCAGTACATACAAACACACACAAAATACACACAGCCTCTCAAATACACTCACACCTGCGCACACACCAGTACATACAAACACACACCTGCTCGCACCCAGCATCTCACATACATTCACACAGACGGACACTAGTACATACACACACCTGTAAACACACACTCAGCCTTTCACCTTCATTCACACCTGCACAGACGCACACCAGTACATACAAACACACACAAAATACACACAGCCTCTCAAATACACTCACACCTGCGCACACACCAGTACATACAAACACACACCTGATCTACTTGCCTTCGTAAAGAGTAGTGCGACCAAGAGAGAAGCGGAGGAGGTAAATGGCCATGGTGTCATGGCCCCAGATCAGAGAGGAACAAATGTGCCAGTGCCTGATCTGTTCAGACATAAACCAACATTAGGGGCATGCAAGACTGTACGGTGTATAATTGTTCTACCAAATCCATGGAGAAAAAAAACCAGCTGTCATGTAAAAAACAGTAGCCATGTAATGTCGGTGTTTTGTATGGTGATTTAAGTCAAACTTAGGCCACTTTAAAGATTGGATGAGGAATAAAAGAGAAAAGGGGACAGTGGTAGGAGAGGGAAAGTAAGTTCCAATAATTAAGACTGAATCATCTAAGGGAGAGGTAACAAGGGGACATAATTCTGGTTGCTTGATTAGTGTATTACACCAGCCTAAGTCAGTATCCTTGGACGACAACCTAGAGGGGCTTATCTATCTCACGTAACAGGACAATTCATTCTCAGATCTGCTGGGATGCAAGTCTTAGCACCTCCATACATGATACAGCATTTAGTCTATTTCTGTCCATTCCAATGCAAGTGTCATGACACCTTTAACTCTGTGTGAATCGTGTGTTGCAAGTTTGCTGGAAAAGAGCTCTGAAGCACGGCGTCCATACACTGTACGCAAGGATGTACACAACCTCTCTTCCCATCCCTCTCACGTTTGGGTTTATGAGTAATCCATTATACACTCTTCCTGTTTGTGTGCTGAAAACATTTCTAATCCCCTTCCCCATGCTCTCCATCACACTTTCGTCCCTCTCTCAATGGTCTCTAACATCAGGATTTATGTAGAAAGCTTCCCTAGGGGCATAATAAAATAAGACCACCATCCCTCATGGTCTTGATTTCTTTAAACTACACTACCTCTCAGCGAGTGCAAGAGAGAACAGGGCTGAATCTCTTTCCCTGGCGCTGCACCAAACCAAACACCTTTCCGTTTTACAGGGCGGCTGGAACGAACAAAGGAAGGAGCTAACTTCTTATAACCAGACGAGTCAATCATTTGTTATAATCTTTGAATGTCTATAATTAGAGGCTCGGAAAGTATATACGGGTCATATGTTACTACACAGAACATGAACTTCATTGTGGGACCATGATACAGATACTGCTACACAGGTGAGGTATTTATAGAATGGAATAACCCAATAGAAGCACCACTACCTCAACAGTACATATACATCAACCCAAACCCATAAGCTAACTCTAAAACTAACCCCAACACCTACTCAAAACCCAAGCAGAAGCCCCCAACCAAAACATAACCACTCCACCAAGACTAACCTTAAAGTGAAGGCGAAGGCCACTCTTTGTCCATGTACTTACCTTAACTCAATGTGATGGTACTCTTAGTAGTGGTATTCATCAAGGAAGTACCTGCTATGCTCCAATGCATCCATCTATGTAGGGGATTTTCAGTAGGAAGGATAACTCGCGCGAGTAGTTTATTGCTATGTTACAAAATTTGCAACTACCAAAGTGGTCGTGTAACTCTGGATAAACTAAGCACGATAATATGGTAGCACAGGTAATTGAGATGGAACAATGTGTTTCACAAAGTAGTAGCCCCTCTAACTCCGGCTCTACCTCGAAACCCACATGTTTTGACCCTAGTGACACTCAGTGCATTGTGAGGGGTGGATTGCAAACAGGAGATCTTAAACTTGCTAAATAGACGAATGCCACAGAAGGCCCAGTACCTTTTTTTTTTAAAAAGACCCCTGAACGGCAATGGACCAGGAATGGGTAAACAGTGGAGACGCTCTTAATATAGCTTTAGGTATTACATGGTGTTTTCGAATGCTAGGAAAAAGATGCCGCTGCTGCGCGTGGTGCGCGCGCAACACAGAGGAGGGGGGGCGAGGGAGCCTGTCGTCCGTTCCACGCGCGCTGATGCGCGTCCTAGACACGGACGGGAATGGGCGGAGCAAAGGCGGGACATGTGCCCGCCTTTGCCCAATTGCGTGCTGTCTTTCTTAAAAAGACGCATGCAAGGCCCAATAGCCGGGGGGAAAATGAATCGCACACGCACGAGCGTGTGCGATTCCTAGGTCAGTTTTTAAACCCCATTCAAGAGGTCTCGCGCTGCGCGAGCAGGTCTGCGCACTGCAACGCTAGGCGCGAGACCTAAACACATATTAACTCGGCCAGTAGTGCAAATACGCTGATTTAGGGCCTCATTACAAATGCCCCGGTGTAGTGCCTTATACTACACCCCACAGTCTTCAAAACCACAATACTAGTAAATCCCCTATTAATTGAGGAATTGCAAGGACACATGTTAATTCCGATCCTGATGAGAAGCTGGCTGGTTATTCCTCATTTGATGCCTGGAATATGGCTGCAGATTTTGGCTGACGTGCGCTTTTCATCCTCAGCTGTCCCATGTCAGCTAACTAGGAAGATCCGTCAATGTGAAAGGCAAAACTATTCAGTAGTGCAACGGTTCTTCTTAACCTAGGGTCCTCAGATCCCTGACGGTCTGTGACACCTACTCAGGGGGGCCGCATCTCTTTGGAAATATGAATCAAATTTATAGACTAAATATATATATTATCTACTGGTGGTCGCCAGTAGATAGTTATAGTTAGGACCTATTTTCCATAGAAAATCCGCAACATTCTATTTGAAATAACTTTGGCGCCGGTTGACGAATCTTCGCGAACTTTTCAAACTTTGTGGCCCGCTCCGGTCCGCTCCTACCCTGAAAGTCTCGGGGTGATTCGTCAAGCGGGGGCCGAGAAAAAAGGGGGGTCCCAAAATGTGTTTTCCCCATTCATTTTTCCATAGGATCCTTTCATCGCAGCTACAGCCCGAACTGCTGAACGGAATTACACCAAATTTGGCAAAAAGGTCGCCCTTGGTTCAGAGTCCTGCCTTTTGCTTAAATGGTGTAAATCCGTTCAGTAGTTCCTGAGAAAATCAAAAGTAAAATCACATATATATCTATGGCCGCGTAGGGTCCGCGTACCCTCCAGATCACGAGCTGTATGCTAATTGGCTGTCAACACTCCAAACCAGGAAGTGTTGGCAGCCATCTTGTTCCTCGGTAGAACCGAGGAACAAGAAAGCAGTAAAACAACTGCGTAAAACGCAAAAAGGGGGCAGGGTAGAAACACCCTGACCCCCTAGGCCTGCTCAGGGGGTCCTACAAGGACCCCCAGGGCCCAAAAAAATGTTTTGTTTTTTTTTAAATCGGCAAAAAACGCACTGGGTGTGCGGATCCTGCCGATAAAAAAAAAAAATGAAGCGTGGACTCCTGCGCTTCCTTGTTATTTGGCCCCCGGGTGGGCCAAGTCCCGGGGGCATGCGGGGGTTAATAAAAAATGGTTTGGGGTGCCTCTAAGGCCCCCCAAGCCCCGGGGACTGCCACCCCCGGGGCTTTGAATTTTAAATTGTGCGGGAGGGCAATGGGCCCGGGGCTTCTTTTTTTAAAATTAAATTACCTGTGTGGGGGGGCTCGAGCCCCCCCCACACGCCCCGGGGACCGCCACCTCCCCGGGGCACTAATTAAACAAATGTGGGGGTCCGTTTCGGACCCCGAAGCCCAGGGACCACCACCTCCCCGGGCTTTCACGATGTTGGGAGGGGGGCCGCGTGGCCCCCTCCTGGAGCCCTTGATGGCCCTGGGGACCGCCACCCACCAGGGCCGGCTCCTGCAGTGTCCCGGGGTGCCTACCCCGGGACACTGTAGTTTGCTATGACAGGACGGGAGCCTCGCGGCTCCCGTCCTGTCATAGCAAACTGCTTTGAATTTTGGAAGAGAGAGCAGGAAACCTGCTCTCTCTTCCAAAATTCAAGCAGATTGCTTTCCACATGGGGAGCTGCATGTTAGCAGCTCCCCATGTGGAAAGCAATGCCGGCTCCCGCAGGACGCGGGGAGCCGGCGGGACCGTGGGGGAGTTGGGGTCCCCACGGTCCCCAAAGGATAGGGCCAGCCCCGGGGATGGGGTCCCCGGGGCAAGTAGTGGCCCGGGAGGGGGCCACGCGGCCCCCTCCCCCAAATTAAGTAAAAAATACATTAAAAAGGCCGGCCCCGGGGGATGGGGTCCCCGGGGCCTAAGATGGCCTGAGGAGAAGGGCAACGCAGCCCCCCTCCATGAAATTTTTTTTTTTAAAAAAGATGGCAATGACCCGGGGGATGGGGTCCCCGGGTCGAAATTGGCCACGGGAGGGGGGCCCACGCGGTCCCCTTCCCGTTCCTTTTTTACAAAAAAAATAAAAGGGGGTCAGGCCCTGGGGGATGGGGTCCCCAGGGCCCAAAATAATTAAAAAGAAGGAAGGCCACACAGCCCCCTTTTAAAAAAAATTTTTTTTTTAATCCGGCATCGCGCCGGAGGCCACGCCCCCTCCTTGGCAGCACTCTGCAAACGCGCCCCTGGCGCGTTTGCAGAGGGGAACGAATTCCCCTTGAATACTGGGGGTCCCTGGGGCCAACTAGCCCACCAGGAACCTCCAGTATGCGCCAGGGGCTGCGTTGCAGAGAGGTGTTCTGAGGCCACGCCCCTTTTTACACATCTCTGCAACGCAGCTCTGTGGCGCTTAATGGAGGTAGCTGGTGGGCTAGTTGCACCCCAGGGACCCTCAGGATTCAAGGGGAGTTAATCCCTTGACTTAAAACGTGCCACGGGGCGCGTTTGCACAGTGGTGAAGGGAGGGGGCGGGGCCTGAGGTGACATGTGTGCAAGCACGCCCTGTGGCGTCTTTTAAGTTGGGGGATTAAGTCCCCTTGAATCCTGAGGGTCCCTGGGGTCCAACTAGCCCACCAGGTACCTCCAGTAAGCGCCACAGAGCTGCGTTGCAGAGAGGTGTAAAAAGGGGCATGGCCTCGGACCACCTCTCTGCAATGCAGGGCTGTGGTGCTTACTGGAAGTACCTGGTGGGCTAGTTGGGCCCCAGGGACCCTCAGTATTCAAGGTGACCTAATCCCGTAACTTAAAACGCGCCACGGGCGCGTTTGCACAGTGGTGAAGGGAGGGCGGGGCCTGAGGTGACATTTGTGCAAACAGGCCCCGTGGCATGTTTTAAGTTTGGGTATTAAGTCCCCTTGAATCCTGAGGGTCCCTGGGGTCCAACTAGCCCACCAGGTACCTCCAGTAAGCGCCACGGAGCTGCGTTGCAGAGTGTTGTAAAAAGGGGCGTGGCCTCTGAACACCTCTCTGCAACGCAGCTCTCTGGCGCATACTGGAGGTACCTGGTGAGCTAGTTGGCCCCTAGGGACCCTCGGGATTGAGGAGGAATTAATTCTCCAACTTAAAACGCGCCACAGGGCGTGTTTGCAGACATGTCACCTCAGGCCCCACCCCCTTCCTTCACCATTGTGCAAATATTCCTCTAAAATCAGCCGAACTACGAATTCCGATTTACTCACCTCTTATCAGGAGAGACCTCAGTGCTGCATCTTTGAGCCCAGTACTGATCCTGAAAAGTAATTTTAACCGTACTTACCAGTAACTTGAATTTCTTCCATAGGCTAACATTGACTGGTTTCACTTGGAAATTCTTCTAAGTGTGGAGTTTTGGAACTTTATAATATTCCTCTAAAATCAGCCGAACCACGAATTCCGATTTACTCACCTGTTATCAGGAGAGACCTCAGTGCTGCATCTTTGAGCCCAGTACTGATCCTGAAAAGTAATTTTAACCGTATTTACCAGTAACTTGAATTTCCTTCCAAAGGATATCATTGCCTGCTTTTTGCTGAAAAAGTTTCCAAGTGTCGATTATTGAAACATACAAATATTCCTCTAAAATCAGCAGAACTACGAATTCCGATTTACTCACCTGTTATCAGGAGAGACCTCAGTGCTGCATCTTTGAGCCCAGTACAGATCCTGAAAAGTAATTCTAACCGTACTTACCAGTAACTTGAATTTCCTTCCATAGGCTAACATTGACTGGTTTCACTTGGAAATTCTTGTGTGTGGAGTCTTGGAACTTTATAATATTCCTCTAAAATCAGCCGAACTACGAATCCGATTTACTCACCTGTTATCAGGAGAGAACCCAGTGCTGCATCTTTTAGCCCAGCACTGACCCTGAAAAGTAATTCTAACCGTACTTACCAGTAACTTGTATTTCCTTCCATAGGAATCCATTGTCTGGTTTTCAGCAGAAAAGTTTCAAAGTGTCGATTTTCACAAACTACAAATATTCCTTAAAAATCGCCTGTATGACTTAAACGCATTCTTTCAACTGTTTACAGGAGATGCACCAGTGCTGGATCCAGGATCCAGCACTGAGTAAGAAAAAGTAACGATAACACTACTTACCTGCTAAGTGAATTTCCTCCCATAGGATAACATTGGTGATTCTATGTGAAAAAGTTTCAGTGTCAACTTTTAAAATACAATAATATTCCTTAAAAATCACTACTGTAACCAAAACGCTTTTACTCAACTGTTTACAGGAGATATCCCAGGACTGAATCTAGGATCCAGTCCTGTGGTTAGAAAAGTAATCCATAAAGTAACTAATTGCATTTAACTAGAAATTCACATTGAGCTCAATGTTGCATTGTGTTTGAAATTGTGTTGCCCATTGCAACAACTGTAACTACTGTACTTAAAAGTCTATTGCCTATTTGCAAAATATTTAAACTAAAGTAATTCATTCTGAGAAAGTATATTTTGTAATGTAATGTATAATGTAATTACAATGTAATTTAAAAAATAAAATATCTAAAAATAAATAGTTTAAAAAATGTAGTTAATCAGTATCAAAAAAATAAATATAACAATTAATACATTTAAAAATTGTCATTTACAAAACCTTTGAAATTCACTGAAAAAAACCATAGGTTTCAGACATGTTTTAGTTAGGAATTAGCATTTAAAAACCTTTGAAATTCACTGAAAAAACCATAGGTTTCAGGCACGTTATAGTTAGAAATTAGCATTTAAAAAACCTTACAAATTCACTGAAAAAACCATAGGTTTTAGGGACAGTTATAGTTAGTTGGACATTGCACTCGTACAAAACCCGTGAAATTCCCCCGTTATAGTTAGTTCAGCTAACTATAACTCGCGCCCAGCAATGCACTGCTGATGACGTCACATATTACATCACTCATGACATGGTCAGTGACATCACTGATGACATCACTGATGACATCATCCAGTGACTGTGGTTTCTGTAAAGTTTAAATATTTTTAATATATATAGGGAAAGGCGTATTGAAGAATGAGTGGGTGTATAAGTGTCTGTATGGATGATTTAGTGAAGGGAGGGGACGGGGCCTGAGGTGACATGGGTGAATCCTGTGGGTCCCTGGGGTCCAACTAGCGCACCAGGTACCTGCAGTAAGCGCCACAGAGCTGCGTTGCAGAGAGGTGTATAAAGGGGCGTGGCCTCGGACCACCTCTCTGCAACGCAGGGCTGTGGCGCTTACTGGAAGTACCTGGTGGGCTAGTTGGGCCCCAGGGACCCTCAGGATTCAAGGTGACCTAATCCCGTAATTTAAAATGCGCCACGGGCGCGTTTGCACAGTGGTGAAGGGAGGGGCGGGGCCTGAGGTGACATGTGCGCAAACACGCCCTGTGGTGCGTTTTAAGTTGGGGAATTAATTCCCCTTGAATACTGAGGGACCCTGGGGGCCAACTAGCCCACCAGGTACCTTCAGTAAGCAGAACAGAGTTGTGTTGCAGAGAGGTGAAAAAAGGTGCGTGGCCTCGGAACGCCTCTCTGCAACTCAGCTCTGTGGTCCTAACTGTAGGTACCTGGGGGGCTAGTTGGGCCTCAGGGACCCTCAGGATTCAAGGGGACATAATCCCGCAACTTAAAACACGCCACGGGGCGCGTTTGCACACATGTCACCTCAGGCCCCCCCTCCCTTCACCACTGTGCAAACGCGCCCTGTAGCGAGTTTTAAGAGGTAGTTTTAATCCCCCTGCCCTATTATGTACTAGGGACTTACAGAGGAGGTCATGCTAATCACAGGGGTACCCCAACGCATAGTGTTCCCTAGTGTATGTAGGTGTTTTCACTGTATTCTAAGTGTCATTTAGCATAGCACTGGCTCTGGTTAGTCAGAGTCAGTTACCACCAGTACACGTCTGAAAAAGTTGTGGGCACAGGATGATTTTGCAACAAGGCCTCTTTCTGCTCCTCTGTTGGTTCTTTCTGCACATCTTTTGCTTCTTCCTGCACTTTTCTTCGTCTTTGTGGACTTCTGTTGCTTCTTTCTGCATTTCTTTTGTTTCGTTCTGTGCGTTTTGTCTTCTTTCTTCACATGTCCTACCTCTGTAGGCATAGTTAGAAACTAGCATTTAAAAAACCTTTGAAATTCACTGAAAAAACCATAGGTTTCAGACACGTTATAGTTAGAAATTAGCATTTAAAAAACCTTTGAAATTCACTGAAAAAACCATAGGTTTTAGGGACAGAGTTAGTTAGTTGGACATTTCACTCGTACAAAACCAGAGAAATTCCCCGTTATAGTTAGTTCAGCTAACTATAACTCGCACTCCCACAATGCACTGCTGATGACGTCACATATTACATCACTCAGTGACATCACTGATGACATCACTGATGACATCTCAAATGACATCACTGATGACATCACTGATGACATCATCCATGTGATAATTTCATGCATCTTCTCACACCCTAATATAACTTTTGATACACCCACTCTAAATTACAGACTGCCATTCTCAAAACCATACACACTCCAATACCAATAACTACATACCCACTCACTGATTCTTAGGTCTACACACACACATCTACTCACTCACCCGTACAGTCACTCATACTTACAGTCACTCAGTACAGGACTATCAAATGCACTCATACACCTATATAAACACTCACACACCGCCACTCATCCATAGAGGTACTCACTCACCTAGTCAGTCATGCAAAAATTAATCACACACCCATTTACTCACATATACAGTTATACACACACCAGCTCACTTACTCATACAAATACTAGCACATTCTTACGCTCTTATACAATAACTGATACAAGCACACATGCATCCATACAGCCACTCTCACAATCACACACTCTCACTTATAGCCTTTTAAATACTCTAACACACATATATACTGCCTTTTACATATGTAGTTACTCGCACATGTACCACTGAGATATACATTCACTCACTAACACACCCATACACACACTCACCCACTCAAGCAGTCCATCACAGATGCACTCTTCAAATCATGCACCCAGTGAATCACCCACTCACACATCTATGTACAGAGTCACACACACCCCACCCACACAAACACTCAGGCACCCATACAGATACTCAGAGAACCAATCAATAACCCATATAGACACTCATGTAGCTATTCACAAATCCATGCATCCACTTACACACCAACAGACAGACGGATACAGACATTCACACAGTTTAGTCACTAACCCATGCATTCAGTAAGATACGTTTAATCACTCACTTGTAGAGTCAGTCACGCACCTACTCAATCATCCATTCAGACACTTATACACCCAGTCATTCTTCAATACGCCTTTGCCTATATATATTAAACATATTTAAACTTTACAGAAACACACAGTCACTGGATGATGTCATCAGTGATGTCATTTGAGATGTCATCCGTGATGTCATCAGTGATGTCACTGACCATGTCATGAGTGATGTAATATGTGACGTCATCAGCAGTGCATTGCGGGGGCGCGAGTTATAGTTAGCTGAACTAACTATAACGGGGAATTTCTATGGTTTTGTACGAGTGAAATGTCCAACTAACTATAACTGTCCCTAAAACCTATGGTTTTTCAGTGAATTTCAAAGGTTTTTTAATGCTAATTTCTAAATATAACGTGTCTGAAACCTATGGTTTTTCAGTGAATTTCAAAGGTTTTTTAAATGCTAATTTCTAACTATAACGTGCCTGAAACCTATGGTTTTTTAAGTGAATATATATATATATACACACACACACACACACACCCACACCACACCCCCCCTCCTACTGGTGGTTGCCAGTAGGTAGTTATAGTTAGGGCCATGTTTCCATAGGAAAATCGTTTTTTGATTTGCCTGTATCTTTGACGCCGTTTGACGAATCTTTACGACATTGTCCCAAAGAATTGTACAGGTGATTCTAGTTGTGCATGGAAAGTTTTGGAGTGTTGCATCAAGCGGGGGCTGAGAACAAGGGCGGGTCAAAAAAAGTGTGTTTCCCATATTAATTGCCATAGGGATTTTGACCACGACAACAGCCCGAACTGCTGGACAAAATTACATCAAATTTGGCAGAAAGCTAGCTCTTGGTCGAGAAAGAGTGCTTTTTGTAATTTGGTGTAAATCCATTGAGCAGCTGTAGATTTATTAAAAGAAATCCTAATTTGTATATCTAGGGATGCTGATCCCCGGGGATCTGACAGTCCCCATGCTGATATCTGATTGGCTGCCAACACTTCAAACAGGAAGTGTTGACAGCCATCTTGGGACTCGGCTTCAGTCTAGTCCCAAATATAACATAAAAAAAAGAAAAGGGGGCAGGGTAGGAATACCCTGACCCCCTAGCACTGGTCCTAGGGTCCCATGAGGGCTGCCACCCCCCAGAGCCTGCTTCTGCTATCTCCCGAGGAGCCCACCCTCAGGAGATAGCCGTTTGCTTTTGCTTGGCGAGAGCAGTGACAGCTCCTGCCAAGCGAGAGCAAACACTAACTCCCCTCCCACCAAGTGGGAGCTGTCAAACTGCTTCTGCTTGCTGGGACCGGAGTTTTCATCTGCCTCCCTGCCCGCTGCCATGCGGACAGGAAAAATAGATGAAAGATTGCTCCTGCACGCAGGGGGCTGCATATTTAGCAGCACCATGTGTGCAGGAGCAATGCTTGCCCTCGCAAAAGGCAGGGAGCTGGCTGCCTTATGGCTCCCCCCGCGGTCCCCAAAGATGCACACTGGGTGCCCTGGTTGGAGCCAGTGCACCAAGGTACTAGTGGCCTGGCCCCGGGGGTGGGGTCCCAGGGGCACTCTGTGGCTAAGGAGGGGTTTCACGTGCCCCCCTCCCACTTTAAAGAATGTATTTGGCCCAGGGAAATGGTGGTCCCTGGGGTCCCTGGGGTCCGGGGGGTCTGTGTGTCCCCTCATAATTTTTAAGTTAGCCCCGCATTGCTGGCAAGTTTCCAGAGCCCTTATGTGTGACATTCTCATGGTCTCACCCGGCTTAGGTGTGACATTTATTGCATTATGTGTGACACTTTGAGTGACTCTTCAATTGCTAGCAAATTCAAGCAGTGCAATCCATGAAATGAGATAAATGCCAAAAAGCAACTTCTTTTCCTGAAAGGGAAGTTCTGGAAGTTGCACTGAAACAGCTGCACCAGTGGACTGCTTATGGATGGCCATTAGCACAGCTCTTGTATTAAAACGCGATTGTACTCTGGGCATCCAACAGTTCATCATCTTAGCACGCATTTTAAAAAGCTGTGCAATGGAGACACAAAGTGGGTGAGGTCTAGCCTCAGATGTGTGGCACTGACACACAGTGGGCTACCTCTGAGGTGTGTGGACTGCCCCACCCACTCTTTACCCTGCCATGTACTGGAGGACTGCCTCAGTGCATGCAGAAGGTCAAGGACTGCCAGAGGGTGCTGCAGGTAGAATAACTAATCACTGAGGACAACTTGGAAAATAAGACCAGGGTTATGGATACTACACCACACCATGCCTCTGTATTCAGCCAGGATGCCACATGTGTTCGTCTTGTGCCTTTGGTCTCACTCATCATCATGCAGCAGGTGATGAGCTGGACTTCTGGTGCCACCTACTGGCCAGAACTCATTTGTTGTGTCCCAAGATATCCAAGTTGTATGTAGGAAGCGATGTGAAACAAAGTTTAAAATCCAGGTTACCCGTGGCTCCTAGAAATTGGAATAAAGATTTAAGCGCTCCATAAACTCTGTGTTTCTCTATAGCGCTGGTTTTTATGATGTGCCTTTGTTTTAAAATATTATTGCTTTGGGTTTCTGTAATGATTTATTAATCTGATGATGTACGAGGCCTAGAAATAGCTCTCAGAATTGCGTGACAATGTGGTGCCAGCACGGGAATGTGGGAAGGATAACAATTTGCTTTCGTCTAACCCTTGATGTGTGGCACTTGGCGAGGCTGGCCCTGGGAACGTGGTGGTCCCTGGGGCGTATGTAAGCTGGGAAGCACTTACAAATATAAACACAGCAGGTGCCCCAGTTAAAGCTCCACGTCACTAAAGCACAATTTCCTCTCATATTCCACGTTGAAAAACAATCTGAAATCCTTAATGGAGGTGATTTCATCATTGATCTATTGGAGCGCAATCTGATCTGAGGTGACGGTGACTAGTGCTGTCCTTTTTGTCATCTCCTGGTAAGAGCAGAGTCCATGATTCTCCCTTTCAATTACCCTGAGTATGCAAATGCCCAAAAACATCTGCAAGCTCTGTCCATTTGGCCACGTCCCATTTTCCTTAGTAGTATGCAAAGGTCTTCCCACCTTTCCCCACGTTGATGGACAGCTTACCAAAAGACCTCAGAGCGCATTTCCCGCCGATTTTGGTGATGTGTTATTGATGCAGAGGAATACAGCGACATCTCCACCAAACAAAAAAGAACTTACTTCATTTAGTTAAGGGAAAGTATCCCTGTTTAGTGGAGATTCACTTCTTTGTAGTCTTGTCGTCTTTTCTTGATGAGGATTCACATTATCACAGATTTGTGGATGAAGATGCTCGAGGAACAATCACATTGCCGAAATTACATGCATACCTCGTGGTACTTTGCGCAACTGTAATGTAAAATATGCACAAGGCATTTACCCAACGAGGTAGCACTTACTAATTAACCAAATTAAAGTTCTCCAGTTGGGTAGAAGTTTTCAGCAAAACTGAGGACTCTTCTTGGAAATAATTAAGTCCGATTCTGGTCCAGGTGCTGATTTCACAGAAATTATACCTCAATGGGAAGCACTTACAAATATAAACATAACAGGTGTCGCAGTTGAAGCTCCACTTTGGTAAAGCACAAACAATCCTAACTTCTTGGGGTTGGCGAAGGCAAAGCAAGTGTGTTTCCTCTAGTATTCCATGTTGAAAAACAATATGAAATCTAATGGAGGTGAATTCATAGTTGAGCTATTGGAGCACAATCAGATGTGTAGTGACTGTGATGAGTGGTTTCTTTCTTGTCATCTCCTGGTGATAGCAGAATCCATGGTTCTCCCTTTTTAATACCCTAAGACTGCAGATGCCCAAAATCTATAGCACCACTCACACACTCACTCACAGACATACACAGGCACTCACACACCCACTCACAGACCCACAAAGGCATTCACACACAAAAGAGAGAATGCATTTGAGTAAAAAAACACAAACATATATGCTACTGTCTAGCATATCATTTCGTCTTTAGAAATAATGCCAACTATTGAGAAGCGTAAACCTTCTCTTTAACATTAAAATAAGGATATTTGTATATTTTTCCATTTGTGAATTAAAAATGTCGTAATTTGTGTTTTTGTTAGAAGTATACTTTTTTTCTCTTCTTTGTGTTTTCTTTTGAAGTTCAAATCATAGAAATTTGCTTAAGCGGAGCCCCCAGCTTCCAGTTTATTCAGTGGAGGATGCACAGAACTCAAAAGGTTAAGAACCGCGGTACAAGTGCTTATTTTAATAGAACAAGGAAAGTCCCTACCTCTTAGCATTATCTCAGCCTTGGAACCGTTTTTGCATTGAAATAACATTCACATCTCCACAGAGAGCTCCCTTTCCAGAAGAACATACAGATTTTTTCCTGGCAAAACTATACGTCTGCTGCTGAAACCTGCCAATTATTCTACCCCTGATCTCTGTCCTTCCCTCTTTTGCACATATGTACCTCCAGCCTCCTCCATAGCTGTTCCAGCAGGCTTGCACTCCTGCATGTAACTCATTCACCCTTCCTTGGAGGTAACAACCTCCCGTTACTTAAGCCCCGCCCTTTTCAATGGACAGTTAACACCAGCTCCTTCAGGACCTCTTCTTTAGGCCTTGCTTATGAGTTCCTCGCTATTTTGGTACCCAAGCAGGAAGCTGTTTGCACCCGGATTGAAATGACAAGCGGTGCAGACTTTACAGCATCAGTATATTTCCAGGTGCGGTAAAGTCTGCACCCACAGAGTTTTCCCCTGTGAAATTTTAGCAGGAAAAGCAGGACAGAATTTAATAATGAAAAGGACCGGAATGGGAAATTGATTTAGACTGGTGCTGGCAAGCGGAATTGACGAGCTATAAGAGCAGAGGGTGCCCTAAGAAAGGGGAGAAGATTTGGGGAGCGTGGCAGACATACCGAGGCCTGTAGAATGGATAATAAGTGGCTTTTTGTTTACTGTTAGTTAAGATGGAAATATGTTATACGATGCATAAGATTTAGATCCCAAAATGGGATTGATGTTGCAACATAAGTGCTCTTTGTATGTACAGCCGGTTCTTTTTCCCAGTACCAATAAAAAGATTTAAAAAAAAAAAAACAATGAAAAAGACCTGGTAAAAACCGGGACATGCAGACTTTGGTGCAGAAAACTTCAAAATGTGCACATATAATTCCTTGTTGTTAGTACAAAACGTCCAATAGGTGTTTATACCCAGGTCGTCGGTTTTTATCTGGACCATTATTTTTATATTATTTATTTGAAAGGTTTTATATAGCGCAAACATGACCTGTAAGGGTATCAGAGCGCTGTACAACACAAAGAGGATAAGATTGGTCAGTAAAAAGCAAACATAATAAACATTTGTAGTTAACCAGCCCAGTTACAGAAAGAGCAAACCAAAACAAGTGGAACATGTAGCGTGAATAAAAATTGCATCAAAAATTGCCTCAATGCATGAGATACCGCTGTTGTCTGTAAGATATTAAAGGTAGTTATGTTGTCTTCAGGTCGATTGTTGCAGCTGGTTATTCAGGAGTAGCCCTTTGACATGTTTTTTGAATGAAGAGATCGAAGGGTTATAATGGATATTGGGAGGAAGAGCGTTCCAAATTCTTGGGCCCAGACCCGAGAAGGCGTGGTTGTAGGTTCCTTTCTTTTTGAATTTGTGAGGTTTCAGCAGGAGGGTGCTGGAGCTTCTTAGGGCCCGATTCATACCAGAAAGTTCGAGCTTTTTTGCCAAGTAAGTGGGGGTGTAATAATGAAGAGCTTTGTGCGTCAGGCAGGCAATCTAGAAACGAATCCGATCTTCGAGCGAAAGCCAGTTGAGCTGGATTAGGTCAGGTGTGATGTGAGCATGTTTTCGTGAGCCCGTGATGAGTCTGGCAGAAGAATTCAGAGTAGCCGAAGGGGGGTCAGTCTAGCTTTGGGCAACCCAGCCAAGGTCACAATTTCATATGCCAAACGGGAGATAACTAGGGACTGGACTGCGAGGAGCAAGTCCACAGGAGGCAGGAACGGCTTGATTTTCCTAAGTGTGTTGAGATGGTGGTTGACTCCCCTAGTTGTTGCACTGATGTGGTCTTGCATATTCAGGTATTCGTCCAGCGTTATGGCTAAAGATCTTGTGGAATCAACAACATGCAGATCACAGTTGAGAGCCGTAAATTGTTTGAGCCATCCTTGAATGGGTGTGGAGTGGGTGGGCAGGCAATCAGGAGGAATTTGGTCTTGAGAGTATTCAGCATAAGGTGAATGTGAGTTAACCATTGCTGAGTTTGAGAAAGAAGACAGTTTAGAGTTTTGATGTCTTCCAGTGAGGCCATCAGCGTACATGTGGTATTGTATTTTTGAACTTTTTTCAGAACTTCTGTGAGGGGTTCCATGAACAAGTTGAAAATCGTAGGCGAAAGTGTGGAACCCTGAGGCACTCCAATTGAAACCGGTGTACTGTTAGCAAGGGAATGGTTCACTTTGATTCTTTGCGTTCTATTCTGTAGGAACGAGGCAAACCAATTTAAGACCGGGCCCGCTATCCCCATCCTTTTTTTCAGAAGATCAATTAGGTTTTCATGTTTGACCATGTCAAATGCCGAGGATAGATCAAGAAGGATAAGTAGGCATGGATCATTCTGGTCAACTAGTCTCAAGGCGTCATCAACAATGTGGGTTAGAGCAGTTTCAGTACTATGCCCCGCTCTAAAACAAGATTGGTATTGGTCAAGCAGCTAAAACTTTTCGATGTGATTGCACAGTTGTATGTGTACGCATTTCTCAAGAAGTTTAGCTACAGTCTAATATTGGAAATTGGACGGAAATAATTGTTGGGATCAGATAGGTCTACATTAGGCTTTTTTGGAATGGGTGTGACTTGTCCCATCTTTAGGCAGTCGCAAATCCTACCCTGTAAGAGAGATTCATGGATAATCAAGGACCAGAGTGGGAGAATGGCAAATCTAAGCTTTTTGAAGAAATTGGCAGGCAAAGGATCATAGAAATGATTAGAGGGTTTTAATAACATTATGATTTTCCGTAGCTCGACATCGTCAGGTAGTCTAAAGTTGTTGCATTATTTTTTGGAGTGTGATCTATGGTTCTAGAGGACGGAGCACTCTCTGAGATTTGCAATGTTGATGTAATGTGCTGGGTCAGATGATGCCCATTTTGGGATGCGAGTTGCAGTTCGAGTTCAATCTTTCTGGACTTTTCGATAAAGTGTGGGGAGAAGTCCTCTTCACTGGGGAGTGATATCTTGGGAGCAGATTGTTGGTCAGTTGAGTGGTTAACTTGTTGTTTTATGATTTCAAATAGTTTTTTAGGTCAGTTTTTGGCATTGTCAAGCTGAAACCTAAAGTGTTCGGCTAACGTGCCGCGGATATGTTTATTGTAAGAACTTCTTGCCCTCCTCAACTGTTTGAGGTTTGTTAGGGAAGGAGAGTTTCTCCATAATCTCTCTGTGAGCCTTAGTTTGCGTTGTTCCTTGTTGAGGGAGCCATTGAACCAGGGTTTGGACTGTTTGACCGGTATCCTCTTGAGTTGCTTCGGAGCAGCATTGTCGAGTATAATTGTCATGGCATGTATATAGTGCTCAGTGAGGTCATTCAGATTGGTAATGTTAGGGGTTGGAGGAAGTAAGTTATTGCTAACGGATGTTAGGTTCATTGGTTAATGTCTCTCAGATTCCTAGACCACTGTGTGGTCTTGTGAGGTTGACCTTGACTAGACAGTACCTTTTCCAGGATGCGAAAAGAGATTATGTAGTGATCTGACCAGTCACACGGTGATATGCTTTCAAGTTATATCATGTTATCTTTAGCCATGATTAAATCAAGGGTGGTGTCCTTGTTGTGGGCGGGTTCATTACAAACTTGGGTGAAGTTTAGGTCCGAGAGGAAAGCCTTGAAGGTGCCCAGTGAGGCATCAGTTGTGTCGTTCCAGTGAAGGTTGAAATCCCCATGGAAGATATGGTTGGAGTGTTGGGCAGAGTTAGAGGCTATAGTTTCCATCATTTGTTCGATGAAAATAAGATTGTCGCCCGGGGGATGGTAGATCGTGTGCAGCAAACAGACTATCTTGTTGTTGTTCCAGATTTCAACGCATAGGTGTTCGTAAGAGGACATCTGCACCATTTGTAAGTGTCTCAGGGTAAGACTGAAGCGATAAATGTATGCAATGCCCCCCCCGTCCCCAATTTCAACAGATCTATCCAGTCTGATGATGTCATATTCGGGAGGAACTAAGATGTCCAAAATTGGCGAGGAGGAGTCATTAAGCCAGGTTTCGGTGAGGATCATGATATCCAGCTCATGCGTAAGAATGGGGTCGGCAATATCAGCAGCGTGTTTGACTGCTGCCCTACAATTAAGGAGTATCGATTTGATGTGCGATTTAGTTAATACCATTTCTAGGTGTGATGTAGGGACAGGGACTAGGTTGTCCTTGTTCAAAGTTCTGTGTTTGACAGTAGTTTCTCTAAACGGGTTGGAATGAATAGATTGAAAATCGTGTGGCGAGGGTTGAGAATCACTGCAAGGGCCGTTATATGATAGAAGTAGGGAGTGGATGACATCCTCAGACAGATGGTTGGCAGACCTACAGGGTCTGGAGTGGTGATTAGTATAAGGTCGTGTTTTCCCAAGAAAACTGAGCAGGTTTTCCCTGGACGACGTTTTTCTCATGCATTGCTTGTCTGTTGCAGGAGTACTGGGATGATTTGTCTCAGGGATCGACTTGATCTTCAGAAATGTTTCCATCTTCACAGAGAAGTGTAATAGGTTCTGCAAGCTATCTTTAAATAGTTGAAGATCATGCTTGAGGTCTGCCAACTTATCCTCAATGGAGGGTGGGTTGGCAGTGTGTGAGGTCGGACTAGGGGTAGATAGTTAATTAGGCCCCTCGGGGAAGGGGGAAATGGAGGGGAATTGGGAGTCCACATAAGTGAGGAGGCACGTGGGAGTGAAGCCGTGTGGTTGCGGGCTCGAGGAAGGTGTACTGGAGGATGAGAGTGGGTGAGGGGTAGGAAGAGTTAACCTATTAACTTTCACTACATGATTGTTGGGTTGAGGGGCAGTGGACACCAGAGGTACATGGGAAGGGTGTGACCTCCATAGGGGCAAAGCAGGGGTAGGGGGAAAGTAGTTGATAGAGCTGAGGTTTCCCCGATTATTATATGTGCAGTCTTCAGGAGGGGACACTTTGTGTTTCATACTCATGAGAGAAAGGGGGGAAGGAAATCCCCAAAATTGGTGTTCAGGCAGATTATGTTGGATATACTAGATCCAGGTTCTTCATCATTGATATTCTCGTAGTTTTCGGGGGCTGTATGTTCGAGGACTGACGAGATAGGGGAGAGATGACTGCTGTGGTAGAGTTAGATGACGTGGCATGCGGCTTCAATGCTGAGTGAGGGCTTTGACTCGGTAGGGTATCCAGCCCAATAATATCCAAGGTATTTATAATCCTCATAAAGAATCTGTTGAACTGATTAAGATTTCTGTCAGATGCTTGTATGAGGATGATTCCATTGTGATAGAGGGATATGGTAAGATCGGCATTGAAGTCTGGTGAGGGTATTATGGTTACTCGGAAACCATGAGAAGTTTTCCTCATTGGTTTAGATCGAAACATTAAGGTTAAGACTTTATAATAAGTAGCCCACAATCCTGATGGCCAATCATAATGCGGACCTCAATCCTATTCTTTTCCATTCTTTTTCCATAGTTCAGGTCTCTTCAAATAGGACCAGTTTTTGCTTTAGTATAAAAGTTCCTGGGAATTTTTGCCCATTCATTGCTCTCTCTGTCTTAGGAAAGTGTCTGTAGAAATGAGTGCTTGTGTTATACATTTACTTACACTGTTCTTTGTTCGTATTTAGCAGACTTAATCTCCAGAAAAGAAAAAAACATGTATTCAGTGTTTGATAACTTCATGAGAATGCCAGGTGAGGTGGAGGACACCTCAGTGTTTCATTACTTTCTGTGTATGCTGGGTGAGGTGGAGGACACTTCAATATTTGATAACTCCCTCCGTATGCTGGGTGAGGTGGAGAACACTTAATTGTTTGATAACTTCCTCAGTATGCTCGGTGAGGTGGAGGACACTTTAGCCTTTGATAAATCCCTGAGTATGCTAGGTGAGTTGGAGGACACTTCAGTGTTTGATAACATCCTGAGTATGCTGTTGAGTTGGGGGACACTTCAGGATTTGATAACTCTCTGAGTATGCTGGGTGAAGTGGAGGACACTTCAGTATTTGATAACATCCTGAGTATGCTGGGTGAGGTGGAGGCACTTCAGTGTTTGATAACATCCTGAAATGCTGTTGAGTTGGGGACACTTCTGTGTTTGATAACAGCCTGTGTATGCTGGGTGAGGTGGAGGACACTTCAGTGTATGATAACAGCCTGTGTATGCTGGTGAGGTGGAGACGGTTCTGTGTATGATAACAGCCTTAGTATGCTGGGTGAGGTGGAGGACGCTTCAGTATTTGATAACATCCTGTGTATGCTGGGTGAGGTGGAGGATGCTTCTGTGTTTGATAACATCCTGAGTATGCTGGGTGAGGTGGAGACACTTCAGTATTTGATAACATCCTGAGTATGCTGGGTGAGGTGGATACACTTCAGTGTTTGATAACATCCTGAAAAGCTGTTGAGTTGGAGGACACTTCAGTATTTGATAACTCCCTGAGTATGCTGGGTGAGGTCGAGGATGCTTCTGTGTTTGATAACAGCCTCTGTATGCTGGGTGAGGTGGAGGACACTTCAGTGTTTGATAACATCCTGTGTATGCTGGGTGAGGTGGAGGACGCTTCAGTGTTTGATAACATCCTGTGTATGCTGGGTGAGGTGGAGGACACTTCAGTGTTTGATAACTTCCTGTGTATGCTGGTTGAGGTGGAGGACGATTCAGTGTTTGAGAACTTCCTGTGTATGCTGGGTGAGGTGGAGGACGCTTCAGTGTTTGATAACATCCTGTGTATGCTGGGTGAGGTGGAGGACACTTCAGTGTTTGAGAACTTCCTGTGTATGCTGGTTGAGGTGGAGGACACTTCAGTGTTTGATAAAATCCTGTGTATGCTGGATGAGGTGGAGACACTTCAGTGTTTGATAACATCCTGTGTATGCTGGGTGAGGTGGAGGACACTTCAGTGTTTGATAACATCCTATGTATGCCAGGTGAGGTGGAGACGCTTCAGTGTTTGATAACATCCTGTGTATGCTGGGTGAGGTGGAGGACACTTCAGTGTTTGATAACATCCTATGTATGCCGGGTGAGGTGGAGACGCTTCAGTGTTTGATAACATCCTGTGTATGTTGGGTGAGGTGGAGGACACTTCAGTGTTTGATAACATCCTGTGTATGCCGGGTGAGGTGGAGACACTTCAGAGTTTGATAGTACCCTGTGTATGCTGGGTGAGGTGGAGACACTTCAGAGTTTGATAGTACCCTGTGTATGCTGGGAGAGGGGGAGACACTTCAGTGTTTGATAACATCCTGTGTATGCTGGATGAGGTGGAGGACACTTCAGTGTTTGATAACATCCTGTGTATGCTGGGTGAGGTGGAGACACTTCAGTGTTTGTTATCATCCTGTGTATGCTGGGTGAGGTGGAGACACTTCAGTGTTCGATAACATCCTGTGTATGCTGGATGAGGTGGAGGACACTTCAGTGTTTGATAACATCCTGTGTATGCTGGGTGAGGTGGAGACACTTCAGTGTTTGATATCATCCTGTGTATGCTGGGTGAGGTGGATACACTTCAGTGTTTGATAACATCCTGAGTATGTTGTTGAGTTGGGGGACACTTCAGTATTTGATAACTCGCTGAGTATGCTGGGTGAGGTGGAGGATGCTTCTGTGTTTGATAACATCCTGAGTATGCTGTTGAGTTGGGGGACACTTCAGTATTTGATAACTCCCTGAGTATGTTAGGTGAGGTGGAGGATGCTTCTGTGTTTGATAACATCCTGTGTATGCTGGGTGAGGTGGAGGACACTTCAGTGTTTGATATCATCCTGTGTATGCTGGGTGAGGTGGAGGACACTTCAGTGTTTGATAACATCCTGTGTATGCTGGGTGAGGTGGGGACACTTCAGTGTTTGATATCATCCTGTGTATGCTGGGTGAGGTGGAGACACTTCAGTGTTTGATATCATCCTGTGTATGCTGGGTGAGGTGGAGACACTTCAGTGTTTGATAGTACCCTGTGTATGCTGGGTGAAGTGGAGACACTTCAGTGTTTGATAGTACCCTGTGTATGCTGGGTGAAGTGGAGACACTTCAGTGTTTGATAACATCCTGTGTGTGATGGGTGAGGTGGCGGACACCTCAGTATTGGATAACATCCTGTTTATGCTGGGTGAGGTGGAGACACTTCAGTGTTTGATAACATCCTGTGTATGCTGGGTGAGGTGGCAGACACTTCAGTATTCCTGAGAATGCTGGGTGATGTAGAGGACATATTGATGGTCCTTTTGGGTCTTCAAGAAGCCTTTGATTAAAGATACCAAGTCTTTCATCAGAGAAGGCATCTGTATTGGGGTTAGGCCTACAGTGGTAGATCACAGTTAGGGCAGGTGAGAGCCACTAGGTCTAACCCACTCCCTATGCCATGTGGGGTATTTCAGGGTTCATATTCTGTCCCCAACTCTTTGGTGTGGATCTATTGGGCCAAGCTGAGCCTCTGGATGCTGTTTTCCTCTAGTAGTTTGTCATGTTAAATTATGCTATATTATGTTACAGAGATTTACAGAGTGCTGGATTGCCTTTCTGATGGCTTTGCAGTGTTTTTGGAGTTTTGGCACCTTCACACCCTGGTCAGGAGGATTCCATTATAAACAGAAGCCTGTGTTCTGATTGAGTTGGATTATTACTAATGTGGAACAGATCCATATGCTGTTTTTGTTAGCTTTTTTTGTCAAAATTATTTTTATTAAGCATCATGAAAAAAGCACAATGGTAGCAAAACTACAGGAGGGCGCGCAGGCCCCGAGGTTGCATAACTTTCAGCTATTATGGGTCTCAGGTTCAGAAAACCCTAGGCCATACCAAGCCCCCCTAGCAAGGCAAATAATGCTAAGTTTTGAAATAACAAACCCCTGAGGAGGTTCTCCAAACTAGAACCTATCCTCCGAACAACCCTCCCCTCCCCTAAAACAACCCCCCGGTCCTGGTGGTGACGAAAGTATGTAGTAGAGTCATGAGGCAGTGAAGCGCTGCCGTGGGGTAGAGTGTGTGGCGCGAGGCCCCCTTCAATCACCTATTGGGGGCATGCTGTTGCGAAGTGGGTGAGGTCAGCTCAGACTTGAAAGAGGTGCAGAGCCCGTACTGTGGGTGGACAGACTGCCGAGGGCAAACCTTGGGATAAAAAGGCAACCAGTGGGCCCCAACTACTTTCGAAGCCCTTATAGTTATCTCTAAAGATGTCTGCCAAGCGTTCCATGGAGAGTATCCTCCATAACCTGGCGTGCCACAACGAAATCGCTGGCGTGTCTATCTTTTTCCAGGCTGCTGCTATGGTGAGTTTCGCCGCCCCCAAGCTTGTCCACATGATCGCCTTGTCGGCTTTAGTTTGGTGCTCTAATGTCGGGTCCCTAATACCCAGAAGGGCAAACTCTATGGTGGTAGGAATGGGATATCCCAGCATGTCTTTAATGTGAGAGAGAATTTCATCCCAAAAGGGGCGAATCTTCGGGCAGTCCCACCAAATGTGTCGGAAGTCCCCTGAAGCCCACATCCCCGCCAGCAAAGATCAGAGGTGTCAGGAAGATTCGTCGGAGCTTGGTAGGATACAGATACCAGTCGTGTAGCGTCTTATAGTGAGCTTCCCTTAGGGCCATAGACTTATTGTGTTTCGTGATATCGCCCCATATGTGTTTCCATTCTTCTTCGGTTACGTCCCGGCCCAGGACTCGTTCCCAGAAGGTCATGTATCGCGCACGAGGTGTATGCAACATGGTCAGCAGCATATCATAGAGTGAGGAGATGGTGCCTTTCATGACACCTGCCTTGCAAATCACCAACCGCTCCATGGGTGTAAGGTCTCTAGTGGCTGCCGCTCTAATGTGTGGAAGTGTAGCCCAGTGTTTAAGCTGGAGATAGTGGTAGTATTCACTATGCGGGATTAAAAATTCTCTCTTACAATTATCAAATGTTAAAACCTCATCGTTATGGAACAGATCGGAGAGTTTGAGGCACCCTCCCTCCCTCCAGCAATCGAAGGGCCCCTCGCGCAGCGCTAGGGGGAATGCCGGATTGAAATGGATGGGTGTATGTGGGGATGGGAATGAAGTCCAACATTCTCTCCACGTGAGTTGGTCCCAGACAATCAAGGTGGTGCGTGTGGGGGTGCTAATGTAAGAATTTGCGGGTCGATCTCCCTTGGGTTTCCAGAGTACATCCCAGATGGATCTACCCACGACCGAGCGGTCCATGTGGAGCCAGTGTTTATCCGATTCCCTCACCGACCACTCCGTCACCACTCTTAGTTGTGCGGCCTGATAGTATAAGGCGAAATCAGGCAGAGCCAGACCCCCCTTGTTCCTTAGGCGTCTTAGCACTTGGTAAGGTAAGCGTGCCCTCCCTCCGTGCCATATGAATTTAGTGATCAAAGATCGAAGTTGTGGCAATAGGTTCCGATCAAGGTCAATGGGTAAGGCTTGGAACAAGTATAAAAATTTGGGCAGAACCGACATTTTAATCGCATTGATCCGTCCAAGCCATGAGAGGTAGAGGGGTGACCATCTCTTAAGATCTTGCTGTAGCTGCACCACCAAAGATGGGTAGTTGGCTCTGTAGAGATCGCCTATTTTGGCCGTAAGCTGGACTCCCAGGTAAAGTAAAGAGTGTTTGGCCCATTGTAAGGCTGTCTGGCTTCTCAATCTGTTTGCCTCAGTAGCAGAGAGGGTAAGGTTAAGTATGGAAGATTTGGACAGATTCACCTTAAAGCCCGCCACCCGTTCGAACTGTTGTAGTTCGCCCTGTACTGCCCGTAGTGAAGAAGCAGGGTCCGTAAGCGTGAGCAAGATGTCATCGGCAAAGAGAGATGCCTTATGGTCCGTGCCACTAAACGGAATGCCTCGTATTTCATCATTGGACCGAAGCTTAGCCGCTAGAGGTTCGATACTGAGGGCAAATAAAAGGGGGGACAGCGGACAACCCTGTCTGGTACCTCTACTCAGGGCAAAGGGAAGGGAAGGACAGCCATTAACCGTGACCCGTGAATTTGGAAGGTGGTAGTTGGCCCTCACCATATTGAGGAATAGATCCCCCAAACCAAATTTCCGCAATATTAAAAAGAGGAACGACCAATCCACCCTGTCGAAGGCCTTCTCCGCGTCTAGGCCTACCAGTACTGCAGGGATCTTGAATTTGGATACTTTCTCAATCAGATGGATGGTGCGCCTGATGTTGTCATGCGTTTGCCTACCTTTTATAAAACCGGATTGATCCGGGTGTATTAAGTCCGGCATCAGGTTTTCGAGTCTCGCTGCTAAGATCGCGGAGTAGAGCTTGGCGTCAAGGTTAAGGAGAGCTATGGGTCTGTATGAGCCACAGAGTTGGGGGTCCTTTCCAGGTTTGGGGATGACCGTTATCACCGCTTCAGCCATAGAACCAGAGACTCGTGCGTCTTTTGCTATTTCCTGAAATAGGGTCGTGAGGTGAGGGACTAGCTCAGAGGCAAAACATTTTAAAAATTGTGCCGTCAGGCCATCGGGTCCGGGGTTTTATGTAGTTTGAGCCTGGAGATCGCGTCCCGTACTTCTTCTTGGGAAATAGGAGAGTCCAGCGAATCAGCTGTCGTGTGGGGAAGTTGCGGAAGTGTCACCGAGTCTAAGTAATGTTGTTGTAGGGTCGTATCGGGAGTAGTGCCTTGATAGAGCCGCCCGTAAAAGTCCCCAAAAATATTGGCTTTAGCGGTGTCAATGTGTGTGAGTTGACCCTGTGGGTCCAAGATACCCCCAATAAATTCCCGTTCCCTCTTCACTCTGAGTTGGCGCGCCAAGTGGGAACCCACCTTGTCGCCCTGTGCAAAGGATGTCTGGCGAAGCTTTAAAAGAGTGTATTCCGCCTGATTAGTATAGATGGAACGGAGTTTGCCCCGGAGTGCGGTGAGTTTGCCCCGGAGTGCTGTCTCTGCAGCGTGCGTGTCGGTGTGGCTTTGCGTGCCTGTTCAGCTATCTCTAACTCCCCCTCAAGAGCCAAACGTTCCCTCAACCTCTGCTTGTTTAGGGCCGAGCTAAGTTGGATACATTTCCCTCGCAGTACCGCTTTGAAGGCGTCCCAATTGTTCTGCGGGGAGGTGTCTTGGGGGCTGTTATGGGTAAAAAAATCAATGATGGCAGCCCTTAGCTCCTCCCGGAGGACCATATCCCGTGTAAGCGCTGAAGGAAAGTACCATCTGGGAGGACCAATTTTAGGACCGTTCCAGGCCACGCCGATGGTAATCAGGCTATGATCTGAAACTGAAATCGGCATTATCTGCGCTGCCTGGAGTGACCCCATCAAGGATTGGCTAATGAATATATAATCAATCCTGGAGTACGACTGATGAACATGCGAATAGTGTGTATAATCTTTAGTGGTGGGATATTGAGAACGCCAGGCATCGCACAGGCCGAGTGCGAGTATTTTCTGTTTAACCCCTTTGGAGAAGGTGTTGGTAGGAGCCCTATTAGCGCTTGAGCTGTCCATTGTCCCGTGCCAGGTTAAGTTAAAGTCACCCAGTAGTATTACGGGCCCTTCTGCAAATCCACCTATCAAGTCAAGCGCGTTGGAATGGAATGCGGACTGACCCGAAATGGGGGCATATAGTGAAATGAATGTGCAAAGTGGGCCTTTCAGCCGCCCCTTAACCAGTAGCAATCTCCCTTCCCGGTCTGTTTTAACGGCGTCGGGTTGCTATTTAGTTGTGCTATGGAAGAGCAGTGCAACCCCATTGTGTTTTGTGGTAGTAGAGGACGTGTAAATCAGGGGGTACGCCCTATGTTGGAGCCTAGTGACGTCGGGCCTTTTGAGGTGTGTCTCTTGGAGAGCCACTACATCAAATTTGTGGTCCGCGAGGTATTTCCATAGTTTCTGACGTTTCTGGGGGGAATTCAATCCCTTAACGTTCCATGAAGCTGCATTAACCATCAAGGTGAATGACCCCGCCCCCCTCCCCAGGTGGACCTCCGCCCCTTGAACTGCATAGTCGTGGCCACATCCCTTGAGATGCGAACTTCTCCGTCCCAGATTGCGACACATCCAACCGCCACCCCAACATCGCTACTGCAGGCAATGAAACTTAAAAGCATAAACATAAAACCCCAAAAGCCACCACCAGGACCCCTCCCCCACCCAAGAAAACCCCCCAACCTCCCCAAAAACTGAGGGCCTGGGGACCAACGGGTCCCCGGCCCGAGCTTCTTCCAAAAAAAAAAGGAAGAATTATGGGTAGCACGGGCAAGACCCGAACCCCCCAACTGCCAGTCCATATTGTCTAGTGAGCATTACGGTAGTAAGCAGAAAAATAAAAACCTCAGTGTCCATATGGATCGGGCCACGCCTCAGGGACTCCCTCTCCGGCCCCCACCGGCATCAGGGTCTCATCCAAGTGTTGCATCGACGCCCCCCGAGGAAGCAGCCAGATCCGAAGCCTCAGGAGCTGCGGCATTGAAATAAAGGTGAATCCCCCAGATGGGACCGCTACGTTTCATCGGGATTTCGTGACCGTGTGCCAAGGTCGGGAGCTCCTCCTGGGCAAATCCGTCACCCCCGAGGCGCCTGTCATGGATGTCCCCTCCGGGGGGGGAAGGCCCAGAATGCAGATGCCGTCTGAGAGTTCAGTCACGTGGTGGGGCTTATTACGATACTCGAAGGCAAGGCCGAAAGGAAATGTCCAGCGGTAGCGAATGTTCTCCTCTTGGAGTTTGGTGGTGATCGGTCGCAGCGACTGACGTCGGGCCAAGGTGGCGGGGGCCAGGTCTTGGTAGAGGGTACATCTGTGGTCTTGAAAGGACACCTCTTTCTTCTTTCTCGCCGCCGACAAGATAGCTTCCTTCGTTTTAAAGGAATGTAATTTGACTAGAACATCTCTCGGACGTTTGCGGCCCCCAGCCTGTAGAGCACCCACGCGGTGGACCCGGTCCAGCTTGAGTTTCAATTGTTGTGGGGCTAGGAGCTCTGCGAAAAGGCCCGCCACAAACGCCTCCAGATCCGGTCCCTCCGCCCCCTCTTCCAGATCTCGGATTCGTATGTTCTCTCGCCGGGTTCTATTTTCCAAGTCTTCTGCCTTCAGCATCACTTGCTGGAGCTGGGCTTGAAATGCTTGCTGGGAGTCTTGCAATTTGGTAGTAGTCGTTGTCAGGTCCTGGACCTGTTCCTCAACTTCCAGGACTCTTGTACCCACGGCGTCCACATCGTGACGAAGAGTCGTCATTTTCTCGGTGATCTCGGCTTTCAATTGGTCCACTGAGGCACGTAGGTCCTGTTTAATTTCTAAGCAGAGCTCTGCCTTGAAGTCGCGAAGAGTGGCTACCAAGTCCTCTCTTGTGAGCGCCATAGTTTGCGGTTGAATGGTCTCCTCTGGAGGGATATCTTTGTCAGGTGCCTTGAAGTACCGGGAAACTTTGTTAGTGGTTTTCTTGGGCGGCATAAGTTCACTGCCCAGCACGGTGTGCGGTCAAGGGTCCCAGAGTCTTTCGGCTATGAGGGGTGCTGGGGGCCCGAATCTAAGTGTGTGCGCGCCCTCCGTGGTGAAATCAGGCCTCTGCTGGGTGAGGGAGACCGATCGCCATGTTGGGGTCAGGCAAAGGGAAAGCCTGGTCTGGCTGGTAGCTTCAAAGAGGTCTCCCCCCACAAGGGCACGGTTAGACTGCAGCTGAGGGCTCACTGCGTACTGCTGGTCATCTCCCCCTCAAGGCCCAGGGTGCAGGGCACTCTCCGACGCGCATTCCCGCCTCGCAGCCATCTTAGGGTCAGGCGCTGCACTCGTGAGGCGTACTCCCCGGCCCCTCCAGCCTGGCAATAGTAGTAGCGGTGAAAAATGGGGGGAATCCAACTTGCTGCATGTCAGCGCGCCTAACTGTCCCTCTGCCGCATCGCCCCACCCAGGGCCGCGCTGTAGCCGCTCTGCGGTCAAACCTGGACGTGGAAATGGCGCCGGTGGTGCTCCGCCCGCACTCACCATGCGCTCAGGGTCATCAGAGCGGACGCTGCAGCCGGTATGTCCTCCAAGGGTCCGCCGAGTCGAGGGGCCACACTGCCCACCGTGGTCGCATGAAATGCCTCCAATGGCCACCTCAGGCGAGTGTGAGAGCCCGTAGGAGTCCCATCTCGTCCCCCTATGCCATCTTGAGCGATGCCACGGGAATCCGGCGGATCAGCCCCGGAGCGCCACACTCGTCGCCGCTCGTTCTTCTCTCGTCCCCAGGGTCGCACCTGTTCCGGGGTGCTGCGAACGGACGCCACGCACAAAAGTGCTCTCTAGGCTGTAATTAACCTCATGGGGCAATCGACGGGGTCCGGAGCTGAAGCGGCTCACGTCCGCTCAGCCATCTTACTTGGCCACGCCCCCCTTTGTTAGCTTTTTGTGTGTTTTTGTGGTATGTCTGTTGTAGAGAGTAATGTTGTTGGGTGTGTGTAGCCAAAGTTCTTTTTCAATTTGGGAGGACTGACTATGCCTTCCATAAGTATGAAGTAAGTGCCTGAGTTAACTAAATGTGGTATCCCGTTATGGTCCTCAGTAGCCTTTAAACCAGGCTACCTGTGTGGTGTTGGGTGGGTGATGATTTAGTGTGCCTTGATCAGCCAGTGTATGGTTTTACGAAAAGTTGAATAAAGAAGCGAGCTCGATGAGGTCCAGCTCTAATGAGCTTCTGAGCTGTTTCGGATATACATGGGATGTAAAAAAATAATGCAGTTTGTTGTGGGTTGTGATTGTTTATTGTTAAAACCACACTTTCACTTAGTAAAGTCTCCTCAGTGGCTGATGTGCTCCACCTGAAGATTGTCTCAGTGTCATAGAGTACTGAGCGTTGTGCACCTATTTGGAGCAGGACCTATCAGGATGCATCAAATCCTTACACCTGCCTCATAGCAGGCGTAAGGAGTGATGCAGGTCCTTTCACATGGGGCTTGTCCCATGTAAAAGGACACATTGCTGGAGTTGCGTCTGTTTTCAGACACACCCCAGCAATGCGCCACTTTTGCGCCTTCAGACACATCAGGAATACTGATGTATCTGTAAATCCTTGCGACATGGAGCGCCGTACAGTAAATACGGCGCATCCATGGTGTCGCAAGGCTGGCATACTGAAAAGTGTTGCATCTCTGTTTTCACGCTGCGATGCAACACTTTTATAAATGAGGCCGTGAGTTCTTATTATTTTCTTCCTTTGACATATTTTGCTGCTGGTTATGCTTTCTTCTTTTTCTTCACTGTATGTCTGCATGTTCTAATGTATCCCCATCCCTGTGTGACTGATGTACTGCTGGGAATGGTGAGGGTGGAGAAGAGTATGTGATGAAGCAATTGTGTGTGTGTGTGTGTGCGTGTGTGTGCGTGCACAGCCACGCGCTAAAGAGGTAGATACAATGGGAGGGTGCCTGAAGCACTGACAAGAGCCATGAAGATTACGACCTACCTGAAGAACTACACGTCCTCAAGAAGCTACTACCTCCGACCTAAGTCACTCTTGTATCATCTGTGGAAGGCATGGCCTCCAGAACCAACAGCATCTGTCCTAAGTTAGCCTCAACTCTCCATTCCTTAGGTTTGACCTTGACAATTACCTTAACATGAAAGCTCAAGGGTACAAGCTGGGATTATGTTGTGCATTTTTGCTTTTTGAAGCTGTGTTCACTTTACATCCTTGGGACCAACTATTAGGTTCCATGTATTTTATATTAAGGGGGACAAGTATTGGGACCAGTGCCTTTGGAAAACCTGTTTTGGATATTGCAGGAGAAAACCTACTCCGAACAAAGAGGAGGCCTCCCTCACCGACAGAAAACCCCACTTCCAAAGAGAGGGGGGGTCCCATCGAAGGAGAATGCAGTTTGTTACATCCGCAAAAGGGCTGGGCTAATCAGAAGGGAGGCACATCATAAGCTGCAGCAGGACACAACTGCCCAATCTCACCACAGTGAATCATGCAACATGCATACACATGTGTCACAGACATGGGTCTGCAAGGACCTCGACCAGGGCAGTGAACAGCCATTTAGATGGGTGAGCCAGTAGGAATTCTCTTGGTAACAAGGCCTGTGCCCTTGGAAAAGGACTAATTTGCACCACTAACATGCCTCTTATTTGATTGGTTTCTGGCCAGGAGCCGCAATTTCATAGGCTGAGGATGAACCTCTGTCAGCAGAGCTAGACTCTACTGATAAACAGTACAGAAACAGCGGTATTGCCTCTAGTGTACTGGCGGTCTATTGATGTTACCGGAGTTAAAGTTAGGGCAGGTTAAAAAAACAAATAGGGTCAGCCAGCATAGCTTGTCCAAGACAAACAGAGGCCCAATTGGGGCACATATATTTTGTAATGCATTAGTTACCTAGGCCCTCATTGTGAGTGGTGGTCTCCTCTGGAGCTTTAACTCCTGGGAGGGGATACTGCCCTGGGCCATTCCAAGTAGCCTTGATATCTCCAGGACCAGAAACACCAGGCCCGCTTTCAAGAGTTGGAATGCTGACATGCTGCAGGAAAAGGGCAGGGCCTGCAGGCAGAAGCACATTCTGGCCTCCGTCCAACCCCTTCAGCAACACGGGGGGGGGGGGAGCCCTGGACTAACCTGGCCTCCCGACTCCTGACTCTCTACAGAGCCTCCTGTTGGTATTTCACCCTGATCTGACCAGACAGAAAATGTGAGAGGATTTGTCCCTGGAATCACAACAAAGAACACTAGAAAATGATCCATTATTCTCAAGTCCACATATTTTTCCCTGTTTCAGGTGCACATCTTGTAATTGTCAACTTTTGGTGGCGGGATACTGTCCAGAATTGGTCCTTCCACCGATGTCCCTGCACCAATAACTGACAATCTCAAAATAAGGGTCTATGGGCCATATGTACAAGCCCCTATTGCCACAGGAACGTCACTTTTAACGACATTCCTGTGGCGATATGGGTTTCTCCTTATTCACAAGGCAGCATTAAACCACTTAACTTGGCTTAACGCTGCCTTGTAAATAAGGCCCCCTTCATGCTATACTTAGCGTGAAAGGGGTGTACTTAGCATGAAAGGGGTGGGCAATGGGAGCTGTGGTGAGCGTTCCGTCGCAACTCCCATTGATTTTGACACTGCCCTCTATTTACAAGGGTGGCGTAAATAGGAGGCAGCGCCAAAATTAAGACCAGGGAAAACCTGGTCTAACATGGCGAAACGAGATGAAATGCTTTATTTCCCCTGGTTGTTGCTGTTTCTATGTGTACAGCAGATATAGAAACAGCAAAACGCCATGAATGATTGTTTATGTGCAGAAAGGTTTCCCTTCCTGCACATAAACATTCATTAAAAAAATGACGATTTGTAACTTCTATGTGTGCTGCACAATGCAGCACACATAGAAGTTTCAAAACGCCATTTGTGATTGTTTATGTGCAGGAATGGACACATTCCTGCACATATACAATCATTCCCCCAATGCAGGGAGTGCCTGCGTTGGTGCAAGGCAGCTTAATTTAGCGCCAGCGCTAGGGAAAACGCAGGGATGTGCTGTATTTTTGTAAATACGGCTCCTCCCTGCGTTTTCGGATTGGTCGAGCGTGGCGTTAGCATTTTGTGCTTAACGCCACTCTCCACCATTCCATTGTAAATATGCCCCCATGTTTGGTGATATGTTGCTCTATTGCACAAATTGTCTGTGAGCTGTAACTGCTATGATCCACATGATGTAATGAACAGGGACCTAGTGATATAAAAATCAATAACTGGATGTTCATAAAAAAGTGTTGCTTGCAAATGAACGCATATTAGAAAAAGTTATTGATTCACCTGTAGTTGAAAACGCATCCAAGGCTGCTTAGGTAGATCATTGGTAAAGATGCTAAATTGGCAGTGCAGCTAAGTGTCGAAGAAGACGTCACTTCCGTTTTGGCAGTCTTTGAAAGAGTTTATTGACATAGATAAAAATTGTAGTCTACAAATAACAGGCTCAATGAACTAGAGGATCTCCTGAAATAATTGATGGAAGGAAGCTCTCCCTGTACAGACAAGACCCACATTTATTCTGTAATGCACATAGGTTTGCATTACCGATCACATGACAGAATTCTAGCAAAAAATACACGCAAGTGCTTAGCTGAGATCACGAGAAGCGGGGAAATAGCCTTCAAAAGTTACAAAAATCTAAACGTTTTCACACATCTCGAGTGTCAAAAAACAGCTTGCCTCACGTCAGAGGCAGACACATCCTGTGGGCAATGTGAGAATGAGCAAGAAAACATGGCTGAAGCAGGTTATAGTCATTCTACGATTGGTAAATGTGTTTAAATGTTCCCCTAAGTCATGGAACTACTAAGCAGTTCTCCAGTTGCATAAAAGAAATGAATACATCGAGGAAACTTTTTACACTTAAAAGTTTTAAGGCTATGGATAAATAAGGCCCTGCCCACATGAAGCATTTGTACGAAATTTTACATGTTGCAGACAGTTGCGGCTGGTCCTAAACGAGAGTGATGGGGCGGGGGGTTGAAAAATAAATAGCACTTACATTATAAGGCTGCCAACTCTCCTCCATCGTCGTCTGCTTGGTCCTACCGGAACAGGAAGCAGAATCAGGCTCCCCTAAGCCAATCACAATGCTGCAATGCAGCATTGTGATTGGTCTGAGCGCCGTGGTTCAGCGCTTTGACAGGCAGTGGGAGCCTGTGCATGTTCCCCACCAGCTGTGCATTACAGCCTGGGGGGGAACATGCTAAGTGAGCATGACGGTTTGGCCAGCCCAAGAGGGCCAGCCAAACCGTCAAGTGCTCTTAAGTGCACATATTTCCTCCTCCCCCTGATGGCTGCGTTGACAGCCAAGCTCCGCCCCGCCCCAAAAGCTGCTTCAGCGCGAAAAATAAAATAACAACATCGTGTTGTTATTTTATTTTTCCTTCTTCACACTGCTAAAAGCAGTGGGGCGCCACTGGTTTTAGAAGGCAGATAGAACATAGTAGAAGACCAATGACTTAAAAGAGGAAAGGGTTTGTAATGCAAGTCAACGGTACGTGAATGGATGTGTGGCATTGCTCGTCACTGGTGGTTGGAAGGTTAATTAACATTGTGTGAGATTCTGGAACACATTACATGTGGATGCGGGATGAAGTGCTAGGAACGTTCCATTGATTGCTGGAGGAAAAGGCAAAAACCTACCCTGATTGTAATGACGAATACTGAGTGGCATGATCTGATAATATTAGGGTTCTACTGCGAGTTTCACAATCTGGGAGACTAAATTAAAGGTCTATGGGGCATATTCTCAAGAACGTGTGATAACTACCGCAAAATTACCTTAACGCAACCCTTCACATCGCAGTCTATCACGGGAAAACAACTCTGTGTTAACGTGGTATTCACAACACGGCGGCCCCATGCGATAGTCCCACGATAACGCGTCAAATGAACGTGTTAAAATCAACACGACGCCGAAAAAACGGGAAACACGAACGCGAAAATAGTAGCGATGATGCCAATCGTGATACAAAAATCAGCGATAACCAGCGATAGGCCTGCAATTCTCACACGTCATGCGGGAAAATGCACCATAAAAGCAGAGTAAAAAAACGGTGAGATGACAATGTACGAGCACAACCACACATCCGTGACGTAGAACAAATGACCATTGTCCCGCATCAAATAGGTATCTCCTCACAGTCACAATGTACATTGACATGCAGTCTGATTGTAAACTGTGCCAATGCTAAAACATGCATGGAACACACATTGAAACCGCATCTCCCCTTCACATTGCAGAGGGACAAGCAACCCCTCCTGCACACAGACGTGTCATGACCATGATCAATCCACCATGAAAGCGTGGACGAATGTAGGGGCAGTGACTCCCGCTTACGTACATGTTGCCCATGTTGTGGTACTTGAGCCACAGGGGGCATCCCTGCATCATGGTGGTACATATCTGACCCCAAAAGGAGCCCTGTTGTCACCGGTAGGACACAAATGGCAGCCAAAATGGAATGATTTTGGACACATGTGAAACGCCGAAGAGTGGGATTCCCTACTAACTGCGACACACAGAACTGGCAGTCCGAATACGTGACACCCTAAACAGCCCCTCTGCACAGAGGTGACACACCCACCATCCATGAACAAATCATAAAATTGTCAGCAATACATGTCGCACTCACACTTGTCTGAGTGATGTGCCTGTACAGATGAGTGACATGCACTCAGGTAATGTGTATTTTGAATGCATTTATTAGCACATGCTGGGCCTGTGGTCATTTTGTACTGTCCCATGATTGCCAAGGACTGTCACAATGTGACGTGCTCATGTGAAGAAATTGTCAATGATGGTGTTCCTATGGGCAATTCCTGCTGCGGCTGCAGTGGGGTGTGGTCCACCTGCCTCATCCTTATCATCATCGTCCGGTGCATCTGGCACTTGTATCCATGGGGCCTTGCTGCGTACACATATGTTGTGAAACACACAACATGCAACGATCATCCTGCACACGATGTCTGGGCTGTACAGGAGCCTCCCACCTGTGACGTCCAGGCACCTGAAACGTGACTTCAACACGCCAAATGTGCGTTCCACGATGCCCCTGGTGCGTTTGTGGGGCGCATTGTACTGCCTCTGGGCCTGTGTGTTCGGGGCTCGGAGGGGTGTCATCATCCAAGCGCAGAGTGCATATCCTTGGTCACCTGTGACAGTGCAGAGAGACATGAGTCAATAGTTGGTTCTGCATGATGTGTTGGCAGGCTCAGTGGTTCATTGGTGTGTGATATGTGTGACTTTGTGATTCCTGCATGACATGTACTGCTTGTTGCAAATGAGCGGCATCAATGTGTATTACGTAGCCTCACTGCTGCTCCTCCCTCCCCCCGACCCCATTCACTAGTGTGCGCAGTGCGGTTGCATCACTTGCACCCCTACGGCACACTATTGTCATGCCTGTCTGCGCATGTCCACAAGCCTGACAACGACACAGTGATGTCGTGCGCTGAAGGTGGACGGACACGTGTGTGTAGGCCTATGGTAAGGACAGGGCGGACACAGATGTAGAGTTCATGCCTGGCTGAACTCGCCATGCGGTTGAGGGTAGACCTTTGGCTTATGCTGCGGAAATAGCGACACACACACCAGTTGGCATGTCTGATCCCTGACCCTGAGCGGGCTTGCGCACCCTCATTTACCCCTCGGCTGAACCCGTACTCCGGGGGCATGCTACATAGCAACATTCTATATTGCGTGACGGGTGGCGCCGACACTACACCTGAGACACACGCATTAGTTACTGCCTTGGCAAGGCCTAAACGTAACCACGCCCAGAGCCACGTGTTGAATGACCACACCCCTACGCCGTACTGCCGTACGCCGGTCCACTCCCTCACGCTCACAGGGGGATCCGACACAGCTACATGTCCCAGGTCCACCCCACTGCCTGAGGTGACAAGGTTGCGCACAATGTACACAGCACAATGTAATGTGGTATGGCCCGGGCCCACATGCATACAGAATGACCACACGGACACACTGAGATAATTTGTGGAACTGGCTACGGGCACGTGCGCCCGGCACCTTTTCTTGCCAGGGTCACACGTCCAGTGATGCCTGTGCTGGATGGGTGTTGGGTAGTGTAAGCCACTCCTCAGGGGTTGGTTGGGGCTGGCAACAACTACAATAGTGATCAGACAATCAGGAGTTCAAAGTACAAACAGCAAGGGTCCATGACTTGAGCTGCACAGAGTCGGTGGCCCCGGATGCTCAGCGGCCGGACAGGCACACCGCCACGGGACGGTGACTTGCGATGCACTGAGGTAGGGCCACGAGAGCTGAGCGGGTCCTCGTTGATGTCCAAGGAGAAGGTCGCGGAGTGTTACGGGGGACAGTGGAAGGTGTCCATCCAGGGCATGATGCAGAGGGCAGAAGCAAGCAGAAACAGGCAATATGGAGGAGTTGAATGCTACAGTCTCCTTTTTCCCACAATGTCAGTATCAGCTACATGATGATGAAGACAACCCCCAGGCCATAGACTCAGATGCCACCAACGTTCAACCAGAGAGTGTCCATGACTCCCGTGGCACAGAGTCAGTGGCCCCAGAGCTGGAAGGGGATGCAGTCTGCGATGAGGCCTGTACAATGATATAAACTCTGCAATGAACAGATCAAGACTCAGTTCCAATTGTGTGTCCTACTCGACCGCAGTGTGTGCCGGAGGCAGCGGTCAGCGCGGGGCAACCGCTGTGCATCCAGCTCCTCCTGGATCTCTAACACACGGCGTTGAAATGGCATGTGGAGAAGATTCATGGTTGACGGAGGTGGAGGCACCAGAGCTGAGCGGGTGTGCACCCTGCAACGATGCTGTGTCCTGCCTGTTACGGACTGTATTGGATTGGTGTGAGGCCTGCTGGACCACTGTGTAGGCCGAAGGCAGAAGTCCGCAAGGGCCCACAGACACGTGTGGTCGGAATGCTATGCACAGAGTTGGTGGCGCCACATCGAAGGGAGTATAGGGATTTAAACGATGCCATAAATATGTACTCTGCCATTTTGTAATCAAGACTCAGTTCCAAATGTGTGACCTACTTGACCGCTGTGTATGCCGGTGGAGTACGTCAACGTGAAAGGAGTACTGCGGGCCTTGCTTGCGGAGGCCGTGATGGTCTGAGGAGGCTGCCAAGGTTGCGGGCCTCTGTCTTGGAGCTAGCACCGGCACGTGATGGGCCCTCTTGGAGACACGCCGGTGTCGGCAGGTGAGCAGTGAGGCCTGGATGCACAGGGGCGGACGAGACTGGTTCGGGGACCAGCGGCCCGGGCTGCGGCAGGCGCACAGGATCGCAGGCACTGCCACACACGGCGTCGGCCTCGTGGCGGGGTGAGAGGTGCCGCCCTGGCAGCCACGTTGGCCATTCCGGAAAAGAACCACGCCCAGGGCTACATGCTTTTTATTCACACCCCTACGCTAGCCTGGCATACGCCGGGCAAGCCCACTCTGCACACGCTTACATGGGGGACGTAACAAGCTACATTTCCGAGATCTTCTCCACTTGCTGGGGTGACATGGTTGCGCCCACTGTCCACAACACTACCACCACCAGCAGTATATGTCGACATGGATATGTCTGTGGTCTGCATACTGCAGTCTGTCCAGCACTTCCACTCCACACTTGGCATTGTGTGCATTCGCATTCATGGATCACTTGCCTCCTTCGCACATGCCTGGTTCCCACCTCTCCCCACATACTGCTATTGTGCGGCTGAGGTGCCATGCCGTTGATGGCTCATGTACATGGCTATCCCAGGTTACCGCAGTACGTTGTGCTGTCATGTATGGTGGGTGGGCATGTTGTATGTGAGTTTGTAACGTGTGCATTCCCAGAGTTATGAGTTGCATGATTGTGGAGTTGAGGTGTGGGGTGTGTTCATTTGGTACTTTCCAACGAGCACTGCATTTCCGTAGGTGCCATCCTGGAAGCGCCAGTTGATGATGGACTGTCGGAAGATGTATGAATCATGCACACTGCCTGGGTAGTTGGCGACGACATTGGTGAAGACTCCCCCGTGGTCCACTATTGCCTGCACATTGATGGAATGCGTGTGCTTCCTGTTGCGGTAATTGTGTGCAGTGTCGGCAGGGGGCACAAGTAGGACATGTGTGCAGTCAATGCGTAGAAGCCTTGCTTGGTCCCCAGCTGTTCCTGCGCATTGTGGGGGAAGTATAGGTACTGGGGTACCAAGCTGATGATGGCATCCAGGACAGGTTTGAGGAACTTGGATAGGGCTGGCTGTGAGACTCCTCCGACTCTGGTGGTTGTTGGTTGGAATGTCCCAGAGGCCAACAGGTGCAGCACAGCCAGCAGCTTTGTCTGAGGTGGGATGTTGGTTGTCCGCTGTGTTGGTACCGTCAGCCTGTGAGCAATGATGTTCAGGATGCGGAGGATGGTTGGCCTTTTGAGTCTGTAGTGGGCAATGACATTCTCTGGGGTTAAGTCTGTGAGGCTGGTGAGTTTCCTGAAGGTCCGCTGTCTTTGTCTGCGCTGCCTCTGTGGTGGTCGGGGGGGCGGGAGGGTGGTCCAGGGGGGGTTGCGGGCCTGGGGGTGGTGGCGGTGGGTGTTGTGGCCCTGTTGGGGCTCCGAGCTGCATGATGAGTAGCTCCATGGCATCTGTTGTTCTTCAGGTGTGGCTGTGGGCTGGGCTCCCTTTTCTGGTGCAGGTTGTTGTCCGACTTTGCACCAGGTCAGAGCAGGTGTTAATTTCCTGCTGCTAACACGCCGTATCGCCGGTTTTTTAAATGCTAATTTCTAACTATAACATGCCTGAAACCTATGGTTTTTTCAGTGAATTTCAAAGGTTTTTTAAATGCTAGTCTCTAACTATGCCTACAGAGGTAGGACATGTGAAGAAAGAAGAAAAAACGCAGAGAAAAAAGCAAAAGAAATGCAAAAAGAAGCAACAGAAGTCCACAAAGACGAAGAAAAGTGCAGGAAGAAGCAAGACATGTGCAGAAAGAACCAACAGAGGAGCAGAAAGAGGCCTTGTTCCAAAATCATCCTGTGCCCACAACTTTTTCAGACGGGTACTGGTGGTAACTGACTCTGACTAACCAGGCTTAGAGCCAGTGCTATGCTAAAAGACACTTAGAATACAGTGAAAACACCTACATACACTAGGGAACACTATGCGTTGGGGTACCCCTGTGATTAGCATGACCTCCTCTGTAAGGCCCTAGTACATAATAGGGCAGGGGGATTAAAACTACCTCTTAAAACGCACCACGGGGCGCGTTTGCACAGCGGTGAAGGGAGGGGGGGGCCTGAGGTGACGTGTGCAAACACGCCCTGTGGCCGTTTTAAGTTGGGAGATTAAGTCCCCTTGAATCCTGAGGGTCCCTGGGGTCCAACTAGCCAACCAGGTACCTCCAGTAAGCACCACAGAGCTGCGTTGCAGAGAGGTGTAAAAAGGGGCGTGGCCTGGACCACCTCTCTGCAACGCAGGCCTGTGGCGCTTACTGGAGGTACCTGGTGGCCTAGTTGGCCCCAGGGGCCCTCAGGATTGAAGGGGACTTAAATCCCCAACTTAAAACGCGCCACAGGGCGTGTTTGCACACATGTCACCACAGGCCCCGCCCCTCCTTCACCACTGTGCAAACGCGCCCCCTGGCGAGTTCTAAGTTGGGGAATTAATTCCCCTTGAATACTGAGGGTCCCTGGGGGCCAACTAGCCCATCAGGTACCTCCAGTATGCGCCAGGGAGCTGCGTTGCAGAGAGGTGTTCAGAGGCCACGCCCCTTTTTACACCACTCTGCAACGTAGCTCTGTGGCGCTTACTGGAGGTACCTGGTGGGCTAGTTGGCCCCCAGGGACCCTCAGGATTGAAAAGGAATTAATTCCCCAACTTAAAACGCTCCACAGGGCGTGTTTGCCCACATGTCACCTCAGGCCCCACCCCCTCCCTTCACCACTGTGCAAACGTGCCCCGTGGCGCGTTTTAAGTTGGGGGATTAAGTCTCCTTGAATCCTGAGGGTCCCTGGGGTCCAACTAGCCCACCAGATACCTCCAGTAAGCGCCACAGAGCTGCGTTGCAGAGAGGTGTAAAAAGGGGCATGGCCTCTGAACACCTCTCTGCAATGCAGCTCCGTGGCGCATACTGGAGGTTCCTGGTGGGCTAGTTGGCCCCAGGGACCCCAGTATTCAATGGGAATTAGTTCCCCATCTTACAACGCGCCAGGGGCGCGTTTGCAGAGTGCTGCAGGGAGGGGGCGGGGCCTCCGGCGTGATGCCGGTCTTTTTTTTAAATTTATTTTTTTAAGAAGGGGGGCTGTGTGGTTCCCCTTCCTTTCCTATTTTATTGGCCCTGGGGACCCCATCCCCCAGGGCCTCACCCCTATTTTATTTTTTATTTTTAAAAATTGGAAGGGGGCAGCGTGGCCCCCCTCCCGAGGCCATATTCGGCCCCGGGGCATGGCCGTATTTTTTTTTTTAAATTTAACTTATTGGAGGGGGACTGCATGGCCCCCCTCCTCAGGCCATCCCCGGGGCCAGCCCTTCCATCTTTAAAAAAAAAAAAAAAAAAAAAATTTTTTTTTATAATGGTGGAGGGGGGGGGGCCGCGTGGCCCCCCTCCCGGGCCACTAATGGCCCCGGGGACCCATCCCCCGGGCCCTGGGCTCTCGTTGGGGACCATGGGGGGTCCCCAATCCCCCCACGGTCCCGCCGGCTCCCCGCCTCCTGCGGGAGCCGGCATTGCTTCCACACGGGGAGCTGCTGACATGCAGCTCCCCGTGTGGAAAGCTGTCTGCTTGCTTCATTGAAGCGGGAGCAGGTTTCCTGCTCTCGCTTCAATGAAGCAAGCAGTTTGCAATGACAGGGCGGGAGCCGCGAGGCTCCCGCCCTGTCATTGCAAACAGCAGTGTCCCGGGGGTGGGCACCCCAGGACACTGCAGGAGCCGGCCCTGGGGGTGGCGGTCCCCAGGGCCATCAAGGGCTCCAGGAGGGGGGGCGCGCGGCCCCCTCCCAACATCTGCACAGCCCCGGGGAGGTGGTGGTCCCTGGGGCTCGGGGGTCCGTAACGGACCCCAAATTTACATTTTAAGTGCCCCGGGAGGTGGCGGTCCCTGGGGCGTGTGGAGGGCTCAAGCCCCCACACAGGATTTTTTTTTAAATGAAGCCCCTGGGGTGGCGGTCCTCGGGGCTGCGGGGCAGTGTGCCCCCCGCTATTATAACTAATGAAAGCCCCGGGGGTGGCAGTCCCGGGGCTGCGGAGGCTGCGTGCCCCCGCAACTAATTAATCAAGCCCCGGGAGGTGGCAGTCCCGGGGCAGTGTGGGGGTATTGGGGCCCCACCCACACTTTTTTCACTGCCCCCAGGACCTGGCCCACCCGGGGCTAATTATTAACGAGCGCGGAGCCCACGCTTCGCTTTTTTGTGTTTGTGCGGCCGGATCCGCGGATCCGCGCGCGCATTTTGCCGATTTTTTTTAAAAAATGCTTTTTGGGCCCTGGGGATCCTTGTGGGACCACCTAAGCAGGCCTAGGGGGTCAGGGTGTTTCTACCCTGCCCCCTTTCCTTTTTTTTCGCGTTTGTCTTACTTTTTTCTACTGAGTCACAAGATGGCTGCCAACACTTCCTGGTTTGGAGTGTTGACAGCCAATTAGCATGCAGCTCGTGGTCGGGAGGGTGCGCGGATCCACCGCGGCCATAGATATTGAAACTTTTATTTTTTTATTTTCTCAGCAACTACTGAACGGATTTACAACATTTAAAAAAAAGGGCGCTTTCTGAACCAAGCACTACCTTTTTGCCAAATTTGGTGTAATTCCGTTCAGCAGTTTTGGCTGTAACCGTGTCTAAAGTTTCCTATGGGAAATGCATTTTTCGACCTCTATTTTTTTAATTTCTCAGGAACTACTGAAAGGATTTACACCATTTAAAAAGAAGGTCTCTTTCTGACCCAAGGGCTACCTTTTTGCCAAGTTTGGTGTAATTCTGTTCAGCAGTTCGGGCTGTAGCTTTGTCTAAAGTTTCCTATGAGAATTAACATGGAGAAAACACGTTTTGGGACCCCCCTTTTTTCTCGGCCCCCGCTTGCCGAATCACCCCAAAACTTTCAAGATAGGAGCGGACCGGAGCGGGCCATACATTTTGAAAATTTCGCGAAGATTCGTCAACCGGCGCCAAAGTTATTGGGAAAAGAATGTTACGTATTTCCTATGGATAATAGGTCCTAACTATAACTATCTACTGGCGACCGCCAGTAGATAATATATATATATATATATATATTCACTGAAAAAACCATAGGTTTCAGGGGCGTTATAGTTAGTTGGACATTTCACTCGTACAAAACCATAGAAATTCCCCCGTTATAGTTAGTTCAGCTAACTATAACTCATGCGCTCCGCAATGCACTGCTGATGACGTCACATATTACATCACTCATGACATGGTCAGTGACATCACTCATGACATCACTGATGACATCTCAAATGACATCACTCATGACATCACTGATGACATCATCCTTGTGATAGAGTGGCAGACCTCCTCTCACCCTAATATAACCTTTGATACACACACTCAAAAATACAAACTAACATTTTCAAAACAATGGACATACCAATACCAGTTACAACACACCTATTCAGTAATTCCAAGATCTACACACACATCCACTCATTCACCAACAGTCCCTATACAGTCACTCATACATGTACTCACTCATCATATGTACTCATACACCTATACATCCTGTTACACACCGCCACTCATCCATAGAGTTACTCACACACATAGTCACACATGCAAACAAAGTATCAAACATCCATTTACTTGCATATACAGTTATACACACACTACCACACTTACTTCTACAGAAACTTACACATACTTACTCTCTTAAACAATCACTTATAGAAACACCTACTTATTTGTACAGGAACTCTTCCAATCTCTCACTCTCACATATACTCACTTATATACACCAATACTCACATATACTAGTTTAAAACATATGTAGTTACTCATAAAGACACTATTGAGACAGTCATTCACTCACTAACACACCCATACACATACTCATCCACCTATACAGTCCTGCACACATGCTGACTTCAACACATACAAACAGTGAGTCACTCATTCATGCATCTATGCACTAAGTAATACCCCCACCGAACCATACAGACACTCAGACACTCATACTGATACTCAAAAACCAACTAATAACCCATATAGACACTCATGTAGCTACTCACCAACCCATGCAGCCACTTATACACAAAGTGAGAGACTGATACAGATATTTTCATATTTAAACATTACTCACTAACCCATGTATTCACTAAGATACACTTAGTCAGTTATACAATCAATTTTACCAAAAATATTCATCCATTTAGACACTTATATACCCATTTATTCTTCCATCGACCTTGAGATATACATATATAAAACATATTTAATTTTCAGAAAAACACACATTCACTGGATGATGTCATCAGTGATGTCATCAGTGATGTCACTGACCATGTCATGAGTGATGTAATATGTGACGTCATCAGCAGTGCATTGCGGGCGCGTGAGTTATAGTTAGCTGAACTAACTATAACGGGGGAATTTCTATGGTTTTGTACGAGTGAAATGTCCAACTAACTATAACGCCCCTGAAACCTATGGTTTTTTCAGTGAATTTCTATGGTTTTTTAAATGCTAATTTCTAACTATAACGTCCCTGAAACCTATGGTTTTTTCAGTGAATTTCAAAGGTTTTTTAAATGATAATTTCTAACTATAACATCCCTGAAACCTATGGTTTTTTCAGTGAATTTCAAAGGTTTTTTAAATGATAATTTCTAACTATAATGTCCCTGAAACCTATCGTTTTTTCAGTGAATTTCTAAGGTTTTTTAAATGATAATTTCTAACTATGCCTACAGAGGTAGGACATGTGAAGAAAGAGGAAGAAAGGCTCAGAAAGAAGCAAGAGAAATGCAGAAAGAGGCAACAGAAGTCCAGAAAGACAAAGAAAAGTGCAGGAAGAAGCAAGAGATATGCAGAAAGAACCAACAGAGGTGCAGAAAAAGGCCTTGTTGCAAAGTCATCCTGTGCCCCCAACTTTTTACTGACTGCTACTGGTGGTAACTGACTCTGACTAACCAGGCCCGGAGCCAGTGCTATGCGGAAAGACACTTAGAATACAGTCAAAACACCTACATACACTAGGGTACAATATGGGTTGGGGTACCCCTGTGGTTGGCGTGACCTCCCCTGTAAGGCCCTAGTACATAATAGGGCAGGGGGATTAAAACTACCTCTAACTCAGAGGTGCAGAAAGAGGCAAGAGAAATGCATAAACAGGCAGGAAAGGTGCAGAAACAGGGAACAGGGGTGCAGAAAGAGGCAAGTGAGGTGCAGAAAGAAGTAAGAGCAGTGCAGAAAGAACCAACAGAGGTGCAAAAAGAGGCAAGAGGGGTGCATAAAAAGGTAGGAGGGGTGTACAAAGAGGCAAGAGGTACAGAAAGAGGCAGGAGGGGTGCAGAAAGAAGGAAGAGAAGTGCAGAAAGAAGCAAGAGAAATGCTGAAAGAAGCAACAGAGGTTTAAAAAGAAGCAAGATAAGTGCAGAAAGAGGCAAGTGATGTGCAGAAAGAAGCAAGAGCAGTGCAGAAAGAACCAACAGAGGTACAAAAAGAGGCAAGAGGGGTAAAGAAAGAGGTAGGAGAGGTGCACAAAGAGGCAAGAGAGGTACAGAAAGAGGCAGGAGGGGTGCAAAAAGAAGGAAGAGAAGTGCAGAAAGAGGCAAGAGATTTGCTGAAAGAAGCAACAGATGTGTAGAAAGAAGCAAGAGAAGTGCAGAAAGAGGCAAGTGAGGTGCAGAAAGAACCAACAGAGGTGCAGAAGGAGTCACAATGGGTGCAGAAAGAAGGAAGAGGAGTGCAGAAAGAAGCAACAGAGGTGCAGAAGGAGTCACGAGGGTGCAGAAAGAAGGAAGAGGAGTGCAGAAAGAAGCAACTGAGGTGCTGAAAGAGGCACGAGGGGTGCAGAAAGAAGGAAGAGAAGTGCAGAAAGAAGTAACAGAGGTGCTGAAAGAGGCACAAAGGGTGCAGAAAGAGGCAACAGAGGTACAGAAAGAGTCAAGAGAGGTGCAGAAAGAGGGAACAGGGGTGCAGAAAGAGGCAAGAGAGGTGCAGACAGAGAAAAGAGGGGTGCAGAAAGAGGCAAGAGATCTGCAGAAAAAAGCAACAGAGGTGCTGAAACAGGCAAGTGAGGTGCAGAAAGAGGCAAGAGATCTGCAGAAAAAAGCAACAGAGGGGCTGAAAGAGGCAAGTCAGCTGCATAAAGAAGCAAGGCAGGTGCAGAAAGAGGCAATAGAAGTGCAGAAAGAAGCATCAGAGGTGCACAAAGAGGCAAGAGGGGTGCAGAAAAAGGAGAGAGAAGTGCAGAAAGAAGCAAAAGTGGTGCTCTAAGAGACAAGAGGAACACAGAAAGAGGCAACAGCAGTGCAGAAAGAACCAAGAGAAGTGCAGAAAGAAGCAACAGAGATGCAGAAGCAGGCACGAGGAGTGCAGAAAGAAGGAAGAGAAGTGCAGAAAGAAGCAACAGAATTGCTGAAAGAGGCACGAAGGGTGCAGAAAGAGGCAAGAGAAGTGCAGAAAGAAGCAACAGAGGTACACAAATAGGCAAGAGTGGTGCAGAAATAGGGAAGAGAATTGATGAAAGAAGCCACAGAGGTGTAGAAAGAAGCAAGAAAAGTGCAGAAAGAGGCAACTGAGATGCAGAAACAGGCAAGAAAGGTACAGAAAGAGGGAAGACGAGTGCAGAAAGAAGCAAGACAGGTGCAGAAATAAGCATGGAAAGTGCAGAATGAAGCAACAGGGGTGCAGAAAGAGGCAAGAGAAGTGCAGAAAGAAGCAACAGAGGCGCAGAAGGAGGCAAGAGAACTCCAGAAAGAGGCAAGAGAGTTGCAGGAACATGCAAAAGAGGTACAGAAAGAGGGAACAGAGATGAAGACAGAGGCAAGAGAGGTGCAGAGATTTGCAAGAGAGGTGCAGAAAGAACAAGAGCAGTGCAAAAGAACCAACAGAGGTGCAAAAAGAGGCAAGTGAGGTACAGAAGGAGGCAAGAGAACTGCAGAAAGAGGCAAGAGAGTTGCAGAAACAGGCAAAAGAGGTTCAGAAAGAGGGAACAGGTGGGCAGACTGAGGCAAGAGAGGTGCAGAAAGAGGGAAGAGGGGTGCAGAAAAAGTCAAGAGGGATGAAGAAATTTGGAACAGAGGTGCAGGAAGAAGCCAGAGCAGTGCAGAAAGAACCAATGGAGGTGCAGAAAGAGGCAAGAGGGGTACAGAAAGAGGCAAGTGAAGTGCAGAACAAAGCAAAAGAGGTGCAGAAAGAACCAACAGAGGTGGAAAAAGAGGCAAGAGGGGTGCAGAAAGGGGCAGGAGAGATGCACAAAGAGGCAAGAGGGGTACAGAAAGAGACAGGAGGGGTGCAGAAAGAGGAAGAGAACTGCAGAAAGAAGCAACAGAGGTGCTGAAAGAGGCATGAAGGGTGCAGAAAGAGACAAGACAGGTGAAGAAAGAAGGAACAGAGGTACAGAAAGAGGCAAGAGTGGTGCAGAAAGAGGGAAGAGAGGTGTAGAAAGAGGCAAGAGAGTTGCACAAAGAGGGAAGAGGGGTGCAGAAACAGGCAAAAGGGGTGCAGAAAGATCCAAGTGAGGTGCAGAAAGAGGCAAGTGAGGTGCAGAAAGAAACTAGATAAGTGCAGAAAGAAGCAACAGAAGTGCAGAAAGAGGGAAGAGGGGTGGAGAGAGAGGCAAGAGGGGTGCAGAAAGAAGCAAGACAGGTGCAGAAAGAAACAAAAGAAGTGCAGAAAGAAGGAATAGAGGTGCAGAAAGGCAAAAAGGGTGCAGAAAGACATAAGAGGGGTACAGAAAGAAGCAAATGAGGTGCAGAAAGAGGCAACAGACGTGCAGAAAGAGGGAAGAGAGGTGCAGAAAGTACAAGAGATTTGCAGAATGAGGTCAAGAGAAGTGCAGAAAAAGAAAAAAACGTGCAGAAAGAAGCAACAGAAATGCAGAAAGAGGCAAGAGAGGCGCAGAGGGAAGCAAGAGTGGCTTGCACACCATTAGTACCAATTTTACACCCACATTTAGCAATAAGTAACAGGTGACCATTCTAGGTTTGAAAAGGGCCTTCCACCACGCTGTAACACTTGTCACTGCATTTTTGGTAACGTTTGAGCCGTTTGAGCTAGAAACAAGGCTTTTTTGTTCAAATCTGCAGATTAGGGTACAGATGATGAATTATGTGGCTAATGCAGAAAATGTATAATTGTGCGAAAGTCGGTGCAGCCAAACAGTCACATAATTCCAGTGGCCCTGCTCATACCTCTGACTAGGTCCACAAGTGATTCCATCTTTTTTTGTCTCACTAAGTTCATAGTTGAGCTTCTATGGAAACGAGGAAGACTGAACCTGAGGATACCACTCTACAACACAGACTACCATACCACATAATTACTCTCCATAACACATAATCCCACTCTACATAATTCCTATACACTAAATACCACATACTTTCTATCCACATAATTTCACTGCACAACATATCACATAATTCCACAACACACAACGTACATCCACTCCACTCCAAAAAACATTAGTAAAAAACTTTTGCATTTACAACGCCAATAGCTCTAATTCTCGCAAATGCGAAACCTATTACATTGCAAACACTTCTTTAACTAGTAGTCGCGTTTGCAGAGTGGTGGAGAAAGGGTGCTGGGCCTCCGACCTGCGCTCAGAAATTCCGCTGCGTAGGGCTTACAGGAGGTGCCAGTAGGGCTTCTTGGCCCCCAAAGTCCCTCAGGAGTAAATTGGACTTCATCCCCCATCCCGTAGTCTTCCAGGAGGTGCATTTGCATAGTGGTAGAGAAAGGGGGGCACGGCCTCCGAAGACGTCTTAGCAATCCCACTGTGTGGGACTTACTGGAGGTAACAAGAGGGGTAGTTGGCCCCCAAGGACAACCTTGGGGGCCAACTACCCCTCCTAGTACCTCCAGTAAGTCCCACACAGCAGGATTGCTAAGTTCTCATAGCAGGCCATGCCCCCTTTGCCCACCACTCGGCAAACGCGCTCATGGATGGGGATTGAAGTCCCCTTCCCTGCTGGGGGTCCTTTAGGGGCCAACTAGCATACCTCTTACCTTCAGTAAGCCCCACACAGTGGGATTGCTGAGAGGTGGACGAAGGCCACGCCCCCTTTCCCCACCACTCTACAAACGCACCTCCTGGCACGTTCTAAGTTGGGGTATTAAGTCCCCTTCATTCCTGAGGGTCCCTGGGGGCCAACTAGCCCACCAGGTACCTCCAGTAAGCATCACACACCTGGATTGCTGAGAGTGGTCAGAGGCCACGCCCCCTTTTTACACCACTCTGCAAACGCAGCTCCTGGCGCACTGCTGCTCGGGGGATGAAGTCCACTTGTGTCCTCAGGACACAAGAGGACCTCATCGCCCCACCACCAGTGCGCCAAGAGGCGCATTTGTAGAGTGGTGTAAAAAGGGGCATGGCCTCGGACCACCTCTCTGCAACGCAGCTCTGTGGCACATACTGGAGGTACCTGGTGGGCTAGCTGGCCCCCAGGGACCCTCAGTATTCAAGGGGAATTAATTCCCCAACTTACAACGCGACATGGGGCACGTTTGCAGAGTGGTGCAGGGAGGGGGCGGTGCCTCTGGCGAGATGCGGCTTTTTTTTATTTTTTAGAAAGGGGGCTGTGTGGCCCCCCATCTTTTACCATTTTTTGGGCCCTGGGGACCCCATCCCCCAGGGCCTGACCCCTATTTATAAAAAAAAACCACACAAAAAAACGGGAAGGGGGCCGCGCGGCCCCCCTCCCGAGGCCAATTTCGGCCCCGGGGACCCCATCCCCCGGGCATGGCCAGTCTTTTTTTTATATTTTATTTAATTCTTTGGAGGGGGGACGCGTGGCCCCCCTCCTTGATCCAATTATGGCCCTGGGGACCCCATCCCCCAGGGCCGGCCTTTCAGTTTAAAAAAAAACAAATTTGCAGGGGAGGGGGGCTGCGTGGCCCCCCTCCCGGGCCACTTCTGGCCCCGGGGACCCCATCCCCTGGGGCCTGGCCTCACTGTTGGGGACTGTGGGGGGAGCCCCAATGCCCCCACGGTCCCGCCGGCTCCCCGCCTCCTGCGGGAGCCAGCATTGCTTTTGCACAAGGGGAGCTGATAACATACAGCTCCCCTTGTGCAAAAGCAATTCTGCTTTGGTTTTTGGACGCGAGAGCAGGTTTCCTGCTGTCGCTTCCAAAAACCGAAACAGAGTTTGCTATGACAGCCAGGGCGGGAGCCGTGCTCCCGCCCTGCCATAGCAAACAGCAATGTCCGGGGGTGGGCACCCCGGGACATTGCAGGAGCCGGCCCTGGGGGGCTGGCGGTCCCAGGGCCATCAAGGGCTCCTGGAGGGGGGCCGCGTGGCCCCCCTCCCAATGTTTGCAAAGCCCCGGGGAGGTGGTGGTCCCCGGGGCCCGGGGGTCCGTATTTACATACAGAGTGCCCCGGGGAGGTGGTGGTCCCCGGGGCAGTGTGGGGGGGCTCGAGCCCCCCCACACAATTATTTATTACAGCCCCGGGTTGGTGGCGGTCCCCTGGGCTTGGGGGGCCCGCGAGGCCCCACCGCCCTTATTGAAATGAAGCCCCGGGCAGGTGGTGGTCCCCGCAGGCCCCCGCAAATCAATTTGGCATTGCCCCCGGGACCTGGCCCACCTGGGGGCTTTCAAAAACAAAGCGCGGAAACCTGCGCTTCGTTTTTGGTTTTTTCGTCCAGATTCGCGCACCCAGCGCGAATTCGGACGTTTTTGCAAAAAAAACATTTGGGGCCTGGGGGTCCTTGTTGGACCCCCTGAGCAGGCCTAGGGTTCAGGGTGTTTCTACCCAGCCCCCTTTTCTTGTTTTTCATCTTTGTTTTACTGTTTTCTTGTGACTCGGTTACCGAGTCACAAGATGGCTGCCAACACTTCCTGGTTTGGAGTGTTGGCAGCCAATTAGAATGAAGCTCATGCTCGGGAGGAGTCACAACTCCTCCTCGGTGCTCAGATATCGAAAGTTTTCTTTTTTTAATTTCTCAGGAACTACCAAACGGATTTACACCATTTTAAAAAAGGTCACTTTCTGAACCAAGAGCTACCTTTTGCCAAATTTGGTGTAATTCCGTTCAGCAGTTCGGGCTGTAGCCTGTTCCAATTTTTCCTATGGAAATTAACATGGGGAAAACGTGTTTTGGGATCCCCCTTTTTTCTCGGCCCCCGTTTGATGAATCACCCCGAAACTGTTAAGACAGGAGCTGACTGGAGCGCCCCATTAGTTTTGAAAATTTCACGAAGATTCGTCAAACGACGCCAAAGATATTGGCAAATCAAAAAACGCTTTTCCTATTGAAACTAGGTCCTAACTATACCTACCTACTGGCGACCACCAATAGGTAATATATATATATATGTATGTATGTATGTATATATATATATATATATATATTATCTACTGGCGGTCGCCAGTAGATAGTTATAGTTAGGACCTATTTGCCATAGGAAATCCGCAACATTCTATTTGAAATAACTTTGGCGCCGGTTGACGAATCTTCGCAAAATTTTCAAAACTCGTGGCCCGCTCCGGGCCGCTCCTATCTTGAAAGTCTCGGGGTGATTCGTCAAGTGGGGGCCGAGAAAAAAGGGGGGTCCCAAAACGTGTTTTCCCCATGCAATTTTCCATAGGAACCTTTCATCGCAGCTACAGCCGAACTGCTGAACGGAATTACACCAAATTTGGCAAAAAGGTAGCCCTTGGTTCAGATTCGTGCCTTTTGGTTAAATGGTGTAAATCCGTTCAGTAGTTCCTGAGAAATTTGAAAAAGAAAACACATATATATCTGGGCGGAGCCTAACCACACATGTCATCGTGAGATCTGATTGGCTGTCAGCACTTCATCCTGGAATTGCTGGCAGCCATCTTGGGACCAATATAAATGATAGTACCCCATTGAAATGCATTGTAGTCAATCGAATATTTTGAGGGTTACCAAAAGGAGAACTATAAAGGGTGATAACAGACTTTAGTTACATTAGAATTCATTTGTTGATGGTACCATACTAATTTCAGGAATTGTGGTGTGTTCTAAGGTGATTTTACCCTGTGAAAAACCTTCTGCTGGGATATCATGAATCATGTTTGAGAGAAAACTATTTTCACATGCTTGTCCCATACAGTTTTGGAAGGTGCTCCAGAAGCTAAAATAAGAGCATATTTTCTGTAAATTCACATTATCTTTCTCAGTCATGTGAGAATGAAGTCTGACATTCTCAGTAAAACATGTACATCCAACAAGGGCAGAGACTGTCAGTTGATTCCTTTGTGCTCTACTGCAGCTTCCCAGAGTGTTCTAAAGAACAACTAGAGTGCTAACAGCCTTACTTATGACAAAAGTATGGCACACCTGAAGCCATCTTGATTGGAATAAACTGGTAACACTTAAAACATTTAATTTAAAAAGGAACAAAATGATGGGGTTCATTTTGTCATAGAAATTATGGTTAGTGCTGTAGAAAGAAAAATTAGGACATGTTTCAAGTGTGATCTCAAATATCTTCCTGTTATATTTCAACAGGAGCAGCCTGTCAGTTGATGCCTTTGTGTTCTACTGCAGCATCCCAGAGTGTTCTAAAGAACAACTAGAGCGCTAACAGTCTTACTTATGACAAAATTATGGCACACCTGAAGCCATCTTGATTGGAATAAACTGGTAACTCTTAAAACATTTAATTTAAAAAGGAACACAATGAGGGGGTTCATTTTGTCATAGAAATTATGGTTAGTGCTGTAGAAAGAAAAATTAGGACATGTTTTAAGTGAGATCTCAAATATCTTCCTGTTATATTTCAACAGGAGCAGCCTGTCAGTTGATGCCTTTGTGTTCTACTGCAGCTTCCCAGAGTGTTCTAAAGAACAACTAGAGAGCTAACAGTCTTACTTATGACAAAAGTATGGCACACCTGAAGCCATCTTGATTGGAATAAACTGGTAACACTTAAAACATTTAATTTAAAAAGGAACAAAATGAGGGGTTCATTTTGCCATAGAAATTATGGTTAGTGCTGTAGAAAGAAAAATTAGGACATGTTTTAAGTGAGATCTCAAATATCTTCCTGTTATATTTCAACAGGAGCAGCCTGTCAGTTGATGCCTTTGTGTTCTACTGGAGCTTCCCAGAGTGTTCTAAAGAACAACTAGAGCGCTAACAGTCTTACCTATGACAAAATTATGGCACACCTGAAGCCATCTTGATTGGAATAAACTGGTAACACTTAAAACATTTAATTTAAAAAGGAACAAAATGAGGGGTTCATTTTGCCATAGAAATTATGGTTAGTGCTGCAGAAAGAAAATGTAGGGCATGTTTTAAGTGAGATCTCAAATCCTCTTCTATTTCATTAGTAAATTCTGACATGCAGACTGAAACAATCACTTTCAATACCAGCAGTAGACTTCCAGTTAACTCCCTGGTGAGCAGTAGCTTTACTACAGTGATCTAATGAACAACTAGAGTGCTAACATTCTGAATTTATGGCAAATGTGTGACACATCTGAATGCCTTCTTGATGGAATCAAAGTAAAAAACTGAAAGCATTTCCTACTGAGGAGACTGCAGTAAATGACGAAATTAGGAAACTTCATAACAAATAAGTCTCCCAAGATGGCCACCAGAGAAAAAAGAGCCCAAATGTAGCACAAATATCACCCAGATGTAGCCCACATATAGCCCAATGACAGAAGTGTGCAAAACACTTTTTATTTTTAGTTTTTCTGCAGTTTTATATAGTGCAAACTGGTCAGGTATTGGAGCGTTACATCTTACTTGGACCCCTTATTGCGTATTTTGCACGAAGTACATGAGATTGATCTTGCGAAACATTGAACTTTACGATTCTGTTAACCTGAAGTTGCTCTGAACCGGGCTTTGTAACACCCGTTTTTACCTACTGGTTTTAATTAATTCTCACTGTATTGTATTAGGAAAGAGGATTTACTGTTTTTATGTACACTTTTATGATCTATGTTTCTAAATCAGATCAAATAAAGTTTAATGAATTCTATGGCAGGACGGAGGCGAGGATTATGCATATCTTTCCTCACTTTATTTGCATAGCAGTTCAAAGAAAACGTAACACAACAATCATTAAACAAAAGACTACACAACCCATGAACCATTAGGGGTAGTCTCCAAGGCAACTATAGTCCAATCATATCACAGTCCATCGTATATAATATTGTGACGTCCCTTCCGCTTCCTCTTTCTTCACTGCTCGTCAGTTAAGTGCATTCCTTACATTCTTGGCTTAATCTGACGTTGTTGCTGTTTGTATAGCGGTTTCTTGTGCACGTTATTAGCATTATTGCCTTGGTATTGTTTCATATTCCCTGTGCAGCAGGCTCTTGCCCGAGCGCGTTCTCCCCTCGCAGTTTCTCCCGCTGTGTGCTCTGCACGCGGTGAGATCCTGTCAGGCGCGTCTGGTCCGAGCGAGGCAGCTCCGTCGAGCGCTCCCGCTGGTCTTTACACGCGTTTGGGAATCCGGTCACTCCTTTAGTGTCCGCTTGATTCCCGACCAACCCTCGCCTAATTTTGACACCGCTACGCGGTGATTTCCCCACCCGGCCACGTTAGTGACCAGCGCCACCTGGTGGTGGTAATTGGTATTGTGCCTCAGTCTATTCTTTTTTTTTTTTTTCCTCATTCGCCTCTAACCTCTTTAACCAATCAGACTGTCGGTACCCGTTTTTAGCGTGCCAAGGGAAATAGGCGTTATGTTGGAAACTCACGGTGCCTACCGCCTATGGGTACATTGACAGAAAAAAAGAAGTTATTACCCCCCAAAAGAAGAGGGAGAGGTTTCTCTTCAACTAGGCCCACAGGAGCCTGGCGGACCGCTTTGTTGGCGTATATGTGAGAAGTTTCGTCATACCATCCAATTGTTATATCAGGCTCCGTCAGCAAGGCTGTTGGTTAATGGCAACTTGACGAAACCGTTTAGAATTTCTAGGGGCACCAAGCAGGGCTGCCCCCTTTTCCCTCTCCTTTTTGATATGTATATCGAGCCTTTTGCGCAGAGGCTTAGAGAAGATCCTGGTATTGTGCCTTTTATGTATGGAGAGTGGGAAAGGAAGGTGGCCCTGTATGCTGATGACATTTTGATCCTTTCAGCGAACCTAGAAACGACTTTCCCGGCAGTGATCGAATTGGCACAGGAGTTTGGACAGGTTTCAGGGTATGAGATCAATGCCGGGAAGACGGAGATTATGACATGGAATCTTGAGAGAAGCCAACATCAGGTCAGTTCTAGTATGCGATACCTGGGGTCAGAATTGTCCAGGACATAGCCAAAATAGCAGAAGTCAACTTAGAGAGAGTGTCAAGGGAATGTCAAAAACAAATGAAAGCTTGGGTTCACCTCCCTTTATCCATTCTTGGGAGGATTAACTTGGTGAAGATGGTGGTGTTGCCAAAGGTAACCTTCCTCTTCAACACTATCCCCCTACATTTTGACAAACCTGCGATTGATAAATTACAGCAGGCTGTAAATTCTTTCATCTGGCTATATAGAACTACCAGAATAGCCTGGAAAAAGTTGAGGCGCAGGAGGGAGAAAGGGGGGCTCGCGCTTCCTGATTTACAGTATTACGCCTGGGCCTTCCAGTTTTCACACTCTCGGATGCTCTTAAAAATGCCCGTAAATACGGGGGCTGGAGCTATGTTTCTGGCTATGTTGAAGGGGGCTAATTTACCGGAGGAGGGATTTTTGTTCAAGTTTGGGGAACCAAAATTTTCAAAAAAGTCAAACTAAAAGTCCTCCAGGCATCGGTTAAGTCATGGGCCAGAGTTAAGCGCCTTGTGGGTCTTGACTACTTCTCTAGTTTAGCGCCACTCTGGGATTCACCTGGTGCACCGGGGTGTCTTCAGGATAGGCTTGCTATACCACTTAGAGAAGCAGGGCTGAAAGTGTGGGGTGAGCTGGTGGAAGAGGGCATATTAATTACATGGGAACAACTCAGAGACAGAGTGGGAGTGGGCCTCTCAAGGTTCAAGTACATCCAATTACAGAGCTGGGTCCAAGTGCAATTAAGCCAGAAAAAATCAATCGGATGGGGCAACAGCTTAGAACAACAGCTAGTGGACAGGCCAGCGGGGAGGAGGGAGGTATCCCTCTGGTATTGGGCGGTGGAGGAGGCCGTGGACGGTGAATTTAAACTCGCAGACGAACTATGGAGTGAGCATCTTCCAAATCAACAGTGTGAACAACTGTGGCAGAATTCATTTAAGACTCTTTTCAGCATAGTAAAACCTGCCTTGCTGCGGAGAAACCATCTGTTCACTGTCCACAGGGCTTACTTTTCTCCCCTAAAGCTGTCCAAATTTTCAAACGGGTCCCAGGTTTGTTGCAGGAAGTGTGGTTTGTTGGAAGCCTCGGATGTGCTTATGTTTAAAGATTGCCCGGCTATCGCTCTGTATTGGGAAGAAGTTCGGAGGTCAGTGGAGGGAATCTTGGGAGTCCCAATCAAATTAGATTTAGCCCTTATAATCTTTGGTCTCACCAATCAAGTAACCGGACCTGCAAAGTCTCTCTTATTTTATGCTATCCTGTTAGCCAGGAGGCAAATATGTAAGAGATGGACCGAACCTTCCCCTCCTCTGCACTCAGACTGGCTGACATCAATGATTGAGACATCCAAGATGGATATGTCCAGAGGGTGTGGGGCAAAAAAGACCGCCTTTTGGGACTTGTTGTTGAAATGGGCCGAGGCCTGATCAAAAATTGTGATTCACCAACAGTATGAAACACCAGGTCCTATGATTATTATGTCTCCTTGGCACTCTTCGGACCGTGTTGGGCACCCTCCTCTCCGCGCCTCAGTCTATTCTTATAACAGCTTCGGGGAAAGCCCAGCTGTTGGAGCACCGGCGAGGGGGCTATCTTAAGGATTTTAAGGGCCATTTGTTCTGTGCTCACACCCTCTGCTATCATGCCTTCTCCAGAAGACCATTTTTACTCCTCCTACCAGGAAGTGGAGGAGGAATGGGCCCCCAACTTCTCCCTCCAGCAGTGGACCAAGCCCTCTCTCTGGCTATTTCTAGGGCGCTGGCTCCTCTTAGGGATCAGGTTGATAAGCTGGCAAAAAGCATCCCTGGGGTGTTCAGTGACCCAGATCTGGTGGTGGCGGGTCCAAGTTGCTCCCAGATGGGGAATAAAAGGGCCGTTAAGCATAACGCGGGGCACTTGGAAGGATTTGATAAACTTACGGAGACCTTCCTCAAGAGTGCGCGAACGCTAAAACATGCACCCTGCCGGGAGGAGGAGGGCCCCGGAGAAAATTGCGACACTGTCACCACTATTGTAGACCCCGACGGCGGGTTTCCCTTAGAGGGAGAGGGTGTATCGGAGGACGATTTCTCCTCCGATGAGGATAAGGACTCGGGCGTCCCTGGCGTCCAGAGTCCCACTCCTCTCAGTCCCCGGTTGGGGACGGGGTCCACTCGGACATGTTCGAGCCTACCCAAATTTACCATCCTAGGTCGGCAGAGTGGACACCTGACGCCAAAGTGGCAGAGTATGTGGTGGGGAAAATCCATCAACCCCTTGAAAGGGAGGTCAGGAATAGGATGAGGGAGAATGCCCCAGGCCCTCACTGAAGGGGAAGGTGGCACACACGCCTGAAATTGATGAGAAACTATCTACCTTTTTCTCCAAGTATATGAGGGATCCCAAGAAAGGAATTGATAGGTCTTGGACGTGGTAGGGCCCTTGACCCAAATTATTCAATTGACGGAGCGTTCCAAAGAGTCAGGATCCCCTTTGTCCACGGATATTGTGGCTGGTTGGGCGCACTACCCTAAACCCTAAAACACTACCCCCTCCACTACCCAAACACCACTGCACTACCCTAAACCCTAAAACACTACCCCCAGTACGACACCCTACACTACCCAAACATAACTGCACTACCCTAAACCCTAACACACTACCACCAGCACGACTCCCTACACTACCCAAACACCACTGCACTACCCTAGACCCTAAAACACTACCCCCAGCACGACTCCCTACACTACCCAAACACCACTGCACTACACTAAACCCTAAATATACCCCCAGCATGACCTCCCACACTACACAAACACCACTGCACTACCCTAAACCCTAAAACACTACCCCCAGCACGACCCCTGCACTACCCAAACACCACTGCACTACCCTAAACCCTAAAACACTAACCCCAGCATGACCCCCTACACTACCCAAACACCACTGCACTACACTATACCCTAAAGCATGACCCCCTACACTACACAAAAACGACTGCACTACCCTAAACCCTAAAACACTACCCACAGCATGACCCCCTTCACTACACAAACACCACTGCACTGCCCTAAACCCTAAAACACTACCCAGCACTACCCCCTACACTACCCAAACACCACTGCACTAACATAAACCCTAAAACACTACCCCCAGCACAACCCCCTACACTACACAAACACCACTGCACTACCCTAAAACACTACCCCCAGCACGACTCCCTACACTACCCAAACACCACTGCACTACCCTAAACCCTAAATCTACCCCCAGCACGACCCCCTACACTACCCAAAACCACTGCACTACCCTAAACCATAAAACACTACCCCTAGCATGACCCCTACACTACACAAACACCACTGCACTACCCTAAACCCTAAAACACTACCACCAGCATGACCCCCTACACTACTCAAACACCACTGCACTACCCTAAACCCTAAAACACTACCCCAGCACGACCCCTACACTACCCATACACCAATGCACTACCCTAAACCCTAAAACACTACCCCCAGCACGCCCCCTACTGCACTACCCTAAACCCTAAAACACTACCCAGCACGACCCTGTACACTACCCAAACACAACTGCACTACCCTAAACCCTAAAACACTACCCCCAGCACGACCCCCTACACCACCCAAACACCACTGCACTACCCTAAACCCTAGAAAAGAAACCCCCACCCCATGCCGAATCCCCCTTACCTCTCACTCCTCATGGTTCCTCTCTCCTCGTGGTTCCTGCTTCACGTCATCTCTGAGGGGCGGTGCACGTCGTTGTGAGGAAACGGAACAGCCTCTCTTTCCTTACAACGACATGGATCGTCTACATGTTTTTAGAACGCATGGTCATTTACCATACATACCTTTACAACAAAATTCGTTGTAAAGGCATGCGTGGTAAATGGCCATGCGTTCTAAAAAATGCGTAGTAATGACTTCGTGATGTACAACGCATGCGTGGTAATGCATGCGTTGTAATGGTGTCGCAAAGTAAAAAGTCGTTGTAACGGCTGTTTACCGATCGAAGCTGGCCCCTGTTCTTCAGTGAGACGTTTATTTGATTAATTAGGAGGAAGGAATGTGGTTTTCTTACCGAAAAGTGCATTCCCGGCTGTTGTATTGTGAAAGTGTCCTCGTGGCCTGGTTTCACTTCCGGTGAGAGAATGGAAGAGTCTGTTTGGATCTAAAGGAGTTCTGTTTTTGGACGGGGCCGGCGTGACATGTCATCAGAAAACATAGCTAATGGAAAGCGTCCTCCCTGAAGTGTGGAGCAGTGCCATGAGAGGTCAACGAGTGTGCGTCCCACCGCAGTATGACCGTACCACGTGACCCATGTGCCGCCTCCAGGGTACGGGAGGCAGAAGCGGCATCGCAGGTCCTCTTGAAGACCGTTGTAGCACTAATTCTACATTTTGGTACTAGGGCATTTTAACTTCGTTGTTCCTGCCAGATAGAAAGAGAAGATCCTGTGTTATTCAGTACCCTCGTTACCTTTTTTGTGGGTTGTGGTGCTTGTCACTTCGCTGCCCCGCCGGTGCACACGACTGGGCACCCCACCTCGTGTGCCATCTGCAGGGCCTCTGCCCTCGGATCACTGGTTTCGGTTTCTGGAGTGGCAACATAAACAGTTGCTCCCAAAGGACTAGCCTGAACACTTAGGTGAATATCCCCTGCACCAGCATTCCACGGAAATTCTTTCCTAGCTCTCCCACGTCAACGAGCACGGCTCCGCTCGCGACACCGTATGACGTCATCGGAGCCATAAGAGGACCTCGTCGGCGTGCTGACGTCAGTTCCACCCATTTTTTCCGTGCCACCGAGGCAAACAGGGGACCGAGACATTTTCACATGTATACATAGTATAATAAATATATGTATATTCACTGAAAAAACCATAGGTTTCAGGCACATTATAGTTAGAAATTAGCATTTAAAAAACCTTAGAAATTCATTGAAAAAACCATAGGTTTCAGGCACGTTCTAGTTAGAAATTTGCATTTAAAAAACCTTAGAAATTCACTGAAAAAACCATAGGTTTCAGGGGCGTTATAGTTAGTTGGACATTTCACTCGTACAAAACCATAGAAATTCCCCCGTTATAGTTAGTTCAGCTAACTATAACTCGCGCATCCCGCAATGCACTGCTGATGACGTCACATATTACATCACTCATGACATGGTCAGTGACATCTCAAATGACATCACTGATGACATCACTGATGACATCATCCAGTGAATGTGTGTTTTTCTGAAAATTAAATATGTTTTATATATGTATATCTCAAGGTCGATGGAAGAATAAATGGGTATATAAGTGTCTAAATGGATAATTTGTTTTTGTAAAATTGATTGTATAACTGACTAAGTGTATCTTAGTGAATACATGGATTAGTGAGTAATGTTTAAATATGAAAATATCTGTATCAGTCTCTCACTTTGTGTATAAGTGGCTGCATGGGTTAGTGAGTAGCTACATGAGTGTCTATATGGGTTATTAGTTGGTTTTTTGAGTATCAGTATGAGTGTCTGAGTGTCTGTATGGTTCGGTGGGGGTATTACTTAGTGCATAGATGCATGAATGAGTGACTCACTGTTTGTATGTGTTGAAGACAGCATGTGTGCAGGACTGTATAGGTGGATGAGTATGTGTATGGGTGTGTTAGTGAGTGAATGACTGTCTCAATAGTGTCTTTATGAGTAACTACATATGTTTTAAACTAGTATATGTGAGTATTGGTGTATATAAGTGAGTATATGTGAGAGTGAGAGATTGGAAGAGTTCCTGTACAAATAAGTAGGTGTTTCTATAAGTGATTGTTTAAGAGAGTAAGTATGTGTAAGTTTCTGTAGAAGTAAGTGTGGTAGTGTGTGTATAACTGTATATGCAAGTAAATGGATGTTTGATACTTTGTTTGCAAGTGTGACTATGTGTGTGAGTAACTCTATGGATGAGTGTTGGTGTGTAACAGGATGTATAGGTGTATGAGTACATATGATGAGAGAGTACATGTATGAGTGACTGTATAGGGACTGTTGGTGAATGAGTGGATGTGTGTGTAGATCTTGGAATTACTGAATAGGTGTGTTGTAACTGGTATTGGTATGTCCATTGTTTTGAAAATGTTAGTTTGTATTTTTGAGTGTGTGTATCAAAGGTTATATTAGGGTGAGAGGAGGTCTGCCACTCTATCACAAGTATGATGTCATCAGTGATGTCATCAGTGATGTCATTTGAGATGTCATCAGTGATGTCATGAGTGATGTCACTGACCATGTCATGAGTGATGTAATATGTGACGTCATCATCAGTGCATTGCGGGCGCGCGAGTTATAGTTAGCTGAACTAACTATAACGGGGGAATTTCTATGGTTTTGTACGAGTGAAATGTCCAACTAACTAAAACGCCCCTGAAACCTATGGTTTTTTCAGTGAATTTCTAAGGTTTTTAAATGCAAATTTCTAACTATAATAGGCACGTTATAGTTAGAAATTAGCATTTAAAAACCTTAGAAATTCACTGAAAAAACCATAGGTTTTAGGGACAGTTATAGTTAGTTGGACATTGCACTCAGTACAAAACCCGTGAAATTCCCCGTTATAGTTAGTTCAGCTAACTATAACTCGCCCCCGCAATGCACTGCTGATGACGTCACATATTACATCACTCATGACATGGTTAGTGACATCACTGATGACATCACTGATGACATCATGCAGTGACTGTGTGTTTCTGTAAAGTTTAAATATGTTTAATATATATAGGCAAAGGCGTATTGAAGAATGACTGGGTGTATAAGTGTCTCAATGGATGATTGAGTAGGTGCGTGACTGACTCTCCAAGTGACTAAATCTTACTGAATGCATGGGTTACTGACTAAACTGTGTGAATGTCTGTATCCATTTGTCTGTTGGTGTGTGAATAGCTACATGAGTGTCTATATGGGTTATTGATTGGTTGTCTGAGTATCTGTATGGGTGCCTGAGTGTTTGTGTGGGTGGGGTGTGTGTGTCTCTGTACATAGATGTGTGAGTGGGTGATTCACTGGGTGCATGATTTGAAGAGTGCATCTGTGATGGACTGCTTGGGTGGGTGAGTGTGTGTATCGGTGTGTTAGTGAGTGAATGTATATCTCAGTGGTACATGTGTGAGTAACGACATGTAAAAGGCAGTATATATGTGTGTTAGAGTATTTAAAAGGCTATAAGTGAGAGTGTGTGATTGTGAGAGTGGCTTTATGGATGCGTGTGTGCTTGTAGCAGTGATTGTATAAGAGCGTAAGAATGTGCTAGTATTTGTATGAGTAAGTGAGCTGGTGTGTGTATTACTGTATAGGTGAGTAAATGGCAGTGTGATTAATTATTTGCATGACTGACTAGGTGTGTGAGTACCTCTATGGATGAGTGGCGGTGTGTGAGTGTCTATGTAGGTGTATGAGTGCATATGATAGTCCTGTACTGAGTGACCATAAGTATGAGTGACTGTACTGGTGAGTCAGTGGATATGTGTGTAGACCTAAGAATCAGTGAGTGGGTATGTAGTTATTGGTGTTGGAGTGTGTATGGTTTTGAGAATGGCAGTCTGTAGTTTAGAGTGGGTGTATCAAAGGTTATATTAGGGTGTGAGAAGATGCATCAAATTATCACATGGATGATGTCATCAGTGATGTCATCAGTGATGTCATTTGAGATGTCATCAGTGATGTCATGAGTGATGTCACTGACCATGTCATGAGTGATGTAATATGTGACGTCATCATCAGTGCATTGCGGGCGCGCGAGTTATAGTTAGCTGAACTAACTATAACGGGGGAATTTCTATGGTTTTGTACGAGTGAAATGTCCAACTAACTAAAACGCCCCTGAAACCTATGGTTTTTTCAGTGAATTTCTAAGGTTTTTTAAATGCTAATTTCTAACTATAACGTGCCTGAAACCTATGGTTTTTTCAGTGAATTTCAAAGGTTTTTTAAATGCTAATTTCTAACTATAACAGGCCTGAAACCTATGGTTTTTTAAGTGAATTTCAAAGGTTTTTTAAATGCTAGTTTCTAACTATGCCTACAGAGGTAGGACATGTGAAGAAAGAAGAAAAAACGCACAGAAAGAAGCAAAAGAAATGCAGAAAGAAACAACAGAAGTCCACAAAGACGAAGAAAAGTGCAGGAAGAAGCAAAAGATGTGCAGAAAGAACCAACAGAGGAGCAGAAAGAGGCATTGTTCCAAAATCATCCTGTGCCCACAACTTTTTCCGACGTGTACTGGTGGTAACTGACTCTGAGTAACCAGAGCCAGTGCTATGCTAAAAGACACTTAGAATACAGTGAAAACACCTACATACACTAGGGAACACTATGCGTTGGGGTACCCCTGTGATTAGCATGACCTCCTCTGTAAGTCCCTAGTACATAATAGGGCAGGGAGATTAAAACTACCTCTTAAAACGCGCTACAGGGTGAGTTTGCACAGTGGTGAAGAGAGGGGGGTCCTGAGGTGACATGTGTGCAAACGTGCCCCGTGGCACGTTTTAAGTTGCGGGATTAAGTCCCCTTGAATCCTGAGTGTCCCTGGGGCCCAACTAGCCCCCAGGTACCTACAGTTAGGACCACAGAGCTGAGTTGCAGAGAGGCGTTCCGAGGCCACGCACCTTTTTCACCTCTCTGCAACGCAACTCTGTTGTGCTTACTGAAGGTACCTGGTGGGCTAGTTGGACTCCAGGGACCCTCAGGATTGAAGGGGACTAATCCCCAACTTAAAACACACCACGGGGCCTGTTTGCACACATGTCACCTCAAGCTCCACCCCTCCCTTCACCACTGTGCAAACGCGCCCCGTGGCGCGTTTTAAGTTGGGGATTAAGTCCCCTTGAATCATGAGGGTCCCTGGGGTCCAACTAGCCCACCCTGTACCTCCAGTATGCGCCAGGAGGCTGCGTTACAGAGAGGTGTTCAGAGGCCACGCCCCTTTTACACCTCTCTGCAACGCAGCTCTGTGGCGCTTTCTGGAGGTACCTGGTGGGCTAGTTGGCCCCAGGGACCCTCAAGATTGAAGGGGATTTAATTCCCCATCTTAAAACGCGCCACGGGCCTGTTTGCACACATGTCACCTGAAGCCCCGCCCCCTCCCTTCACCACTGTGCAAACGCACCCCGTGGCGCGTTTTAAGTAGGGGGATTAAGTCCCCTTGAATCCTGAGGGTCCCTGGAGTCCAACTAGCCCACCATGTACCTCCAAAAAGCGCCACAGAGCTGCGTTGCAGAGAGGTGTAAAAAGGAGCGTGGCCTCTGTACACCTCTCTGCAACGCAGCCCCTAGCGCATACTGGAGGTTCCTGGTGGGCTTGTTGGCCCCAGGGACCCCCAGTATTCAAGGGGAATTCGTTCCCCATCTGCAAATGCGCCAGGGCGCGTTTGCAGAGTGCTGCAGGAGGGGCGTGGCCTCCGGCGCGATGCCGGTCTTTTTTTTTTTTTTAAGAAGGGGGCTGTGTGGCCCCCTTCTTTTCTAATTTATTGGCCCTGGGGACCCCATCCCCCAGGGCCTGCCCCCTAATATTTTTTTTAAAACAAAAAAAATTTGGAAGGGGGCCGCGTGGCCCCCCTCCCGAGGCCTTAATCGGCCCCGGGGACCCCATCCCCCGGGGCATGGCCTTCTTTTTTTTTTTAAACTTATGGAGGGGGGCTGCGTTGCCCCCCTCCTCAGGCTACTTATGGCCCCGGTGACCCCATCCCCCGGGGCCGGCCTTTGTTTTTGTTTTTTTTATTTAATTTTGGGGAGGGGGCTGCGTAGCCCCCTCCCGAGCCACTGTAGCCCCGGGACCCCATCCCCGGGGCTGGCCCTCTCCATTGGGAACCGTGGGGGGGTCCCCAATCCCCCCACGGTCCCGCCGGCTCCCCACGTCCCTCGGGAGCCGGCATTGCTTTTCCACATGGGGAGCTGCTAAGATGCAGCTCCCCGAGTGGAAAAGCAATCGTCTTTGGTTTTTGGAAGAGAGAGCAGGTCTCCTGCTGGGACACTGCAGGAGCCGGCCCTGGGGGGTGGTGGTCCCCAGGGCCATCACTGGCTCCAGGAGGGGGGCCGCGCGGCCCCCCTCCCAACATGTGCAAAGCCCCGGGGAGGTGGTGGTCCCCGGGGCTCGGGGGTCCGAAACGGACCCCCACATTCAAATTGTTAGAGCCCCGGGGAGGTGGCGGTCCCCGGGGCATGTGGGGGGGCTCGAGCCCCCCCACACAGGTAATTTAATTATAAAAAAAAGAAGCCCCGGGGGGTGGTGGTCCCCGGGGCTGCGGGAGGGCCGAGAGCCCTCCCGCACCATTTTTTTAAAGCCCCGGGGGTGGCGGTCCCCGGGGCTTGGGGAGCCTTGGAGGCCCCCTATACATAAATTTGATAAACCCCGCATGCCCCCGGGACTTGGCCCACCCGGGGGCCAATTAATAACGAACCGCGGGAGACCGCGCTTCGTTTTTTTTTTTTATCGGCTGGATCCCCGCACCCAGCACGTTTTTTGCCGATTTAAAAAAAATAATAATAATTTTTGGGCCCTGGGGGTCCTTGTAGGACCCCCTGAGCAGGCCTAGGGGGTCAGGGTGTTTCTACCCTGCCCCCTTTTTGCGTTTTGCGCCCTTGTTTTTGTCTTTCTTGTGCATCGGTTCTACCGAGGCACAAGATGGCTGCCAACACTTCCTGGTTTGGAGTGTTGACAGCCAATTAGCATACAGCTCGTGATCGAGAGGGTGCGTGGACCCTACGCGGCCATAGATATATATGTGATTTAACTTTTGATTTTCTCAGGAACTACTGAACGGATTTACACCATTTAAGTAAAAGGCACGACTCTGAACCAAGGGCTACCTTTTTGCCAAATTTGGTGTAATTCCGTTCAGCAGTTCGAGCTGTAACTGCGATGAAAGGTTCCTATGGAAAATTGCATGGGGAAAACACGTTTTGGGAACCCCTTTTTTCTTGGCCCCGCTTGACGAATCACCCGAGACTTTCAAGATAGGACCGGACCGGAGCGGGCCACAGAGTTTGAAAATTTCGCGAAAATTCGTCAACCGGCGCCAAAGTTATTTCAAATAGAATGTTGCGGATTTCCTATGGAAAATAGGTCCTAACTATAACTATCTACTGGCGACCGCCAGTAGATAATATATATATTCCAAAAGCTTCGCGCTGCCGTGCAACGGAAAACCGCACTTCAGGATTTCAAAGAAGAAAAATTTAATGGACTGACGCTTTTCGACCTGTGCGGTCTTTGTCAGAGTCACTCTCCCAACATGGAAGTGCTCTATTTTCTATAAAAACAGTGGGAAAACCATAATAACAATGAAAAACAGACTTGTGGAATACATCATTCACAAGATACAGTTCCTAGTGGGAAGAAAGACTTATATTAGACAGTTAAAATCAATGTCCATAAAATACATATATATGTACAAAAAATGCATATAGTTTTTCACAATAATTCTTGGAAATTGATTGATATTTCCTTATAAATTGTATGCCTGATTGAAGCACAAAAAGGGTGAAAAATTCATATTATCTGGTTCGCAAACCATACTTAGGGGCATATTCACAAGGACTTATCGTTGATTTATCGGCACTTTAGCGCCGCAAAAGTGGCGATAGATTTATCGCCCCATTCACAAGCTGGTGCAAACTGCCGACATCGCCAGTTTTCCTGCGATAGCTACCGCAAAAAACATCGCCACGGATGAGTGCGACAACTAACGCTAATGATATGCAGAGTAGGCGTTCCCGTGCAAAAACACACGAAAACACCACTTCGCGAGATTCTCAACGACCAGTCAGATCTGCGATGCGAACCAAGGACAGGCGATAAGGCGCATTAGCAGCAGGGATTTAACACCTGCCTTTTGCTGGTGTTAAGCAGGACGACTACCTGCAGTATGAAAGGGAGCCCAGCCCAGAGCCACATCTGAAGACCAACAGATGCCATGGAGCTACTGATCATGCAGCTCGGAGAACCAATAGGGCCACAACACCTACCTCCACCACTCCCAGCCCCCCCCGGACCCACCCCCCCAGATTACCACCTAGGCAGCGCAGGACAGCGGACGACCCTAAAGCGCACCAGCCCCAGAGACTCAACGCCAGAGGAAGCCATTGGCCAACACAGGCTCAAAAGGACAACCATCCCCCACATCCTGACCCACATTGCCCAGAGGCTGACGGTACCAACACAGCAGACAACCAACATCCCCCGCAGACAAAGCTGCTGGCTGTGCTGCACCTGTTGGCCCCTGGTACCTTCCAACCAACAACTGCCAGAGTCGGAGGAGCCTCACAGCCAGCCCCATCAAACTCCCTCAAACAGGTCATGGATGCATGTCCACAAAAGCAACGGCGGGCCCCTGTATCCGCACCACACGATAGTTCCAATTCGTAGTGTACCTGCACAACCAACCCCAACGCCAGCCGTGCTAGATGCCTCCGTGCCCCAGACCCAAGATCGTAGTAACCGAAATGTGGGTGCGCCAGGTCATGAAGTCCAGTAGTCAACTGTAGTGTAAAAACAGAACTTTATTACAAATACACAAACAAACAAAACGAAAAGCTCAGCCAACGCGTTCCATTCCCAACGGGGAACTTCAACAGGGCAACGTGTCTTCAGAAACCTGTGGGAGAAATGGTGACAATGGTCAAACTTCCGTATAGTCACATGCCTAATCTGGTACAGTGTACTGCACTTGGACAAACCGGAATGCTCACAGGCATGATAAATCATGCATTAGAAGACCGTAACAGAAGTTCATGTGGTCGTAACCGTCGTAGGAATGAAAAGGAAGGTAACCACCACACGAACTGCTGTTACGGTCACATCATGCAGGACTCATCATACAGGAAGGCATCACGGTGTGTGTCAGCTCGATACCCCTGCCCCTCACTCCCCCCACACTGCGCAGGAACATCTTGAGACCACGCAAGGGAACTACGCCATAGCTGGCGTCACGCACGTGTTGGGGGCAATTCACAGCACACGTGTACGACTTGTGCCACCTGCCGACACTGCACACAATCACCGCAACAGCAACCACACGCATGCCATCAATGTGCAGACAAAAGTGGACCACCGTGGCCTGTCCACCAATGTCGTTGCAAACTCCCCAGGCAGTGTGCATGATTCCCACATGTCCGCAAGTCCGCCACCAACCAGTGCTTTGAGGATGGCACCAATGGTAATGCACTGCCCATCGGCAAGTACCAACTGAACACACCGCACACCTCAACTCCACAATCCTACAACTCACAACTGTGGGAATGCACACGTCACAAATCCACCACCAAAGTGACTACTGCGTGTCTCTCAGTCTCCGCCATAACCTGTCCATAGGCCTACACACACGTGGCCGACCACCTTCAACAGGAAGATTCACACTGGAGACGAGGTGGCTACGTCTCAAACCAACCCGCGCACATCACGTCATCGCATGCAGAGTCGTGTCTGCCAGAGCTGCGCCCCCCACCCAGCCACGAGGCCACCGCCGTGACCGGTGGTGCCTGCGCGATCCTGTGCGCCTGCTGCACCCCAGCCCTGGTCACCAGTCCGCCACCCAGCGATGACAGGCCACCCCTGCGCATCCAGGCCTCAATGCTCACCTGCCGCCACCGGCGTGTCTCCAAGAGGGCCCACCACGTGCTGGTGCAACCTCCTCAGCCGATCGCTGGATTCCGCGCCACAGGCCCCCAGCGCACCCTGCGGCACCGCACCAGAGAGTCATGTGTATGGTGACTGCTGCCTTCGGCGTGCACTACGGTCCAGCCGGGCTCACAATTCAAATCGAAGCACGATTAGCAGGACGGCTCATCGAGGCCTACGCATCATCGTAGGCTGCACACCCGCACAGCTCTTCATGTACCACTAACCCTGTGCAACGCAAGTCATCGTCACGTGCCGGTAGGCCCCTGCCAGCCACAGTGCAGCGGGTGCCACTAACCCTGTGCAACGCAAGTCATGGCCCCGTGCTGGTAGGCCCGTGCCGGATGCAGGCCATCGGGTGCCACTAACTCAGTGCAACGCAAGTCACGGACCCCTCATGACTGAGTTCCGTGGATGCGGACGCCATCATGTCACCTCCGGCAGTGGGGGATGTGCTGTGGTGGGCCCCTTTTATTGGCAGGGTCACATGTCCCGTGATGCCTGTGCTGGATGGGTGTGGTGTGGGTGTAAACCAGCCCTCAGGGAGTGGCTGTGGCATGCTGACAACTAGACCAGTGATCAGCAGATCACTACAGGGAAGACCTGGGATATGTAGCTTTGTCGTCCCCCCTGTAAGCGTAAGCGGAGTGGGCTGGGCTGGCGTATGCCAGTCCAGCGTAGGGGTGTGAACAATGAGCCCGGGGCTCTGGGCGTACTTCAGTTCTGGGCTGGACAATGAAGTAACTGATGCTTGTGTCTCTGTTGTAGTGTCTACGCCACACGGACCGCAATCGGCAATGTTGCACCCTGTGACTCAAGTCCCACGACATGAGCAACATGGACATAAGGGGGAATCACTGACCCTACATCCATCCTTACTTTCATACTTGACTGATCAAAGACATGACACATCTGTGCGATTCTGAATGTTTAATTCACATCCAGTGGAGTGTTGCAGCTGGAGCAGTACAGGGCCATGCAAACCCCACTTCACATTATTGGCCCGTGGAGGGCCAGCCAGAGTCCTTCAGGGAATGTCAAGTACATCGGAAGAGGAAGAATTCAGTCCGCTGTCGGATCGCTATGTCATTGGTAACCAAACAGAATATGGCAGTCCATGTCGAGGTCCAAGGTGAGTGTCGCAGAGTGTATCGGGGGACAGTGGAAGGTGATGATGCAAAGGGCAGAACCAAGCAGAAACAGGCCATATGGCGAAGATGAATGCTACTGCCTCCTCCTTACCAGTAAGGCTGATTCACCCGCATCTTCGTCCTCTGATGTCACATGTGCCACACACGTGGGTGGTGGTGGAATGTCGGCCGCACTGTGTGCCACTGACATATCAGGGGCCGGAGGTGGATTGCCTGCCGCACTGTGTGCCACTGACACATCAGGGGCCGGAGGTGGATTGCCTGCCACACTGTGTGCCACTGACACATCAGGGGCCGGAGGTGTATTGTCTGCCGCACTGTGTGCCACTGACACATCAGGGGCCGGAGGTGGATTGCCTGCCGCACTGTGTGCCACTGACACATCAGGGGCCGGAGGTGGATTGCCTGCCGCACTGTGAGGCACTGACACATCAGGGGGCGGAGATGTGGATGTAGAAGTAGCAGCAGCATTCATCTGCGCCAGGCCTTGAGGCAGCAATGCCATGACGATGTGCTGCAGGGCATGGAAAGTCCCAGCCACATCTCGCTGGTGTGCAGCCGTGGCAGCCATTCTTTCCGCCTGCATCCGCTCCATGTTCTTCATGAGCCCCCGCATCTGTCCCAACTCCCGGCTGACATCGCTGGAGCCACTCTGACTGGACAGTTGTTCTTGTCTCAATATCATGACTCCAGCGATGTCAGCCATGGATCGTTGGAGAGCATGGAGCGGACTGTGGGTGTCCGTTAGGGACTGTAAGTGGTCCCTGATGGGAATCAGACACCCATGTATGGCATCAAGTTCGGCTGCCATGAGGTCGAACCCCACCCGCACCTGATCAGCCATCTTCTCCTGGACCTCTAACACACGGTGTTGGAAGGCCATGTGTTGTTCGTGGGGGTCCTGGGAGACAGCCGGGGTGGTAGGTGCTTCCTGCTGTGTGGTCTGTGCGGGGGTGGGGTCTCCTCGATGCAGCTGGCCTGCCCTGCTCCTGGAGGTGGCGTGCCGAAGCTGTCAATGAGGACTTGGAGGGCTTCGGTGTTGATGTTGGGGATGTCCTCATCGTCATCAGTGAAGAGTTGTTGGGGCTGCTCTGCAGGAGGTGTTGATGCTCCCTCTACAATGTGAAGGGAGATGCAGTATTACATTGTGTTCACATGTATGTTGACGCATTGTACAAGTTCACATACAGACTGCATGACAATGTACATTGTGACTGTTTAGGAGGAGCTGCCCATTTGATGCGGGACAGTGGACATTTCGACAACATCACGGATATGTGTTTGTACTTGTACATTGACATCTCACATTTCCCTGCTATGCCAAATGTGATTGGCCAGTTTCTACACACAAGCGGCACCTGTTGTGTCCTCTGTCCTGTTGTAAACGTGTTGCAGTTTGTACCACATTGTTGTCAATGCTGATGTGCTCTGAATGTCATGTGTGTGTGCTGCATTTTGGGAGTCGCCCCTGCAGCTCTGATTTTGCTGCCCCTTGTCCCTTTCAGGCGGTGTGCCTTTGACTTCTGTGCCCATACAGTGCTGAGATGTTGCAGACTTTGGTGAATTTGGGTCTTGGTGGGAGTTGGGGCTCTGGGGCATGGTTTGTCCGCAGATGTGTTGTTGACGTCAGGGGTTGTTTGTGCAGGTGGATGTGTCAGAGTGTGACCTGCTTCTTTATGGATGTGGTCTACACTCAGCCCCCTCAGTGTGGTGGCATGCACCATGTCATGATGATCGGACTGCAGCCATGCTAATCGTCATGCATTGTCACTTGCATTGTCAGTGTGGCTCACGGACCCGCAGCTTTGCTGGGTTCAGCATATGTGCATGGGTTGGTTGTGAGATAAGTGATGTGTGGGCGGGCCTCCTCTGGGCACATAGTCGACGGGGGCCTACGTGCTGTTGCTATGTGTGCTGCAGTGTGCCAAGGGGATCAGGGACATGATCCAGAGTCATTGTGGGTGTGCACTGTGCTCTGCTTGATTGTGCATGTGTGCAATTGTGCCCATCTCCCCCCGTCCCCCCAGTCCCTGGTGGTTACTCACCCTGTTGCTGTTGTGTCGGGTCATGTTGAGCAGTGTACGGTCCCCCAACTCCTGCCACCGTCTCCCCAGTGATGACTGTGGACACCATGTCCTCCATCTCATCCAGCTCCTCCTGTGGCGCTGGACTCCCACCTCCAGTCTGCATTGCTGCCTTCTGGTTGTTGGCGAGTTTCTGCTTGGTCTTGCGCTTCACATCATTCCAGCGCCTCTTGACCTCGTCCATTGTCCTCCTCAGCACTCCGACTGCATTCACCTTGTCCACGATGGACTGCCATGTTCCATTTTTTGTTGCCAATGACACAGTGGAGGTGACGAACAGTTGTTGATGGTGTTCTATCACCTCCGTGATCAGGTTCCTGTTTTCCTGCGGACTGAACCGCGTCTTCCTCTTCTTCTTGTCCTTGCCCTTCCCTGTCCCTAAGGTCCCAGGCTGCTCCTCGGGGGGGCTTGTGGGGTTCTGGCCGTCCTCTGTACCTGCTCCGGCTGCCTCCATTGTGCTTTGCTGTAGTTTGGTTTTTGTTTGTGGTTTTTGTTTCTGCTTTTGTAGTGGTTTTTCCCGCCTGACGTGTGTGAATTGCAGGCCTGGCGCTGCTTTTCGCTGATTGTCTTATCGCGGTTGGGCCCATCGCAACTTTTTTCGCATTCGGGTTTGGATTTTCATCGTCGTCCCGGTAATGTTATCGCGGACATTTGACGCGTTATCGGGAGACTAACGCATGTTACCGCCGTGTTGAAAATACGACGTTAACCCGGTTATTTTCCCTCGATAGACGGCGATATGAAAACTTGCGTTAACCTATTTTGCCGATGTTTATTGCACGTTCTTGTGAATATCCCCCTTAGTGTTTCTGGCCAGTGCCAGATATTGCGATATTCAGTTTCAATCTTAATAGACAGAAAGCACTTTTCATCTAGAAAAATGTAATGGTACATGATACTCAACAATATATAGTGTGACAGTGGGAGAAACAACAAGAGGCTTAGGTTCGTTTTCCAACGTTTTATTTAGTGATTTTAGAGTCAGTTTGGTTATCCTGGCTTTTATTCAGGCAAGGGACCGTCTGAAAGGGCTTCTTCTTCTCCTCGGGACGTGTCTTTGGTCCTCGGGAAAAGGAAACAAGAAGGGGTGAGGACTGTGTCTCCGTGCCTCAGTTTATTAGGGAAAAGGAGTGAGGGGATAAGCTAGCCACCTGTTCCACCACCAGTGTTACTTTTGGTGCATTACGCGGGCGCCACACACTAGGGAGATCCCAACAGCTGGTCTTCACTCTGCGCTTTCCAGGAGCTGTTAACCCCCCCCTCCCTTATACTCGGAGGAGCCTCCCATCTCTCCGGAGCCCCTTTGAAAAATACAGCGAAGCCGGGCACATACCTCTGACAGCCACGCTCCTCCTGGAGCGCGGCGGGCTGTTTCGCGGTACCGGATCGGGTCCGGCTCCCTCTCTTGCGTCGTCCTCAGGGTACCGGCTTCCACGCGTCGGGGCTTTGTCCGGGACGCCTCAGGACTCTCTCTTCCTCCGTCTTCCCCTTGGCTACTCAGCAGGTTCGGCGTGTAGTCCTCCCTCGGTTTCCATTCACTTCCCCCTTCGCCAGAGGAAGTGCTGCCTATCAAGGCAGCCGGGCTGTAGTCCTCGCTGTTGGTTGGATCTTGTGACGTGGTCACGTGCAGGTTGTCGAAACCACGGAAGTCCGTGTAGGCGACAGAGACCTCCTAGCCGGATCCTGTGAGGGGAGAAATATAGGAGAGGAGAGACGTAAGGGGGGAATATGTCTTAGCCTTCACCCTCCATCATGGCGTCTCCAGGTACGTTGCAACATATATATATATATTTTTTTCTTGCTAGAATCAGTGATTTGGCCACCAACATAGAGATAAAAATTAGCTGTCGCTGTCTAATAGATACATCTCATTCATGGACTACTAGCCCAAACAGGGCTTCATGTGCATCTGGTGGGATATTAACCCCAAATTTCAACTGATTTCTGAGAAAAAATCTTGCAAACATTCCCTTACACGTTTACAAGTAAATATAATATGGAGCCAGTCCCTATTCCTATTGTTGCATATAAAACATTTCAGCTCAACTTGGGGGTAAAATTTGTGCAATTTAGCAGGTATGTGGTACAACAGCCATTTACTATAAAAATAAATTCTTCTTAAATTGGCAGCTCAGACCGCCTTGGCGCTGATATGATTAACAAACTTCCATTGTGGAATATCCACTTTACACCCTGTAGAGGTCTCAAGAGAGTCTTATGAGTGGTTCACCCCAGTTGTTTTAGATAGAAATGTCTATGGATTCTTCAAGATGTGTATGGATGTGTGCAGACCAGGTGGACCTTAAAGCAAGTAAATGGGTGAACTACTACATTATTCAAACCAATGGGATGATGGTGTCAATATTGGGTGGGGTGTTAATGTTTTTTCCCTTGATTTATTATCTGAGTGCCACCAAATTAGCCCTTCATTAAGAGAGCTGGATATTTACTTCCTTTATCGTGTCATATGGTATTTATATAGATAGATGCAGATTTTCAGTATGGAATCAGTGCCAGATACATTGTAAAGGGGAATGCAACAATTGTAAAGAGTTGACTTTATGGAATGAGGTAGCAGTAAAACTGAGGAATGCCAAATTTGTCTAATGGGACTCATTGCAATACCATTATTTAGGAGGTGGCATTTATAGGCTCTAGTGCATTGTGCTTGTGAATGAGGATGCAAACAGAAGCTTCACCCTCGTGCTCCCCAAGAAGAGTTGCATAAAGAGTAAGAGAAATCTTCAGGTGGTGATTTATGTTCAGTGTAACTATAAAGCTTGAAACGGAAGCCCTTATTTTTGAAAGGCGGACATTAGAAGTTATTATATGGTTTTTCATTTATTGGGCACCCATCAACAATGTGCTAAAGGAATCTAAGCGAATAAATTGTGTATTGTTTTTCATTGGATTACATATGTTTTATTGCATGTTGCAATGGAATACAGTCTTATTTTTTACTCTCTATTAACTCGAGAATGTGCCTTTTACTGTTGTTTTTGAGGAGTGCCTGTGTTTGTGTGACAACATTCTTGTTAGAATGATACTGCCTAAGATTATTCTATTCTGATCTTTTGTGTGGCACTAAAGTATAAGGGGCAGATTTACAAGGAACTGACGCATCTGCATAGATGCATCAGTTTCCTTGCGTCAGTGCCGAATGTCCTTGCGCCACTATGGATGAGCTGTATTTACAATACAGTGCTCCATGGCGCAAGGATTAACAGATGCATCAGAAATTCTGACGCATCTGTTGCCGCAAAAGTGACGCATTGCTGGAGTTGCTCATGAAAGTGATGCAACTCCAGCAATGTGCCACAATAGATGGGTGAGTCCCATTCAAAAAGCCCTGCGTCATTCCTTACGCCTGGTCTGAGCAGGCATAGGGATTTTGATGCAGTGAAGGCGTAGAGTGACGCAGTGAAATCTAGTAGATTTCACTGCGTCAGTTCTACACGGCTTTTTGTGTGGGAACGCCCACCCTGCATACATTATACCTGACGCAGGTATAATGTGACGCAGGGTTTTACAATGTGACGCATCTCCCGAGATGCAGCACGTTGTAAATAGGCCACAACATTTACGCCGCGGCTGCATCACAAAAGTGACGCAACGGTGGCGCAAAAGTCACGCAAGGGGCTTGTAAATCTGCCCCAAAATGTGTAGTCTGTCTATTGACAGCTATTGTTTGCACCTTATTCCTGGGATGAAAACCATCCTACAGGTTCTCATGGTCAAGAACCCCAAAAGCACCCAGGGGCACATAAGACTGAACACCCTGATGATCACTGTTGCTCTGGGCACAGGGCCGGCAATAGATCCACACAGGTCGTATGGAGTAGTGTCAAACACACAGGACACAATCAACTCTCAGCAGGACACTGCGCCTCTTGGCTAGCGGTGGCCAAAGCAATTCAGCAAGATGCAAAACATCTGAATCCCATCCGCACAGAAATTTCGAGCATGAAATGGATTTGCCATGTATTTTGTCAATCTGTTCCACAGACTCCCACACCTAGTGCTAATCCGTGCCAGTAGTTGCAGATTAGTGAGACTGACACTTATTTTTTATCATCAGACCTTGCAGAGCAAGAGAAAGAATTGCAGAATTTAGAGGGAAAAAGCAAAAGATAGTGAAGTGAAAAAGGGGGAAAGCAGGAATGAAAAATCACTTGCAAAAGTGAGATAAAAAGAAAGCAAAGGTAGGTGGTGGAAGAAAGAAGCATGAGGTTGTTTCATTTGTGTTGGCAATCCAGGTGTTCTGCAGAGGTTATATCATTTGTACTGGCAACCTAGGCATTCTGCAGTGGCTACTAAGAAACTTTGGGCTTTTGCACTTATGTTTTCTTACATATTTGGCTCTGCCCGCTTCACTGGAACAGACAAGGTGGTTAGATTTTGAATGTACCACGTCATCAGTGTTAACAGAGTCTACGTGATTTCATGACGGCCATACCACACGACGTGAGACACCCAGCAATCACACAGATAGAGGAGCATATTTATAACAGTGTTTTATTGTGAATAGTGCACTGAAGTGTTCTCCTGTGCTTTCTTCAGAAGTATTGCCATTCAGAACTTTGGAACCCAGACTTTTAACACACTCTAAGATATCAAGGAATAACTACTGTACAAAGATTAGTGAACAATGGCCAGTGTGACTATCAGAATTTTTCACTTTCGTCTTGAAAGGCCATTTGACAACTTTCAGAAAAAAGTATGTGTAAAAGTTTTTTTTTCAATATTATAGCTAATGTTATTTAGTGATTTTAATTAATCAAGGTTCAAAATAGAGTGTATTCCCTATAACTCCCTCACAGCACTCATCAGAATGCGCTAATACGCTAGATCTTATGGTCTTGAATTTATTTTGCACTATAAAGCTGGAGTCCCTCAGGATACCCAGGCTCTAATACACAGAAACAAGGCTCAGAGCTAAAGATAGAGACATAAATAGAGTGGCAGGGGCGATGGAATACAGGTAAGAGGCCCGCGCATAGCACTGCTGAGCAGGTGACTGAGGAGTGGCATTAGTTTTATATAAAGGGCAGTCGAAAAAGTAATCCCTGTCAATCACTTCTTCTGCGGAAGCAGATGACTAAAGTTAGTTCTCATTTAGGGGTATATTCACAAGAACGTGTGCTAAACATCTCAAAAAAATGTTAACGCAACTTTACACATCGCAGTCTATCGCGGAAAAATAACCCGTGTCAACGTGGAATTCACAACACGGCGGTACCATGCAATAGCCTCCCGAAACCGCGGACAATGTCCGCGATACAACAACCGCGACAGTGATAAAAACACAAACCTCAACGCAAAAAAACATGCGATGGGCCAAACCGCGATGAGGAAATCAGCGATAAGCAGCGCCAGGCCTGCAATACACACACGGCAGGCGGGAAAATCACTACAAAAGTAGAAAAAACACACAAACACAAAATGACCAACACCGAAGCACCATGGAGGCAACCGGAGCAGGCGCAGAGGACAAGCGGAACCCCCCAAGCGCCCCGGACGACCAGCCTGGGACCTCGGGGACAGGGAAGGGCAAGGACAAGAAGAAGAGGAAGACGAAGTTCAGTCCGCAGGAAAACAGGATCCTGGTCACGGAGGTGATGGAACACCATCAACAACTGTTCGTCACCTCCAAGGTGTCATTGGGCACCAAAAATGGAATATGACAGGCCATCGTGGACAAGGTGAATGCCGTCGGAGAGCACAAGAGGTCAATGGACGAGGTCAAGAGGCGATGGATTGACATCAAGCGCAAAACCAAGGAGAAACTCGCAGGCAACCAGAAGGCAGCAATGCAGACTGGAGGTGGGATCCCAGCACCACAGCTGGAGCTGGATGACATGGAGGAGCTGGTGTCGACAGTCATCAGCGTGGAGACTGTGGCAGGAGTCGGGGGACCGGACACTGCTCGACATGACACAGCAACAGGGTGAGTAACCACCAGGTACTGGGGGGATGGGTGGAGATGGCCACAATGGCACACATGCACAATCAAGCAGAGCACAGTGCACACCCACAATGACTCTGGATCATGGCCCTGATCCACAGACTGTCACAATGTACAATGCCATGCTGTCTGAATGTGAACATGTACCATGCGGCTACATACATGTGGACACATTGTAATACACCATCTCCCCTTCACATTGCAGGGGCACCGTCAACACCTCCTGCAGAGCAGTCCCAGCCACTCTTCACTGATGACGAGGAGGACACCCCCAGCATCGACACCCAAGCCCTCCAAGACATCATTGACATCATCCACAACTCACCTCCAGGATCAGGGCAACCCAGCTGCATCGAGGAGACCCCACCCACTACACAAACCACCCAGCAGGAGGCACCCACAACCCCGGCTGTCTCCCAAGACCCCCACGAACAACACATGGCCTTCCAATGCCATGTGCTGGAGGGCCAAAGGGAGACGGCTGAGCAGGTGCGGGTGGGGTTCGACCTCATGGCTACCAAACTTGACGCCATCCATGGGTGTCTAGGTCCCATCAGGGACCAGCTCCAGTCCCTAACGGACACCCACGGGCCGCTCCATGGTCTCCAACGAGCCCTGGCTGACATGGCTGGAGTCATGACTCGGAGAGAAGAACACCTGTCCGCTCAGAGTGGCTGCAGCGATCCCAGCCGTGAGCTGGCACACATGCAGAGGCTCATGGAGGAAATGGGGCGGATGGAGGCGGAAAAGATGGCAGCCACCGCTGCACATCAGCAAAATGTAGCTGGGATCTACCATGCCCTGCAGATCCTCATCATGGCATTGCTGCCACAAGGCGTGGCGCAGATGAATGCTGCTGCCCCCACACCATCCACATCTCCGCCGCCTGGTGTGTCAGTGCCCCCAGGTGCGGCAGGCGTCTCCACTCCGGCACCTGATGTGTCACTGCCACACAGTGCGGCCCACAATCCACCTCCGGCCCCTGATGTGTCAGTGGCACACAGTGCCGCAGCCGGAACTGCAACACCCACAGGTGGGGCAGAGCACACATCCGAGGACGAGGACGTGGATGGGATTGAGATCAGAAGGAGGCACTAGCATTCATTTCCGCCACCTAGCCTGTTTCTGCTTGGTGCCGCACATAGCCCCATTACCTTCCACTGACCCCCGATACACTCCGCTGCACTCACCTTGGACTGCGACATGGACTGCCATATCCTGTTTGATGACCAATGACACAGCGACCAGACTGCGGACTGTACCCTACCTCTTCCGCAGTACTTGTCATTCCCGGATGGACCCTGGCTGGCCCTCCACGGGTCCATATTGCGAAGTGGGGTTGGCATGGCCCTGTACTGCTCCAGCTGCAAAACTCCACTGGATGTGCATTAAACATTCAGAAACGCACTGCTGTGTCATGTCTTACATCATTCATGTATGAATGTGTGGATGAATGTAGGGACAGTGATTCCCCCTAACGTCAATGATGCTCATCTAGTGGGATTCCAGTCACAGTGTGCTACATTGCCGATTGCGTTCTGGGTGCCGTAGACACTACAACAGGGACACACGCATTAGTCACTTCCTTGTCCGGACATGGACTGAACCACACCCAGAGCCCCCGAGTCATTGTTGCAAGCCCTGTGCTGGTCCGGTGTACGCCAGGCAGACCACTCCGCTTACGCTCCGAGGGGGGCCCACATAGCTACATGTCGCAGGCGTACACGCTAGTGGTCTGCAGGTCACTGGTCTAGTTGTCAGCATGTCACGGCCACTCCCTGAGGGCAGGTTTGCACACCACACCCATCCGGCACAGGCGTCACAGGCCATGTGACCCCGCCAATATAAGGGGCCGACAACGTCACATTCCCCACTGCCAGTGGTGACTGGATGACGGACGCTCCACGGTTCTCAATCATAAAGGGCCCATGAGCTGTTGCGCACAGGGTTGGTCGCACCCGAAGCCTTGCGTCCGTCACGGGCCTACCACCACGTGGCGCTGACTGGGGTTGCACAGGGTTAGTGGCACCCAAAGCCTTGTGGCCGTCACGGGCCTACCACCACGTGGCGCTGACTGGGGTTGCACAGGGTTAGTGGCACCCGAAGCCTTGCGGCCGTCACGGGCCTACCACCACGTGGCGCTGACTGGGGTTGCACAGGTTTAGTGGCACCGAAATTGCTGAGCGGGTGTGCAGCCTGCGATGATGACGTGTGCACTGATGTGGTCTCTGCCATTGATGCCTCAGGACTCAGCGTCATGTGTGGGACCTGCTGGGCTGCGGTGCGGGTCCGCATGATGTGGACCATGCCATGGTGGCGGGACCGGGGCCTGGAGCTTGCACGGGCACGTGGTGTGCCCACTGGTGGGCACACCATTGGTGGCAGGTGAGCAGTGGGGCCTGGGTGCGCAAGTGCGGACAGCCAGCGCTGGCCGGTGGGAGGGGGTAGGGTGCGGCTGCATGTGTGCGCAGAGGCGGACAGGCGTTGTTGCCGTGTGCAGTGAGATGGACTCTGCCATGATTGACTCTGGCCTCGATTACAGATTGCAGACCTGGTGGCTTGCAGTGTATACCGGCACGTGGTTGGAGACACACCGGTGGCAGCAGGTGAGCAGTGGGGCCCGGGTGCGCGGGGGTGGCAGTGTCCCTCCCTCTCTCTCTCTCTCCCTTCCTTTCCCTCCCTCTCTCTCTCTCTCTCTCTCTCTCTCTCCCTTCCTTCCCTTCCCTCTCTCTCTCTCTCTCTCCCTTCCTTTCCTTCCCTCTCTCTCTCTCTCTCTCTCTCCCTTCTTTCCCTTCCCTCTCTCTCTCTCTCCGTTCCTTTCCTTCTCTCTCACTCTCTCTCTCACTTCCTTTCCTTCTCTCTCATTCTCTCTCTGCCTTTCTTTCATTCTCTGTTTCTCTGTGTCTCGCTCCTTTGATGTGCGCATGACACACGTTCTGATTTTGTGCTTTATTTTCCAGGCTGTGACATCAAGATTGTCCCGGACGGACCCGACAGGAGTCTTCCGCATTGGTGTTTGGTGTTGTATTTCAATAAAGTTTTTGGTTGTTACTTCAATGATGTCTGACTGTTTCTCGTTCTTCTGACCACACATGTGTGTTTCTTTTTGTCATTGTGCGACATCATGCACTTTTTGTGGCTCTTGTGTCGTGCACGGTATGTGTTTGTCCGGGGGGGGGGCCTGGGAGTGGTGGCGGTGGGTGTTGTGGCCCTCTTGGGACTCCGAGCTGCATGATCATTGGCTCCATGGCATCTGTGGGTCTTCCGATGTGGCTCTGGGCTGGGCTCCCTTTAGTGCTGCAGGTAGTCGTCCTGCTTAACACTAGCATAAGGCAGGTGTTAAATCCCTGCTGCTACTGCGGCTTATCGCCTGTTTTTGGTTCGCATCGCAGATCTGGCAGTCCGTTGTGAAAGTGGTGTTGTGGTTTTTTCGTGAGTTTTTGCACTGGAACGCCTACTCTGCATCTCATTAGGGTTAGTTGGTGGTGTCACCCGTGGAGATAAATTTGGGGGCAGTTATCGCGGGAATACTGGCGATGTCTGCTGTTTGCACCCGCTTGTGAATGGGGCGTTAAATCTATCTCCACTTTTGATGCGTTAAGGTGGCGATAAATCGGCGATATGTCCTTGTGAATATGCCCCTTAGAGCGCCACTGGTGTCTCGCTAGGCCGCCTTCACGGCAGAGTACTTTGCCGCCAGCCCTGTTGTTGAAGGACTGCCCACCATATTTAGAGGTCCCTGTGACATGGATGCAGGGTCGGAGTACATTTAATACACCTGAAATTCGTACAGCAACCAGATGCTTAAGACTCAAGTATCTAAAACCTATCCACGGCAGATGAATGAGTTTGTTTACATTCTGGAAACTGTACTACTTCTAGGCACGCCTGTGAGTTAAGTGAGCTTATTGCTGTTAGAGGTCGCAGACTGAGAGCAATTTAAGTTTTCTCTTGTGAACTTTCCTCGTCTGCCAATTCTTTTTTTTCGGTATACTTTTGTTTCCTTCATCTGCCATTGTCAACTTCTTTGTGTTGGATTTATTTTTCAATTTTAAATGTATCTTTTTTTGCTGACATGGGGCAAGAGAAACATCTGGAAAGGATCTATCAAGTGGATGCAGATAATTTCCAGCAGAGAGAAGAGGGAGGCGAGAGAGATTTCTGCAAGTTGCCAACTTTATTTCACATATGCACATTAATATACACACATATCTGCTTTTGAGATGTGTTTGTGTTGAAACAGGAGTTGAGATGTCCTGAACTCTCCTCCAAATTGGTGGGGAAAAAAAGCTCAGTAACTGAACCTTTTTATGTGAATCATGCCCAGATGTTCGTTGTTGTGAACACAGCTGGAGTACGTCATGAGTTTAGGTTGGGGAAAGCATTCAGCAGTCAGCTTTACATGTATATATCCTGCTCATAAACAGCTCGTTGAAGTCTGTTGATGTTCTAGATCTGTTCCTGTACCTTTGCGACATTGGTTATTGGCGAGTATGTTGCTGGGGCATTCTGTTGAGAGCAATATGTGCGGGAAATGGAGAGCGTGCTTCGTCGTAACTACAGTCCTACAACCAACCACAGTCCTATCTCATCAGCCACTTCTTTTCTGACATAGAGTAGGCGACCAATCCATGGCAACGTGAGGCGATGGTACACCATGCAAAAAGTGCGTCCTCTCTATGTGAAGAGGCAACCGCGAGGTGCGAGCACAACATTCGCATGCGGGTCAAATGGAAGCGAATCGAAGGAAAATACAACTGGAGAGAGCTTAAGCAAGCAATATGGAGCTAGATGCCCAGACCTTCCTTGTAGAGTGGTGCTCTACAGCTGGATCAGTAGATATTTAGAATGTTGCACCGTTTATACCCTCCTCAATCAGTCAGCTACCTTCTGCTGATGCCTCCTCAAAAAGATGAGGAGGCAGCATCCAGGATTCTCCATGCAAGGCCAACAAAAGTGAGGTATCAGAGCACAAGTGTACCATCATCTGAAGTCAGGGCCGGACTGGGAATCCAAAGCAGCCCTGACAATTTTGTCAGACCGACTCCCACCCCCCAGGGGGGTAGGGGGCAAGCGTGAAGAACAGCTGCGTAACAAAACTGCCCCCCAGCACTGGTGCTTTAGTTACTGGACGCACAGTGGTGGCCGGCATGGCTCGCGGGTGGTGGGGCCGGGGGCAGGGGCGGATGGTAGGTTGCGCCAGGGGGGTGCGGAATGTAAAAAACTAAATAAATAAACACTTACCTTTCCGCCGGGTCCTGCATCTCTGCTCCTGCTCTCGTCGGACTCAAGGAACAGGAAGAACAGCCAGGCTCCCTTGACCAAGCACAACGCTGCAATGCAGCATTGTGATTGGTCTGAGCATCCTGGTTCGACACTCAGCCAGGGAATGGGGGCCTGGGCATGTTCTGTACGTAGCCTGCATGGAGAACAGGGAAAGTGACCAGGCCTGTTTTGGGTGGCCCGAGAGGGCCGGCCAAACAGTCATGTGCACTTAGGAGTGGGCAAACCACTCCTCCCCTGCCGTGCTCCGAGAGCAGAGCAGTCCCACCCACCCGCCCGCCCGCAAAGCAGCACGGAAACCAGTACTCGCAAAAACATAAAATGATAATAACTCAAAGTTATTATCATTTGATGTTTCCTTTACTCTGCACTGCTTAAAAGCAGTGGGCGACGCTCCTCCACCATAGCGGAGGAGCCGCAACTGTGGATCGCTGCAAAACTGGCCCCCAGGGCTCCAAAACCGGCCCCCACCCTTCACGCCTCCCGGGCAAACACCCGATGCCCGCTACGGCCAGTCCGGCCCTGACTGAAGTCAAACTGCCCCACCTTGCAGCCCTACCAAATTACAACTAATCCGGTCAGCCCACTACCCTTTCTCTTGCCAGCTCTCCATCATTGATCAACAATACCACCTAAATGTGACTTACTGTGTGTCCACTCACACGGACCACTGACCTCAACTGAATGTAGCCATTTGTGTAACTATGCACTGCAGGGTGCTACATGACTAGCTAGAAACATGTACCCCTTAGCCAGACCTCAGATGTTAGTGCACTCACTCATGTACCCAGTTGATATCAACCCTTGAATTTCCAAACACTTAACAGAAATAAGACAGACCATCGTTTCTTGGTATTCATTGTAGGCCGTAGATTTCTTTGCTTTAAATCAAAAACCAAGCATGTTAAAGTTTACATGTCATTTCTTTGCAGAATTCTTTATGACATAAAATTGTTATTCATTATCAAATTATATTTACATCCACTCAGGACGAGCTCCAATGGCCAACCAATATCTGTGTCGCGACATTTGAAATTCTTTAAACAGCACATCATTATGCAACATATAATAATCACTTGATTACAAGTGAACGAAACCAGCGAACTCCAAGGCGCCATCCCTGCTTGGGGCACCCATGACCGACGCAGCCACACCCCAATGAAGTATTCATCCATGGGCATCCCTGAGGTATGAGCAGGACCTGACCACCAGCAGGCCAGTCCTCCCTCCAGCCAGCCCTGCACCCACCAAAACCTCATAGCGAGAGCATATAAGGAACTTCAATGCACCCTCCCTGATAGGGGCACCCCTGAATGACCCAGCCACACCCCATTGCACTGTCCATACGTGTTCATGCCCGGGGTAGGGCCAGTCCCGCACTCACCAAAAACTCTCATAGCAAGAGCAGACATCACTAAACATATTGTGGGTTCAGCGGATGAGTTAACTTTTTCCACTCCCCAGCCATTATGAGATTAGGACATGTTGTATGGGATTTTCGCGTGCTCGGCATGGCCTGTTTCCAAGGGCGGCGAGGACAAAAGAGGGTGATAGCTGCTCAACTTGGCTTTATAGGCCCACTGCTCGTTGCCCCTCCCTCTGACTGATGTCACTCAAGCAAACTGCCCGCTCTTCTAAGAGTTGTGCTTTTAGCAAAGGTGGGAAATGGCACGAAGATGGAGAGGAGAGACTGCCCACCCTACAAGAGGCTAAATACAACCGCCCCCCTTGGATCGACCAATGGCGCCCCTCCGCTAGCTGCAAGGTGCTCTTTCCAATCTGTTTGTCCTACAATATGTACGACTTGCATTGGTGACCTACTGGCCCATCATCAAAATGACACACAGACAGTAGGCTTAGGTGACACCCCCGCAATATACAACCATATATCACGATAATACATACCACTCCTCACGGTATCATTGTTTACCAATCATCTTAAAAGTAATGAGAGCTTTTGTGTTTAAAATAGAAAGAGGTAACTTTTGTTACCTTATTCAAGTGATCACAGACTCTAGACTTGCATCTTTGTCCAATGCAGAAGGTGTCTCCCTGTCCTGGGCAGGTGATGACCACAAGCCCGCCACATTAAAACCAACTGTTCTACCAAGGGCAAGACAAGGAAACAAAAGAGGAGACTCCAGGCCTGCTCTCATTTTTCACCTCGCTTCTCCTTTTTGACAAGCCTGCTATGAATGGGCCTTTTTGCAAAGAAATGGAAACATTTCAACTCATAGCTTTACACTTGGTTGTAGATTTTTTAATATCAGGTCCACACAGAGGTCTGAGAGTACTCCTGTAAAACATTTAGGGATTACAATTTATGTTCATGCAAATTCATTTCCCCAGGAGTATTGTGCATAGTACACAATAGTGCATGTTGCAATGGACTTGCACTAGTTCAATGTAACTTTTTTTTTTCTCTAGGGGGAAAATACTTTTGTTTTCCCCCGCGTCTTTGCTAATTTTAAGGCTGCTCCCTGTTCATTCCCATCCTGGAAAGATATTCATTCCCACCTTTCACAGGAGTAAATCTACGATTGTATTCAGGGTAGATGAACTAAGAAAATGTTGCACAAACTTTGCAGGGCGTGTAATGCCTTTCCCCCACACAAGGGGGTAGATTTACTCCCACCTATTATTACATGAGAGTAAATTGATTTCTAATTGCAAATACATCTTTTGTAAATTGTAAAGGGAATGACACTGATAAAGCAAGACATTTTCACTTGTAAATTAAACTTACACTACCAATGGCTATGTAAATGGTGCCCGATGTTTGGGGAGAGGCTTTCCACATCTCACTTGCTCCTTTCTGTTAGGTGCAAGTGTTTCTGAAATATCTCCTGGTTTGAGCACCCCAGTAAAGAATAAACAAAATGGAAACACAGATGGACTGCCTATTTCTGTGTTTAATGTTGTGTAACATTTGGAAAAAAGGCTATAAAACATTAGCTCATAAAACTAATAGTTTGAAAGCCAAAAGTTCGACATTTTGGAAACGGTGCACTTTTTATTATTATTATTTTTCTTTAAATCTTTGTATTAAACTTTGTTAGTTGCAACGTACAGTGTTTCATTCACAGGAGCTTTGATATCATACAGAAAACTTTATATTTCGAATCTACTTTCAAATATTTCAGCATCTATTCCAGATCTTACCCTGGTTAGGCAATTGCTAGTTGGTATTTATCTCCCTTCACCTGTCACCATTGGTCCCCCCCCACCTGCCCCCCCAACATATTTCCGAACGGTGCACTTTTTAATAAAAAAAAACCATTAAGATGGTAGTGTGGGGCCTAGGGGTCAATGTCAGGGTAAGGTCTAGTGTTTGCATTAAGTAAGTATTCGGGTAATGAAATATGGTTGAGGTCAGGGTTACATTCGGTTAAGGGTATGCTGTGGTCCTTGTTAGATATACATTGGGGTTTAGAGGTGACGTTTGGTTAGGGGATAGCTGGGTTCAGTGTGGGGGTCAGAGTTGGCACTATTATTTAAATTGTAGGATTATTTGCACTGTATTTTGCAATGTATTACAAATATAGTGTTATGCTGATATTAGTTTATAGGTTAGGGGGTCGATGTACGGAAGGTCTGGTCACAGGAATTTGGTGCTTTTGAACAAAAACTGCTCTGCGACCTTCATTTTAAACAATTAACAGATGTCCTGCTCCGTTGGAGCACAAAATGACCTGTAAGTAGGAGCTAAAGAATCCTGCCTCATTAATATTAATGATCAGGGGCGTGGCTTCAAGAGGAGAGTTTGGGGTGTTACACCCACCCAAATACATGTATTCTGTAATAAATAGTTGGGAACAGGTGCTTTCAGTCGGGTATGGAGAGGTCTCGGTCGCATTTTACCTGGATTTGTAAATACACACACACATGCACACACTCTCTGTCTCTACCCCCAGCCCCCAATCTACCATCTGTTTTGAAGGTCTTTGAGAATGCTGTTTGTTTTACAAAATATTGTGTTTCCGCCACTGGCACACCTAACAATCCACACTCCTTTCTCTCACACAGCCACTGAAGGCCCTGCTTGGTCTTCTTGTCGTATGGTGTATTTTAGTTGGATACTACAAAAGCTGTCACTTATGCCCTAGTGACCAGCATGTTGGACTACGGGAACACCTCATCACCCGGATCACCAAGAAACTCACCAGAAGACGACAAACCATCCAGAACTCATCTGCCACAGTTATCCTCATTCTCCAACACAGAACTCACATCACATTACACCTCAGGGAGCTCCACTGACTCCTGATACACAAACCTGCTCATTTCAAACTTCTCACACCCACATTCAAAGCATTACACAACTTAGGCCCCACCAACCCGAACAGTTCCATCTCCTTCCCCCAACCATCCAGACACCTGCGCTCCACAGGTCTCCTACTCGCACTCATCCCACGCATACATGGAACCAGATAAGGAAGAGGCCCTTCTCTTACTTCGCTCCTGAAGCAAGGAACGGCCTCCCACTCCACATCAGAGCCTCCTCCTCTATTCTTGAATTCCACAAGAAGCTGAAGACCTGGCTTTTTAATGAATGAACCTAGCATAAGCAGGGCTGTGCACACACATACTCAGTGCCAGGATACCCTTGCGGGTCATAGTGAGTTTTACAAATGCACAAAACGCAACAGATATGCCAGCGTAATTTTTGGAAAATCTGAAGTTCACACCCCACAGTATTTCTGACCAAGATACGTCCTTGTTAATGGTTCAGGATTGAGGTAGGGTGACCACCTCAATCTGGGGCATTATGGACACTGTCTCCAGCCCTGATCTATTCACCTATAAATCAATGCTTTTAGAAGCGTTCTGTGATGGCTCTGAAGAGGGTATGCAGGTGACCCCTAAAGTGCTGTCTAGTCCCCCTCTGCCCCTCCCCATTACTGGTAGCCCACATTCACGAAGTGGAAGCTTCTGTTCACAGACAGCTTCCATTTTGCAACTGTACTCTACTCCCTTATGGGTGTTGGTATCCAATAAAGTGTTTGTGAATGTAATTAAAGGTGCAAATCATTGATGCATTCGACAGTGAATCATAAGGAAGGAAGTGACCCTTCTCCTCTACCCAACACCTCTTTATCTTCCCGATTAGTAATTGGTCATTATCGCTACAAAGGGACTTGCAGAGACATTTACAAATCCCAGTGTATCTTGTGTGTACCCTGCGGCACACGGTTTTGCTTCTGCAAAGATTGTGATTTTGTGAATGGCAGGATTGGTGATGACAGAACCATTTGTTATGTTGGGCTGTAGATTTTCAGTCAAAAAGTTTGTTTTCAAAGTCATGACTAACAACTGAATACCTACAGCCACTTTTTAAATCATCCATTGTATTTTCAGTAGAGATTAAACACGCCCACTTCCCGTGATCAGAGATCATGCACATCCCCCTAATACCACCAGGGGTGTAACACAGGCCCCCGCGGTGTGGGGGGCCAACCTCCAGGGGGCCCCCTCAGCACCGCACTTCGGCTGGCGAGCTCCAGATTGAGTCTGGAGGGGGCCCCTCCACGTACCCTGCAAGGGGGGGGGGCCCTCAAGTTTTGTTACGCCACTGAATACCACAGTCTCTATTAAGTGATTTCACCCCACAAGAAATCGAGGCACATGCAGACGTGGTGAATGAGAAACCAACACTGTTTTGTCAGATTTCAGGACAGATGCTTTCTAAACTAAAAGAAAAAAACAGAAACCTCAAATTATTTTTGGTTGATGTTTGACCTGAATAGGTTAAAACACAATGACCCACATTTACTAAACAGTCACGCAGCGCAGGAACCAAAGTTGGCATCAATCAAAGTTGCTGTGCTACATTGCGTGACAGGGAGAGAGCAGGAAAGCAACATATCTATAGAGATATGGCACAATCCTGCTGGCACACAAACAGCCTCCCGAGAGCCAAGAACACATCATTACACCATAGCGCAAGGGTGTCTGAGTGAGTCTAGCATAGGTTTTGTATTGGAAGGGTATCTTTGAAGTACAAAATACTATGCTTAGGCTAACTGTAAAACATTTCGAACTTCAGAAGTGTGTTGTACTATGTTTCAGACATGCAAAGTGGGAAAAGTTAGGAGAAATAAAGGCATTTCTCTTTTTTTAACACCTGCTTCAAACGGGTGTTAATTTTTGGTGCGAAACTCGTCTTGTTAGTAGATAGGGCTTTGCATCAAAAAGCATTGGTGGTTGCATGAGAATGCCCCTATACCACCAATGGAACGCCTCCTTTGACACAGAGTAACGCAAAAGAGGCTTTGCACTATTTTGCGTTCATTTCAGTCAACTTTCAAATGCAAAACAAGTTTTGCGCTGGAAAATAAAACGAACAAAAAACGTTTTTACCCAGTTTTACGTCTTTTTTTTTTTTTACGAAAACCGAGCGCAAAAGGTTTCTAACTCTGGGGCATATTATCAAGGGCTTTATCGCCGCTTTAGCGGCACTTTTTGCCGCTAAAGCGGCGATATTTTTAACGCCCTATTAGCAAGCTGTCGCTAACAGGCGTTAGCGACAGCTTTCAGGCGTTAGCGGCCGGGTTTTACATCGCCTTGGATGTCAGCGATAATTATCGCTAATGACATGCAAGGTAAGCGTTCCCCACTAAAAGCAACTGTAAACAGTCGCTAACACAACTAACCCCTATTAACAAGGCAGGCGAAGCGATAAAATAAATCGCGCTAAGCGCGTTTATCGCTAGATTTTAACACCTGCTACTGAGGATGACTTACCTGTTTAAAGTATAGGAGGTGGATTGTCAGGCTGAATCCATCCTTGCGTTAATGCGAGAATATCGCTGCTTTTCCAGCGATATTCTCACATTTTGCCGCTATCGCTGGAAGTTTTATCGCTATGGAGATAAACCTTGTTAATAGGGTGTTATCTCAGCGATATTTTCCAGCGATAGGCGACATTAAAAAAATTCGCGCTAAGCGCAGTTAGCGATAAGTATCGCTATTCCTTGATAATATGCCCCTCTGTCTTTACATGTTCTAAAAACGTTGTGCACTCCAAGGTCCCTTTTTTTGGTCAAAGAAACACCAGTAGTTAAACAATTATCATGTGAAAAAATGTTCTAGAATTTGATCGTCTAGCTCCCCCTCCTGGATAACTTGTGCAGTACATGAAATTTAGCTTGTATTATGTGTTAGATTGATGAATCTGAGAACTCTCCTCAGTAAAGTCGCCAAAGTGCAGACTGACGACAATTTAAAAAAAAAAAAAATGTAATCAAGGAGAACATTGCAAAACGGTGCAATTTAAAGAAACAGGTGCCAAAATTGAAAGTGATAACGATGCAGCCTAAAAAGAAGAGATGCATTGTTAGTTAATGTTATTTTCTAACGTTTTGCTAAATGTCATTATTGTATGTCATATTACAATGTATGCACAGGTTATCCATTTATACTCAGGCAACGATGCTTATTTATAGGTGTTATACATTAGATAAGCTGTGTGCCAATTTTTTTTTTTTTTTTTACTAGTGATGTTTTACGAAGTTTTTGATTTTCACCATTTAAGAAGTTTGTGTGGTTTAACTCCCCCTTTCAAGTGCAAAGCTGTTCTATGCATTGCAAAATATTTTTCACCAACTGTTTAAATGGACAGACATTCTAATGGGAGTGTCCGGGTACCCTATTAGAAATGCCTGTCCATTTAAAGCACTGCTTTTCAATCACATAGCTAGATAATTAGTACTCTAGTAACCTCCAGCCATGCTTGGAAATGTATGCAGACCTTTTCTTTGCACGTTTATCTTTTGGGGTAGAGGGCGCTGTTCCCTGGCAGAGCAGTGGGCAGAAAGGGATCTTGGGAAGGCATTCGCAGAGGGTTCCATCAGCTTCCGGTCTCTCTTCTGCTCCTTTACTTTGGAGCTTTGCAAGCACAACTTTGTTTATGCCTGGCAGCAGGGGCAGGCCTCTTGTTACGGAAGCCTCTAAGGCCCAAGGCTCGTCACGGCAGGGCAGAGTATATCTGGAGTCAGGCGCTGTGCCGAATAAGGCATGTTCTCTACAGTCTAGACAGTCTACATCCTAAAGTATATTACTTAATACTACTGGTTTTCTGTCTTTATGTCAAACTCTCTGAACATTTGCAGAGAGCTCTTCCAGGACAAAATACAAACCTCTGAATATGTCAATGGCATCTGCTTGTATTCACAAACATTGGCGGTCCAAGGTCAACTGACCTCTCAGGTTTAATTTTGTCCACTGTACAGTTATCCACCAGGTTTTGGGGGTAGTCATTCACGGAAAAGTGCATTTTCCTGGGGGTATTTGTATTTACAGAATCAAAGTAACTGATACAGAGAGGGCGAGGATGTGGTCTCAGGGCTAGCCTGCCGACCTTGGAGCTGGGAAACCAAGGTTCGAGCCTCGGGGTCCACTTCACATTCTGTGATTCTGGGCAAATCACTTAATCTCACCGTGCCTTGTGTAACTTAACCGGTGCTCATGTAAAGCGCTCCAATACCTTTGGGTCGAGAAAAAAATACATGGTTTCCTTGGGTCGGGTGCACCCTATAAAGTCAACTACATCTGGGAGATGAGAAGCAGATAGCCAAGGATAGGGCTCTGGAGGTTAACATCGCTGGGGGTGGGCAGAAACCACCCTTTTGCAGATGTGTGTGGCTCTGGCAGTGCCATTGGCCACTTAACATAAGCATTTATAAAGCGCACGTTCACCCATAGGCATCTTGGCGCTGAATAAGAGATGTTTATTGTAACCCAAGTGAATGGTACTCATTTTATCGACCTCAGATGGATGAAAGGCTGAGTGGACCCAGCGGGATTTGACCTGTGACCATGAGGTCGAACACAGCCCCCTGCAAAGGCCGCATTAGTCCACTGAGCCACTGCTTGTCCTGCTGGCCTGCTGGAACTGTGTTGGTACATGGACGTTGTGCACAAATAAATCTTTCTGCTCTATTCGGGTTTTATGCTTTCAACAAGGACACATACATTTGGCTATACAGATGTTTCTGCATGTAGAACAGAAAGAAAGGTCAGCACAGGGTTTCAGGCAGGGAAAAGGGAAGACACCTGCTCAGCCTATCACCAAACCCCATGGAACACCTTACAACTGTATGTGCTAAAGGCCTATTGGAGGGCCCCTAACTGGGGGTATTCAATGTCATATATACCAACGCATTAGCCACATGTACATACCTCTCTGAGGACAGGTTGGAGGCAGCCTCGACAGTGGGGTGCAGGCAAAAAGGCCTGTACCTCCGACTAATATGTTGAGACGGCTCATGCCTATAATCCGTCTAGTCAGCTTTAAATGCCTTCATTCATTTGTTTATTACATAATCGTTTTTTTGGGCGTTTTATATAGCGCGAACTCGACCCGAAAGTATTAGAGCGCTTTACATGAGCACCAGTTGTGTTACAGACGGACACATTCATTTTTGGTAGGCACGGGGAAGATTAAGTGATTTGCCCAGAATCACAGGATGTTGAGCGCCCCTGCCGAGAATAGAACCTGGTCCCCAGCTTTGAGGTCGACTGCTCTAGCCGTTAGGCCACATCCTCTAATTCCTGTGGCCCTGCATATAAGTATTAACTAAGTAAATTTAACATATTTTCAACACACTGTTATTAAACATATTTATGTTCACCTATGATAACTTCTCTGCAGTGCCCTCTAGCTCTTTCCTACAGAGCATTAGAATGGTGACACAGTGAGGGACTACATGATTTCCCCTTGGGAAAAAACCCATAGTTCATCTCTTTTTAAGGTTCAATATTTTGAATTATAACATACCTACTAGTGAAACACATAAATAATAAATGCTATTCTGTTCTCTAGATCTTTCTGTTTACGAAGAGGCGCCATCTATTTCTCTCTAATGTAATAATGTGCTCTATTTGCAGCTTGTAAAGATGTAACTTCTTCGCTGCCTTTTACTTTCTCTTTTCATAGGCTTTGGGGGGTTGAGTTATATATATTTATGTTAACTTAGCTGTTAAAAGCTGAGTGTGAGGCAGTTTCATTCTCGGTTATAGCCTTGGGCCTGGTGTCCTGGTGTGAGTAGAGTGCACAATCAGAATCCTGCAGGACTTTCAGATGCACGAGAGGATTGCTCTAATGTTTTCCAGCGCCTTGAGACCCTTACGGGTGAGTAGTCGCGCTTTACAAGTCACTTGATTGATTGATTGGATGTTTTCTAAGGGTCCTTCCTTTGCTGCATTGCAAGTCCAGCCATTCAGCAAGTCACATGCTGGAAGCTTTAGTCTTATGTCTGCGTTCTGTATACGGTTCTCTGTGTATTCGTGACAGCATGGCCTTTCCTCCCAACACGTTACCACTTGTTGAGGTGCATCAGCCCATGTCTCTGAATGATTATAGTGTAATACAGCATCCATGCTTGGACTCATGTAGCTCTTCACCCATTACAGCTTTGTCCTGAATACAAGCAAGGGAATGGTATATACTGGAATGGCAAGGTCTGGGTCCTTGAGGTCCAACCGCACCATCTAGTTGCCCTGTCTGAGGATGTTCATCAAGAGGTGAACTCCCTCCATCTTTAAATGGCAGCTTTCTAATTGGAAACTTTCAATAGTTTGTAGTACACACCTATCCACTCTCAGGCATTCCCAAATTTCCATGCAGAGCCTGGTCCTGTCTCCCAGACCCACTTGGGAACAAAGTATGATTCACATACAAATCCTGATTGGAAAATGACGGCTCCGTGCAAGCCTTCTCTGAAAGTCTGCAACCTCCATGGAAAAATGTGTCAAACCAATTCTGGTTCCATACAGCTCAGTGCTTCCAACTTGGAACCGCCGGCAGGCAGCTGTGCTGTCTCTGCCATGATCAGCCTTCACAACAAGGTTTCCATACACTCCTTTTTAAGGACAGTTGGGCTCAGCCTGCTCTGCGACTGTAGTAACAAAGGGCTCTAGTTCCATCGCAAAAGGTTCACCGTATAACTGTCCCTCGCCTTTGGGACTTCTCCTTCTAACTGCTATGTCCTCCAAGTTAGGATCTAGTTTACTAAGGATGGAGCCTTGTCATTCTGTTAAGAGAGAGCGCAGTGTGTGTTCTTAAGGAGGCGTACCGCCTGATAGGCCTTCAGCTAACACCATTGTTCTGACCATTGTGCCAAACGTTCTTGGCAGGGACAGCCATATCCAGTATCTTAGTCAACGATCCAAACAGGTCCAAAACCCTTTTTGACATCCAAATCGAGACTTTTTTTTACAACCTATAGTAAATCTGGACATGAAGGCAGACATTTTGGAATCTACTTCAGGTGGAGACACAAACCTGCGTCCAGTGATAGCCTCAGACGTCCGTCCCTGATGCAGCTTTTGACCTCATTGTCAAGGGCTTCTTTGGCCTCATGTGCATATGGTGCCTTGCGAGGCAACGGTGCCCAGTTGGATGATCTGGATGAACTATATCCGCTGAATAGGATAACCCTTCCAATAGCACCATTATGGATGATGCAGAATCTCGCCGTTCGCTGTTGCCTGCGACAACCTGCTCACTTGCCTTTCTTTTGTGATCCTAACAGAACCACAGTCTCTGGGTGTCTTCTTCTGAGCAATCAGAGGCTTCAGAATCCTACGTACCCTCTTCATGCAGAGAAGGGTCTTGAAGATCATGGGACTCATCAGTGTGAAAGGAGCCTTTATTATCAGGGGAATAAAATAGAATTAATAGGAGGCTTTTCTTGCATGTCAGAGGTAGAACCTTCAGTGGCAGTATTTCTTTGTAGCTCAAGAGGAGCCTGAGATAACTTCTGAGTTAACATTTCACTGCAAAATTGAAAAGGCCTTGGAGCTACAGAAGGGGACATTTTCACAGTGGCTGTCACAGCTGAACCAAAGGTTCTGTCCTAATATGAAAGTGGCCAAAGGTTCAGCTGGCACACAGTGCCATATCCCTTCAACATCCATCTTAAGCAAACTGAAGGGCCAAAGGCCAGCCCTTACTCCGCCCCGCTGTCACCCGGTGCTGTATGATCAAATCACCAAGTACGAAGATGCAACGTTAAGCACTGTTTACCAATACACTCCAGAGTTGGGATGAGCCTCATTAATTATAATAATCTAAATAACTTAATTGGTTGAAGAACACACCAGTCCTCAGGCTGCTGGCTTCTTGCCCACCTGCAGAACCCCAAGCATCAGCAGTGAGGGAGAGGAAATGGCAAAGTGCGGTGAGACAGAGACCGAACCCCCCAGCCAAGCATCCGAAAGCTGCCATGAGCATATGCGGACAAGAGAAACAATAATACAGCCATATATTAACACCCAAAGAAAATAGCTAAAGATTATTACATTTAAGAAATAAATATATAAAGGACACTAAAGGTCACTAAGAACAAATATTGTGAAATAATAAGAAAAGGATATTATATCCAGGATCAAAGAACTAGGATAAATTGGCTGAGCTGCTTTAAGATGTTGGTTGTCATGGATGCTCACTGATGTTCATCACGTGATAAGAACATTTTTTCTGCAGTTCCGAGTCTCATGGGTTTTGTAGTCTATATTTTGTATTATGTATACTGACTGCTTCATGAAAAGAAAGAGAAAGAAAAATACTCACTGCCTGTCCTGCTATAGGAATCTATTTGTTGTCTAACCAGTGGTGGCTCCTCCGCTAAGGCGGAGGAGCATCGCCCCACTGCTTGAACTGCAATAATGAACGTTACTATGCTAAGGCAGCATTGTGATTGGTCAGGGGATTCTGGGAGGCTGTGTGCTTCCTGCAGAAGAAGGACGGAAGATGGAGGAAGAAGAGGCGGCGGCCGGCGGTCGGTAGTACAGGTAAGTGTTTTCTTTTTTATTATTTGCCACCCCTCCCTCCAACCCCCTCTACCCCTGTCCCACCACCCCTGTTTGGTAGCAGCCACTACTGCGTCTAACAATGGCAATGTAATCTTGCCTCAGCGTTTGTGATTAATCGGAAGTGCTCAAGCGGGATCCTTACCAATCTTGGAACCCATTGCGTGCACATGTGGCATATACAGCATAAAACAAGTGCCCACTTCATTTTCCAAGCACCTTCTTTAGTCGGATAGGTCCCCTGTTGTTCTATGCTTGCTGCAGGTAGTACTGCTGGTGGCACACTGGATACTTCTGAAACCTTCTGTATGCATACAACAGGGAGCCCTGCTGGTCATTCTAGCTACTCTCCTCAAATTGATGGAAGTTTTCTAGTTTGTGTCTAAAGTTTTGCTGATACAACACGTTTTTCATCATCTTCTTCACTGACTACAAAGGTAGCTAACTGAATAGTTAAAAACATCCCAAAAATTCACATTACATTTTCAACTGAATATTTTATATATTATATTGTCCAATATGTTACTCCTGTTACACTGATTTGTTCCAACCCTGGTTGATAACAATATTAGTACTACACTGCACATATACACCTAGTGCAGGGAGCACTTTTGGTCTCACACACTTTCTCCCTGCCTTGTGCCGTTAGCATGACATTTCTTATGTTAGATTTGCATACATGTCAATATTTAGGAACAGGCACGATATATTGCTGCTTCTTTAAGCCTGTGACGTTGGCTCTTAGGGATAGCGCTGCTGTTATAACTCCTTTTAAAGATTCTTGGTGCATTGATGGACTTACATGAACCCCATATCCCGAACCCGATCTCCAAATCCCCTTGAAATAATGCCAGTAGAGAGAGGGTAGTTAGAAACCTACAATTTATTAACTGTATTCAGTATGGAGATCAATTTGAAAAGCTAGATTTCATGGGAAATTTGGAACTTAGTGTGGTCCGCCAAATTAATGTTTTAATAAAGATTGCTGGTTCAATCTTTACTCCATACCTAACCCCAGAGGCGAGATCAAAGGGCCAGGATATTAGTGATGATGCCTGGAAGAAGACCACACCCCTCAGAGGCTCCATCCGGGTACACAGGATCTGGCCGCAGACGTAGTTAAGGCCAGCACCCATCTGCCAATTTTGAGATGGTCCATGGACTCCACCCACACCCCCAAGCAGGACCATGGCGGTAGAAAAAAGATATCTAAAACCTTGCCGCCCTCCATAATTCTCACACTGTTTTTGGAAAGGTGGCTCAAAATTCACCCTCCAACATTGGTGACAGGGAAGATCCATTAAGCTGAGCTCTTGAGGCATATTACAACATGAACTAACTTGTTTTTGTTGCAGCAGCCGCCACACGTAACTTGAAAGCTAATCAACTGCAGCGGCAGGTCAGTCACCAGCCCAAGTGGAAAGGCGACACTGAGGAAACACAGCCGAACAATAAGTCACAATGGCAAGCCACTGGGAGAAGTCAGAAATGATGGCGGGAGGGATCAATTTTGCCTGACAAGGTTCAGCTGCAAGGGCATGTACGGGTAGGGAGTGTCACATAGAAGGCCTGGTCGAAGTGAAGTTGGGTGAAGCATGGCCACTGGAACTGGAGGTTCATCGGGCATACCTAATTGCCTGAAGGTGAATAAAATATACTTGCTGTGAGATTCTTAACTTTGATGGAAGGCCACTGGAAGTGAAGGGTCACCCACTAATCTTGCCTGACACAACTTCTAGAATTGGATAGACACCCTGCTTTCCTGTTTGTCAGTAGGTGATGAAGCAGGGCTTTTGTGAGATTGTTGCTCTTGAAGCACGGCCATCAGAAATGAAGGGTTACCCTGTGTGTCTTACTGATGGAGGGACGACTACCGAAAGTGGGTGGCCATCCAGTATGTCTGATTAGCTGAAGTTGAATGAAATGTACCTATGTTAAGATTATGAACATAGTCTATGCTTACATTGTTAATGAATAAGTTCACATCTATCTCAAGTTTGCAAATTCAACAACACAGCCACATAGTACAGCTGTCTGGATGGACTGTGGATTGCTATGTGATGCTATATGTATTTGTATAGCACACAATTCACTCGGGAAGGTTTCCTGGCACTGAAGTAAGATCTGTATGGGCCAAGCTGAGTCTAGTTTAAGGGGCAGCTTTTCAGTTTCTTGCAGAATTTAAGAATTGTGGAGGTGGCTCTGATGTTCCAGGCTTTAGGAGCGATGTAGGGGAAGACACAACCATGGGTTCTGCTTCTGCATATGCGTGGTGTGTGAGAGGAGGAGTCCAGCTGAGCGGAGGTGTCTGGTAGGTTTGTGAAAGTTTATGCAGTTGTTGTGGTGTGTGGTGATGTGTACGCAGGGTGGGAGGGTGAGCCTGGCTGCAAAGTTTATTATGGTCTGGAGACTTCTAGTCAGGTCGGCATTCATTCCAACATAGAAAGCATTCCCATAACCTAGCTTGCTAGTGATGAGGGCTTGGATGATGGTTCATGGTTTTGACAGGGTACCATGTGAAGATCTCCTTAAGCATCTTCAGTGCATGGAAGCAGGAAACAGGGACTGCTTTCACTTGGCCGGTCATGGCGAGTTGAATGTCCACTACTATTCCGAGGTTTCCGAGTTAAGCAGGCCACCAGAGTTCCAGGGCAGGTGCCCTTGCCGAAGATTACTACTTCCGTCTTGTCTGTGTTGAACATAAGGCAGTACGGTTTTCCTACATCTAGAGCAGTTGGTCATGCAAGCAGAAAAATTGCTTCAGGTGTTTGGCATTTTGTCGGAGAGGGAGAGCATGAGCTGGGTGTCATCAGCGTAAGATATGATGTTGATTCTGTGTGTGTTGAAGAGGGCGTGGATGAGTGAGAATCCTTGAGGAACTCAACAGATGAATATGACAGCATCCCCGGTCAAGGGGACCAGGCTGATTGTCTGGGTGCGGCCTGTCGAAATGGAGCGATTCTAGCAAAGTGCAGGTCCTTGGATGGTGCTAGTGAACGTTCAGTGGACTGATATAACAACTGCAGGTTGCACCACTTTACAGAAGAGTCCATATAAAAATACATATGCGAATGTCCGTCCAGTATTTGAAATGATAATGAAATCTTTATTCTTCTTTACAATGATGACAAAATGTAAAGCAAACAGCCACAACAGCCAACGCGTTTCGTTCTATCCCAAGAACTTCATCAGGGCTGTAAGACAACATTTAAAAATATAAATTACTTTATTACAGTGCATATTACTAAACTTATAATTCATTAAATACATATGATAAACATATAACATAAAAACATAAAAACATGCGAAAAAATTCACCTAGACCCAATATTGACAAGGCTCTTGTTTAAAACCTATAACCTCACACTTAAAAGAGTATTTGTTAGAAAAAGAAAATACTAACATCATTCACTTATATCGTCTATCTGTCCTTTATCCAATGATCTAGATATCTACTCATGGTCACTCATCCTACTATTCCTTACTTTGGCCCTCTATGTGTCCATTGCAATATTTCCCACAAATCGAACACAAATCAAAATTGGCTAAGACGAAAATTTGTACATTATAATCCCATTTTAAAGCCCACCAGAGTCAACAACAAAAAGCATTTGAGAGAGCATTCCCCATATTTCTCTACTGTCATACAAATATTCGATCCGAACCCAAAAAATTATGTCATATGTTAATAGGCAAATTCTATATCATGCCCCTTATATATTAACATTGTTACACCTACCAAGTATATTGAATGGTTCCAAAGAGTTGACCAAGAAATTGCATGCCAAGTCCTCAAGTGTAATCCACTGGCCAATCTCCATAGACCGCCAATTTTCTTTTAATTATAAAGTGCTGCAGGCAAAGACTAAATAAGTCGTATTGTGCCTACAAAAAGTGTTGAAACAGAAAGATACAAATGGTGATCAAAACTAACTACATATTCTCAGACACTGAGAATATCCAATATAGAAAACCACTCGCTTACCTAATAACTGAACTGCAACCGACCCAAATCCGGCTCGGAGGCTCTAATATAAAAAAGGCTGATGTGCCTGCAATACAATTAGCGAAGCAATGAGAAGCCAACTACATTGTAATATAGTGTTCAAAAACTTTATATGAGAGAACACAATATACGGAGATGACTTCTCAATTAAACAAAAATGACAATATCACTTAAAAAGGACTGTGAGGCCCCGGAGACACGATAGGTTCTCTACATCAATCCAATCTAAACACCTTCATTTGTATAATACCTTAGAATTATCCATACAGGCGTTCCCAGTCATCCCCCATTATAATTCCAAAAAGAAGAAAACATTGGCAATAACCGGGGAGTTTTTGTATAGGCTGGCTGTTTCCTTGTTGCTGTAGAGAACGTTCAGTGGACTGTTGTAAAGATATAAAGCTATCACTTTGAATGTGGAGCACAAAAGGAAAACTATCACGGATAGTTTCTAAGTGAAAGCAGCCAATAAACTTTAGTCTTTACTCTCCCAAACAAATATGTGTTTTCCTTTATTGGGACTTGTGCGGTAAACCAGGTAGTTGTACCCCCACTATGACAGTTCTTTTGACTTTTATACCCAATGATTTAAGGTATGCAGGTGCTGTAACTGATGCCATATTTGATTATAGATCTGGATTCACTACAAAACCCCACAAACCACACCTATACACCCTTCAATCCCAGCTACCACACATTTGCACCATCACTTACAAACAGTACACAACTCTATCCTATACCACTAACCAATCCCCTCATGACTAACACGACCCAGTTCTACACCACACTTAACTATATCCCATCCGCACACACACTCCCTGCTCTAATTATTCCTAACAGACCCCTTTTTGTCACTAACAAACCTATACTCAGCCTTCCATCCTTTCTCCAAACAACACCCTCCTCTTCTTTCTACCACAATACCACAACCGCACAACACTTACACTCCACTGCACCACACATATTACCTCTTGCAGCAAACAAGTCCAAGACAAACACTCTTAACTCTAATTCATCCCCTCTTACACACAACATACACTCTACTCACAAACACATCACCACAACCCCTTTACCTTACAACTTTCACTCACTCACAAACAATACTATACTAACAAATCCATCTCATAAAACAAATCCATCAGCACCTCCTTTCACTACTCCTCAAAAACAAAACATATCACGCACACCGGCACAACAAAATCCCTCAAGCACAACGCCACATAATACTCACCATCACAAACTACAAACATACACTCACCTTCCAAACTACACAAATGAACAAACTCCAATGCCAAGCTTTCTCTCTTCCACCACACCTAACACATACAGCAACACAGCAACTCTCTTTTAACTGCGCCTCATCCATTGGACAAATTAGAACCTTACTACATGACCCACATGCTGCACCACCACCCCTAACTCACATACCTACCACCCTAAACAGACACAAACAAAATAAGCATCATGCCACACCTCACAACTTCGCTTCTCAATGTCTACTGCGCTATAAGGTTATACCAAAAAAACAACACGACACACCAACTCACTGTCAAACACCGTCTCTACCACCTATACACGCAGACCCATCAAAATGCCTTCTAAGCCTGTTGGACAAAGAACATGATACTGAAAAGCTACACGATTGCTATCTTCATATACCTAATACCAACACTAAGGACACACCTGCTGCAAGCCCTCAAAATACTGCTCACTCCTCTACAAAACAAAGTCACACTATCACCAAAGCACATTCTCTAAACTGTCTACTTATAAATGCTCGATCACTCTCTAAAAACAAACATCACATCTACGACTTCTCACTGATGCAAAACCAGACTTACTATTCATAACTGAATAATGGTTGGGAGATGATATGGCTCCAGTCCTACATGAAGCCGTTCCTCTAGGCTATCAAACGATCACCCCAAATCGTATAGGCAGAAAAGGAGGTGGCCTAGCTGTTTTGTTCAGGCAAACATTACATATCACTAAAGTTGACGACGTCTCCATAAAAAATTGTGAGGCCCTTTTCACCAGATGCAATTCTATACCATCTTTCTCCTGTAACTTCCTGCTCCTTTACAGACCTCCACCATGCAATGCAATATTCCCAAACACGCTTCTAGACACTGTTTCAAACCTGATAACACTACACTCCAACCTATGTGTTCTGGGTGACCTCAACATTTAATTTGACAAACCCAATATGCCCCATCCCAAAACAATAACCGCTGGCCTAGACACACCGAACCTCCATCAGATCGTCTACAAACCCACACACATCACTGGACACATCCTAGATGTCATTTTTGCTAATACAGAACCTTTCAAACGATGACTCCAGTCACATGGTCAGACCACCATTTGCTTGCCTTCCAACATAAAACAACACTAAGCGACGCACCTAAAACCACCTTACGTGCATCCATCTATCGGCCATGGAACAAACTCAATTTGGAACACTTAGAAACACAACTAACATCCAGTACAGATCTAGAAACAATAAATTCTGTTAAAAAACTATATGAGTGGCTACAGGAAGCTTTTAATGTCCTGATACCACTAAAAACCACACAACGGAACAAAAGAAAACAAGCACATTGGAGTAATACAGAGATAAAAGAGGTAAAACAACAAATTAGAAAGCTGCAACGTGCCTGGCTCAAAACAAACGCCAATCCAGGCAAACTTCGCCTACAGTAAATTAACGGATTATACAAGTCACCTATATGACTGTTGCTAATTCTCTGCTGTTTGCATTAACTAGGCACCTTTTCCCACCATAAAAAAGTCTTAAGGGAAATATCTTCGCTGCTTTTTTGATGCACTTTAGATAAAAATATATGATCCTGTTATGATAGGATTCTTTTCCTAATTGCAGTTAAAATTAACAGGACTTGATCCTTTATTGTTCTAGTACAGGATATAATAGTTTGATTGCTGCTACCCTATTGCCATTGTAAGATGCACTTTACCTAATGACTTGTTGTTATTGTTGCAATATGAAGTACTTTATTCTACAATATGCCATCAGTTGAAATTGCTTTTTAATGTTAATCCATCTTTTGTACATGTCCTTTAATTCATCAAGGAGTGATTATTTTAGCTCTCCTATATTGTTGGGTTTTATTGATGTTTAAATAATATCCTAGTGGTCATTTTGGAAGAAAAAAATGTATGCTTTGTATGACTACCTTTGTATAAATTGATATCGTGGTGTAGATGGAATGGTTTTAGTGAAGTATTGTTTTAATGGCTGCTGGGTTTATGTTATGATTATCTATGTATGTTTTAAGTGGACCTCATTAGAGATCCAAATGCTTAATAAATATATTGAATTGAATTGAATTACAAGTCAGCTATCTAAAAAGCAAAGAAAAGATACTATTCAGACAAAATTCAAAATGCTAAATGTGCAAATAACGAATTCTATAAAATTCTCAATGAATTTCGTAAACCAAATTGCCTAGAATGAGCTCATCCCGTTACTCAAGATTTCATAGACAAACTGGCAAACCATTACATGGACAAAGCAGACACATTGGACTCATACTTAAAACAGAGACAAAGCATCAGCACCAACCCTTTTACAAAGCAACAATCCAAGAATACTCTAACCCAGCCTCTCCGTTTCTTCCAACACATTTCACAAGATGAATTTATTGACCTGGCCAAAGCAAGCAGGACTGCCGGCAGCCCTTCTGACCCATGTCCACCACAAACCTTCAAGGAAATTCTTCTGACAACCTCTGCTGCCACTCCAGTAAGGAGAATCATCAACAACTCCCTAACTACCGGAATATTTCCATAAGAACTCAAAAAGTCATACATACGCCTATTACTGAAGAGAACAAACTTGGACCCGCTGAACCCTGACAACTACAAACCGAATACAAACGGACCTTTCCGGGGCAGACTAATAGAAAAAGTAGCATTCGCCCAGATGTCACAATTCATTGAAGAAAATGCCATACTTTCAGACTTCCAAACGGGATTCCGCCCAGGAATCTGCCCTCCTTGCCATCTGGGATGACCTGAAGAATGCAGCTGACTGCAATGGGGTTGCTGCGCTACCTCTCTTGGACCTCTCGGCTGCCTTTGACACGGTTGACCATGACACTCTGATACAAAGACTCCACAAAGCCAGCATAGAGGGGACTGCTCTAGACTGGATCGCATCCTACCTTCGCAACAGAACTAATGTCATCCATACCCCACCTTTCTTGTCCAAACCGTACTCAAGGCTCTATTATCTCGCCCATGCTTTTCAACATCTACATGAATTCATTACCGGCACTGATCAATCAATTTTATCTCACGTGCTATAACTATGCAGATGACATGCAAATACTCCTTCAACTGGAATGCACAAAAGACATCGGAAACAAGCCAATTTTCAGTTGTCTCAGAGCTGTGGATCAAAGGATGACATAGAGCAATCTCAAATTGAATGCTTGCAAAATGGAAATACTCATGTGGCGACTGGAAACATTATGACCCACTCGCCGCGTGGCCTGATGATCTGGGAACACCGCCTAAAGTATCGAAGGAAGTAAGAAACCGCTGAATGACCATGGACTCCAAGCTATCAATGAATGCCCAAGTGGACAAACTAGCAAGATCAAGCTTTGATACTAAAAAAACTCTGCGACAAATCTTCCCCCATTTGGAATTTCCACACAAGGTCCAGGCTACAATCTCCCTTGTTCTGTCCAAACTCGATTACGCTAATAGCCTCTACCACGGATCACCTTTAACGACCATGAAAAGGCTACAACGGATTCAGAACTCGGCTGCCAGACTACTCTTACATATAAAACCACAAGACCACATCTCCCCTGCCTTGAAAGCCCTGCATTGGTTATCGGTTGCCAGAAGATCCACATTCAAGCTGCTTTGTATCACCCACAAAGCGATACATGGAACAGAACCACTCTTCATCAGGATTAAAATCACCAAACACATTCCACAAAGGAACCTCCACTCTCGAGTGGCACCTCGCCTCAAAATCCCAAGATACAAGAAATAAACCATGGGTGGCACATCATTCTCTGTTCAAGCAGCCAAACTATGAAACTCTTTACCCCCCAACATAAGATCCACGGATAACCACCTTATCTTCAGAAACCTACTCAAGAATTGGCTCTTCCCCACATAACCACCATAGGCAAACAGAAATATACAGAATATCTTTCTGTATATAAGCATTTATTTGTACTATAGATATGTGCCTATGGGAGACATTGTTTACAATGAATGCGCTACAACGCATTCCATTACAACACGGTCGTTACAACGACCACGTTGTTACAACGCGAACCATTACATCACAAGTCGTTACAACGACTTGAAGTAGGGAATAGAAGGTGTTGGATTTACAATCCAACACCTTCCCTGCTGTTGCACAAACTGGAGTAGGAATAGTAAATTATACTATTCCTAAGTCCGGTGCGCCCCCTACAGCAAGTCATTGTAACGACTTGCAATGTACTAGTTCGCGTTGTAACAACGCGGTCGTTGTAACGACCGCTTTGTAATGGAATGCGTTGTAGCGCATTCGTTGTAAAGAGATATATTCTGTGCCTATATATGTGTATTGCTTTGTATACACGTGTAGAATAACTATGTTTAAATATATATATTCATTAGTTCTGCTTAACAAATGTACATATTACTGATAGTTACATTATTCTATGTTTTCAACATGTATATAAGTGACTGCATAAATAAGTAAATCTTTTATCATAACTATCTATCTACAATTGCTTCACTATTGATTTAAAATATATATATATATAAGTAAATACAATTAATTTAAAGTACAACAACATTTGAAAGCCAGAGTTTACGTAATGCATCTTTAATCTACATATACTACCTTCCTTTCTATACCTACCATGTACTTATGGATCTATATATTTATTACTTTTCTTCTAATACAGCATATCCAATGCACTACCCTATTTTTCACCCTATACCACTCTCAATATATCCTCTACCTCAACTCTCTGACTCATCTCAAACCTCTTTCTACTACTTTTTCCAATGCACAGTGGTGAAAATGGAATTGTAATAATTATTTTGGATGGGGGGAATTTAGAAAGTTACATTTACCCTGCCTAAAGTCCCTAGTAGCTAAATCTACATTTAGCTTTCTCACTTAAGTCAGACAGTAATTAGCTTTTTAATAGGTGTGAATAAGGTGTGAACTTGCTGGCAGGAGCAAACAATAGGATAACCTGAATGGGCAGAGATAACTTAGCTGAACTTGACAGCACATGCAGAATGGAGCTGTAAGGATTCTTTTTTACATTAAAGTGTCAACTCTCACATGAATGTCACTTTCTGCTTGACAGGTCTGCTGGAGTTTTTCATATGACACTTGGGGCGCTCTTCAAAGAGGCCTCCCATGCCACAGGTAAATGTTAGCTGTCACTTGGGCAGGGCCCTTGTTTTGTGTTTCCCACCGACTAGCTCATACCAGGCATAAATGTGCACTTACTTCAAAACACTCCTGGGCCTGAGGAAGATCGGAAGAGGACTGAACCTGCTGTCTGCAACTTGAGAAGAGCCCAGGAGGACTGGACCTGCTCTCTCTCTCTTGAAACCAGAACAAAGAAGTGGACTCCAAGGGTCATAAGGCTGGCCTGGTGTTCCAGCTACGGCAATATAACAAGCTACAAGAAGCCTTTCCTGCAGCTGCCCAGATGATCAGTAGCAACTGGACCTGGACTGGACTCAGTCTGCCACCCAGTGCAACTCCAAGGGCCAGATGTACGACCCTATTTTGCATGCGCAAACGGGTTTGTGACCCGATTGCTCATGCAAAATACAAATGGGCCATGTACTAACCCTATTTAGCGAGTCGCAATTTTTTTGCGATTCACTAAATAGGATTGGCGACTCGCTATTAGGAAGGGGCATTCCAAGGGCGTCGCTTCCTAATAGCGAGTCAGAGCCCGATGTAAGTCTGTTTTGCGACCGCAATTGCGGTCGCAAAACAGTTGCAGTTTACCACCCTTCTCAGAAGGGTGGTAAAGCACTTGCAAACGGGAAGGGGTCCCCAGGGGATCCCTTCCCCTGTGTGAATGCAGGGGAAAATATTTTTTAGGGGCAGGCAGTGGTCCCAGGGACCACTACCTGCCCTTAAAAAAAGAAATGAAAACGTCTAATTTTTCTTTTTTTAAATGCATCCCGTTTTCCTTTAAGGAAAACGGGCTGCATTTAAAAAAAAAAACTGCTTTATTTAAAAGCAGTCCCAGACATGGAGGCCTGCTGAGCCCAGCAGGCCACCATACCTGGGAGAGCTAGCCATTCCTAATGGGGTCACAAATTGCGAGTGCCTCATTAATATGCATGAGGCATGCAATTTGCAACCCCATTAGGAATCGCTAACAGTGTCTCAGACACTGTTGTACATTGTGATTTGCGACTCGCAAATTGCGACTCACAATTTGTCGCAATTTGCGAGTCGCAAATCATAATGGTCGTACATCTGGCCCCAGGTGCCTCACCTGAGGTCCCCTGGGGCTTTAAAAGTGTGCTCTTGCGGTGGATTAGGTCTTAAAGGACTAAAGTCAGAAGCTACATTATTTTGCCCTGGGTGAACCTGGTTGTTGTGTCTGTACCCCGCACTATTGCTAGTCAGCAGCAAATTGTATTTTGGTCCGGTTCTACCACGACCATTTACTACTGTAGGAGCCGAATCACAATATTCGAATGAACCCCAATATTTAGATCACCCCAAAATCTACCTCTGGATATTTGGATCCGGCATTCCTTGATTTTGCGGTAAGAGTCACCACCCTCCTTAACATAAGATCCAACAAATTTAGCAGAGTAAATAATTACCTGACCACTCAATAACTGAGTTCTAAATCAGAGGAAGTATAAGGAGTTTAATTCTAAAATACAAAAATCAAACAATACAGAATAACTATTAGATGCCATGAAGACATACATCCAGAGTACATAATCAGAAGTCAGGATAATTCAAATCCCAAATGAACAGCAAAATCAATAAATAAATAAATAAACAGATTAATCAATCATTCAGAATCCCACGGAAAAGTCTCTGAATAAATGGGCAGAGTTTCGAGAGGAACAGGAAAGTCTTGTTGGTTCACCCCCAAAACCAGGGTTTTTACACATATTTCTAGCATCAGTAATGAGCAAAAACAGCAAACTAATAGTGGTATGACTACTGATAACACACTCTACACCAATCAGAGAATTACACATCATTAATAATGCACATAGAACTAGCCCACCTTACAGAAGTCTCCAGCAGCTTCTTCACTGTTGCTGTATAGAAATGCACAACACATTATGTTACATTAGTCAAACAATACCCCATAATCAGTATTGTCAACCAAGCCCACATCAGGAAGCTAAAGCGGAAGGGCCTTCAACATGTTACATTCAGCACACAAAGAATGTTTCATTTACAGTACATGAGCTTGAGGGAAAATAACATACTACGCCACAGTGTCCAATGCTCTGCAAAGACTGCAAAAACTGTGGAGAGAGAAGTCACGCAGGGGAAGATTGATTGGGAGGGCAGATGAGTAGGAGCAGTTAGAACAGTTCATCAAATACAAAATCCATTTTAATAAAATGGTGTCCAAATGGAAAATATGGCACAATTAAAACACATTTAAACACACTTCTGAATGCTTCAAAAAATTTGCTCCAAGTGAATATTATTAATTACTCAGTTACGGCTAGAATTGATCATAAAAAATCATTAGTTCTAAAAATAAACTGTCACCCAAAATTGCACATTTAAAAAAACTTTAACACTATCAGTTCAACTTTGTGCTTCTTGGCGCTAATTCCACTTACATATTTATAAATGCATATCTCCGGTTCTCCTTATTGGATTTTTGTCATTCTGGTCTTATTACGTTTGTTAAACTTTACTCTATTTTTTTAATTGGTTTGTGGGATTTCTATTGTTTTGCATTTTGACTTAATTACTATTTTAGCAGTGCATAAATACTTTACACGTTGCCTCTCAGTTAAGTCTGTCAGTTCTATGCAATAGCTACCAGGGGGTTGAGGTAAAGCATATTTAGTGACTTTAGTAGTTCACCTTGACAATGATTGTGTTTATAACCTGAGGTGAGTACTTATCCCCCTCAACTAATAAACCAATTTCTTACAGCACTGATACTTTAAATCAAAACTCAGAAATGGAAAAGCTGCCTTCCTGTAAGATGGAGTAATATGGGCACCTTACTCAGCCCTATAGCCCATCGTAGTGGGCTATACCGGCCTTTAAAGTCCCGTTCCAGTGTTAAACAAGGCTTTAACAAGGAAGTGGGACTTTAATGCAGGTATAGCCCAGCTATGGAGGGCTATAAGGCTACTAGACCATTTCGCTACTAGAGGACAGAATGTTCTAACAAATAAAACAAAGGCCTCATGGAGCCGGAGGGGATTGAAATCCCCTCGGGCTCCGTGAGGCCTTTGTTGACAGCAGCAGCTGTGAACAGCAACATTGAATTATTGGAGCTCAGGGCTTCTACCAGCCATTAGAGGTCCGGAGCACTCCATTGTTTTCGATGGAGCTCCCAACATTCCAATGTTCTAATCTAACATAGAACACAAATATGTGACCTTCGTGTTGCACATCATGCTCTTTGGCAGTAACAGTGAACCTGTAAGTTATTTTAGATGTGCTCTCTACAGCAAGCACTTTAGCCACATGCTTCATCTTACCAGTATTATAGCTAGAGGCTTGCATGATGCACATATAGCTCTGTGGCTGATGGTAAGGGTGCATGTTTTCCCGTTTCTAGTACTGGCTTAGATAGTTAAACTATAGATTAGGCAAGCGCTATTCAAACTATTGTTCTTTAAATGATCGCATTGTTACATCTAAAACAGAGATCTTGTGTTTCCCAGATCCATGCCTCAGTAGCTCATCCAAGCCAGTTTATTACTTTTCTTTCTGGGGCTTGAAGTAATGCTTAATCCCATTAGATACAAGCCAATAGATCTGATTCAGGTAAGGTTGCCACCACAGCTGTTTTTTATCGGCCTGTTCAGTGTTTTTATATGGAGTTCAGCAAAAAGAAGTGGCAACCCCAGAATCAGATGGGAGACCCTCGATTTTTAAAGCTAAAAACATGGCTTTAACATGCATGCCAACAAATAGCTATATTCATACATGCCAACATTTTAGAACAGACAAGAAGGAGAATTAAAAAAAATAGTTGGTAGAATGTTTTTTCCCACTGACTTTTATTCACTCTATACAGAGGCAATCTGCCTGAATCGGGTCAGTTGGTATGTATGGTCACAGACAATCTGTATTCCATTTTTGGCAGTTTAATAACAGCGCAAACAAAAACAGAGTTCTAAACTCTGTTTTTGTTTATGCTAAGTAAAATGCCAGAAATAAAATGTTGAAGCCTGTCACATGCTCTAATTTCCCCCGCCAACAATTAAGGACAAAGCAGTAACCTTTGATGTCAGAGGTAATTCTTGAAGGGGGAGATTGGAGTGTGCGTGACAGGCATCAACGCTTTATTTTTGCCAATTTTACAGAACTCTGAATCGGGTTCCTGTATGCAGGAATTCGGATGCGGGTAACTAGCCTTGAAATTGGTAGTCTCCCACTTGAATCGGGAGCGTTGGCATGTATGCTATATTTTACCTGGCTCCCACCTAAAATTCATACATGCCAATAGACCCAATTCATGCGGGAGACTCCCGGTTTCTTATGTCAAAAATGGCTTTATTTTGGCTGTCTCCCACCTGAAATTGCCTCTCCTTCAATAGAAGTCAATGGGAGAAATACATTATCCAGATTCTTTTTTTGAAATCTCCCACTTGCCCCTTATAAAATGTTGGCATGTATGAAAATTGCCTCTACTTCCATGCCTTTCAATTACAACACATCATGGGTTAGTCTAACACATTTAGGAACATTTTCTGCCTCTCTTCAACATCTGCCATTGTTAGACCTGGCATCTCTTGGCTTGTTTCCCTTGTCCTTTTGCTTTCTGGCCTCCTGTTTTTGATGGTATTCTGGACTTCGTTTTGCTGGTTTAGTGTCTCTGTGCACTTTTTCACTGCTATTCAGTGCCAACATGCAAGTGCTCCAACTTGTGTTAGGATTGGTTTCCCATGATTGGTATATTTGATTTACTGGTAAACCCCTAGTAAAGCTCACTGTGTGTGCCCAGGGCTTGTAGATCAAATGCTACTAATGGGCCTGTAGCACTGGTTGTGCAACCAACACAAGTAGCCTTTCAAATGTGTCTCAGACCTGCCACTGCAGTGTTTGCACACGCTGTTTTTAACTGCCATGTCGACATGGCAAATGCACCCACTTGCCAGGCCCTAACCTTCCAGTTTCTTACATGTAAGGCACCCCTAAGGTAGGCACAGGGTAGCCCCATGGGCAGGGTGCAGTGTATGTAAAAGGTAGGACATGTAGTAGTGTGTTTTACATGTCCTGATAGTGAAATACTGCCAAATTCGTTTTTCGCTATTGAAAGGCTGTCTCTCCCATAGGTTATCACTGGAGCTGCCTTGTAACATTTTACAAATGCACCTTTCAATTAAGAAGAGATAGAAATTTTGAGTTTAGGTTCCCTGAACTCAGGTTTTAAAAACACATCTTTTGGTGAAGATGGTTTTTAAATTGTGTTTGAAAATACCACTTTTAGAAAGTGAGCATTTTTTTTTTTGCTTTATCATTCTGTGTGCCTCTGCCTGCCTGTGGAATCAATGTCTGAGTTTAGATTGACAGGGGCTGTTAGTGCATTCACTCCAGACACTCACACAAAGGGAGCTGAGGTGTGCCCAGCATATCCTGATCGGTCTTCCAGGGTTAGAGTGATGGGAGGAGTTGTCTCTGAACACCTGAATAGGCTGTGGCTGCCTTGCACAATGCTGTCTCTGTCCCCTGGAGCGTGGCTGGACCAGAGAGGACAGAACTGGTTTTTACTGAGCAAGAGAGACTTTTTTACAAAGACTTCAATGGGAAAAAGGGGTATAAGTATTAGACCTAAAACCCCAGAACTTTAGCTACTTCTAGAATCAAGAGGAACCTCTGCCAAGGAAGAAGAGTTTGAGGAGGAGTACTGTCCCTTTGCTGTGTGTTGCTTTGCTGGGTTGGCCTGCAGTTGCTACTTCTGCCAAGGAGAGGACAAAGACTGGACTTTGCTGTGAAACCTGCTTGAGAAGAATCTCCAGGGGCTTGTGTGTGCTTGCCTCCTGTTCTGAAGTCTCAGGGACACAAAGACTTCACCTGTAGCGTTCTTGAACTCCACTGCTGGGAATTCTGACCTGCCTGGGGGGGTGCCTATTCCACTTCTGGTCCCCTGGTTAGTTGCTCCTGCTACACAAAGCTGTGAAGAACTTAAGAAACTATAGAATCGACGCTTCGCCTTTGCGGCTGTTTTATTCGATGCTGCACCGCCGTGGAGGAAATAATTCTAATGCATGGCCAGTGTGGCTGAAGAATGGAAGCAGCACTTATCAGCAGCCCAAAAACCCCTTCACGGCAAGTCCTGTGCACTGACCTCCAAAGTCTGAGATCCTCGCACCGACGAAGCCCCTCCTATGCGGCCAAAAGAATCAATGCATCGTTGGTCTGCAGCTGAAGAAATTGATGCAGTGCCTGTGTGACTGCCGCCGCATCAACCTCCAGAGTGTCCGGATTTCCAAGCATCGCACCTGAGCCGAACCTACATCAATGCTGGGGCTCCAGTAAGGAACCGAAGCATCACCTTCCCTGCGCATAAGGAACCGACATATCACCTCCTCTCCAGTAAGGAACCAACGCATCACCTCCCCTGGAGCAAGGAACCAAAGCATCACCTTCCCTGCGCATAAGGAACCGATGTATCACCTTCCCTGTGACTGTTTTGCTTGTGATTATCGTTGCATCCCAGGTACTCTGCAACAAAGGTGACGCACCCATAGTTTTCTATGGACAGAACCGTTTTTACCTTTTAAAAGTCATATTTTGATATCTGTATGTTGGATTTTTGTCATTTTGGTCTTGTTTGGTTTAGATAAAGATACTCTGTTTTTCTAAACTGGTGTGGTGTCCATTTGTAATGTTTTCACTGTGTTACTGTGTGTTATGTGCAAATGCTTTGCACATTGCCTCTGAGATAAGCCTGACTGCTCGTGCCAAGCTACCAAGGGGGTGAGCAGAGGTTATTTTAGGTGTGTAACTCTCTTATCCTGACTATAAGGAAGGTTATCTACTTGGACAGTGTACAAGCCACTGCCAACTAGAGACCCCCATTTCTAACAGGCATTAATCACTCAAATTAGCTGAACCTCCATCTGCCAGGTGATCCTCACTTTTAAGATATTCAATCTTTAGGCTTTGTGCCTTGGAGCTCGCCTCTGCGGGCTGCAGGCCAATCAGGAGAGGGGTCATACGGCCCTGCGACCTAAACAGTTGCAAAAAGAACAATTGATGGGCAAAATGCTAAAACAATGGCAAACATTCACTCCAGTACAGAGATCAGGGCCTAAACCCATTGTTGTTTTGCACACCATGCCATTCCAATTTAGACCCAGCCATATGCAAATCAGTCTTGACCCTCCTCCCCATGGGAACAGTCCAGCCCGAACTGCCAGGCGAGGTCCTCCCTGGACCCGAAACAAGGATCCTGGGACCGGTTTCAGGGTATCACCCAAGCCAGGCTAGCTTGACTCCAATGGCATGGTAAGTACGACACCCACGTCTGGGCATACCCTTCCCACTTAGGGCGACAAATGCAAAAAGAACAATTGATTAACAGAATGCTGAAACACTGTCAAACATTCACCCCCAGTACAGAGATCTGGGCCTAAATCCATCCTTTTTTTTTGCACACCATGCCATTCCAGTTTAGACCCAGCCATATGCAAATCAGTCTTGACCCTGCTCCCCATGGGAACCAGATCTCTTGACTGGGGGTGAATGTTTGATTTATTCAGCGTTCCGTCCATCATTTGTTGCTGCAGTATTTTTCGCCCTAAGTGGGATGGGTATGCCCAGACGTGGGTCCCTTGCTCGCTGTGCCACTGGATTCAACCTAGCCTGGCTGATGAGGAGTGATACCCCAAAACCAGTTCCAGGATGCTTGTTTACGGTTCAGGGAGGACCTGGCTTGGTAGTTCTGGCTGGGCTGTTCCCATGAGGAGCAAGGTCAAGACTGATTTGCATATGGCTAGATCCAAATTGGGGTGGCGTAGTGAGTAAAAGAACAATGGCTTTAACCCAGATCTCTTGACTGGGGCTAAATGTTTGATTTATTCAGCATTTCGTCCATCATTTGTTGCTGCAGCATTTTGCGGCCTAAACAGCAGCACTGACTCTCATGATTGGTAAAATGAGCTTATATCTATTCCTTCCCTTGCGCTGGTTGGGGGACGCTGCAGTGATGTCAGACCACGTGCGTGTGCTGTTTGGCTTGGCTGTGGAGAGGTTACCTTTTTTCTTGGCAGGGGGAGTTTCAATTAGAATTGGTATTTGTAGGAAGCTGGGTTTCTGTTGCAGTAGCCCCCCCCCACACTTTTTGCCAGACTACTGATGCACTTTGACTTGATGTGCCCTGGGTCCCTGCCTTACAGGTGCTCAGGGCCTGTGTTCTGTCCCACAAACTGTACCTTGTACCCCCAATTTGCACTCTCTGGCCACAGGTCAGCCACTGGTAAATGGTAAAACCATTTGTCACCCCGAGTGGGACGGGTATGCCCAGACGTGGGTCCCGTGCTCTCCATGCCACTGGAATCAAGCTATCCTGGCTGAAGAGGGGTGAAACCCCGAAACCGGTCCTAGGATGCTTGTTTCCAGTCCAGGGAGGACCTGGCTTGGCAGTTCGGGCTGGACTGTTCCCATGAGGCACAGGGTCCAGACTGATTTGCATATGGCTGGGTCCAAACTGGAATGGCATGGTGAGCAAAAAAACGATGGATTTAGGCCCAGATCTCTGTACTGGGGTGAATGTATGACATTGTTCTGCATTCTGTCCATCAACTGTTGTTCTTGCAACTGGTAAATGGTACCACAGGTACCCAGGGCACTGTGACCAGGGAAGGCCTCTAAGGGCTGCAGCACTTATTTTGCCACCCTTAGAGGCCCTGTACCTTTACACTCACACACTGCCTTTGCAGGCTGTGTGTTTTGGTGCAGAACAAAAGAAGAGTCGACATGGCACACATCCCTGTGTGCCATGCCTACAACCAACTGCCCTGGCATAGATCAGCCACCCCTCTAGCTGGGTGCACTATACCAGTGGTGAGGGTGCAGGTGCATGAGCCCTGTACCCCTACAGTGTCTAAGTCAGTTCTTAGACATTGTAAATGCAGCACTGCCATTAAGTGTATATGGTGCTGGGAGTTTGTCAATACAAACTCCACAGTACCATAATGGCTTTACTGAAAACTGAGAAGTTTGGTATCAAACTTCTCAGCACATTAAACCCACACTGATGCCAGTGTGGGATTTAATGAAAAATGCACTCAGAGGGCATCTTAGAGATGCCCCCTGAAAAACGACCAGCCTCTGGTGGGTTCCCTGACTGGTACACACCAGCCTGCCACCACGAAACATGTTTCTGGACCCCTGGGGTGGGAGCCCTCGCTCCCTGAGCCCAGAAACAAAGCCTTTCTTGGGCAGAGGTGTTCACACCTCCCCCAGGCCAGGAAGAGCCATCTGTGGCAGGGGAGCTTCAAAGGCCTAGCGCCTTTGTAATGCGACCCCCAGCCTCTCCTGCTATCAGGAGCAGGCCCCCTTCCTGTCTCCCCTCCTTTTCGGCGGGAAGACAGGCGGGAAAAATTAGCACAGCCCAGAAGGTGTGCCCACCTCTGCCAACCCCACCCCTCAGGTGGGGAGGTGAGGTGAAGCCCACACTTCAGTGCCCACCATCTTGCAGAAGACACCCCTGCATCCAGCCGCCCTCGCCCTGGAGAGAAGAACCCGAGGTGCACCTACGTCCCCGAGCCCTCCAACTTACCTGCCCAGCTGTTGGTTCCTCCCGGAAGTCTTCCTGGACCGAGCCTGCAGCTAAAAACCCAAACTGAAAATCCCCATTGAAAACAACAGAGCACCCGGTGCCAAAACAGCACCCTGCACCCAGCCGCCTCTGCGCCACTGCTGGCGCACTTTGTGTGCTAAACTGGATCCCCCTTTGCCCTGAGCCTAACACCAGGAGCTTGGTTCCCACAACCTTGTGGCCTGCTCGTCAGCAGCCACCAACCGGAGGCCCCCTGTCCCCCATTGGATAACATTGGGCCTCAGCCCTCTGCACCCGGCTGCCCTAGTGCCGCTGAGGGTGTAACAAGAGTGCATCCTTGACCATGGGGGACCCCTGAGTCTACCCCCAGAATACCAAATCCAACAACTGAATACTTACTTTTGAACCGATAACCCTATTTTCCTCCATAGAATAACATTGTCTGTTTTTCTGTGAAACGTTTCTAAGTGTGGAGTTGGAAAATCTGTAAAAGTCTTTAAAACTGTAACCAAATAACAAAAACGCTTTTACTTACCTGTTTACAGGAAATGTCCCAGTGCAGTATCCAGGTATACTGCGCTGTGTAAGAAAAGTAATCTGTAAAGTAATCTACTTGACATTCTACTAAAAAGCCAATACAAAGTATATGTACAATCTTTCAAAGCATTGCATTACTAGTAGTTCGACTGTAATCAAATCAAAAGTATATATGCAACTGCAATACAAACTGTTTACAAACTGTATTATTTCTGCAAGGTACTTATCACTTACCTGTGCCAGGCTTGCTTGGTTCTAGAAAATAAACTAACTAAAAGAATATTTTTATACAAAACCAATTGGTCTGAGTTCAGTCTTTGAGTGTGTGACAATCATTTGCTGATTGAGTGAGTACAACAAATGCTTAACACTACCCTCTGATAAAGCCTTACTGATCGCCCACACTACCACAAATAGAGAGTAAGGTGCTATCTACTTTTACCTCTGCCTACCTTTGGGGTTCCACTGGACTCTGTGCACACTATACCTCACTTTGGTATAGTATATACAGAGTCAGCTTCCTACAGGGTTGGGCAGCACAACCGGTGTCCTCTGGTGCTCAGTGAGCTGACAAATCCAGCTGCTCTCTGTGTGGAGAGCAGCATATTGTGACTGTGACTCAGCGATTTGAGGAGCGGTGCTTTGAAGGAGGCAAAGTTAGCCCAGACAATAAAGCTAAGACATCATTGGTGGCGAGAAGGACGATTGGGGAAACTAAATGGAAGGTTAACAACAAACCAATGCCCGGACCACCCTGCTGCCAAGTATCAAAAGTATATTGTAGAATCCTATCATTATCACGGTAATAAAAAAAGCGAGCAGGTCATTGTCTGTGCTAAACTTGATGGTGAACATAAAAGCACCATTCTAGTGATAGAAATACCAGTGTTTAAATGAAATGCTGTGCAACTATTTTCTGTTTAAGACCACCAGAGACTCAAATCTGCTATAAAAAAGTTCAATGCAGGTTGTGTAACTATGGTTATGCCATCAGAGATGACAGTTGACCTGTAACTTTCAGTATCTGAGACGATCACGGCAACTTCAGAAACACAGTGTTGACAAGACAGTATAAGGAGCTCAGTGGACCAACCACAATAACAAGTTGCAGCCATGTGCTTCTGTCATGTTTCACTCCCAGTTCTGCTAGTCTTAAATCATGAATTTTTACCCAGCATCACTTTGCACACTGGGCATTTAAACTCAAATTTTTAATAAAAAAAATATAACTACAAATCCAAGAGTGCAATGTGATGTTGGTCAAAAAGCTAGAACTAGCTGATAATGTCATACATGGTAAGAGGACAGTTGGCATCTAAACAGTGTATAACAGAGAGCTTTTTACAGTGTATGAAACAACAGCACCGCACCATATGTGGGAATGTATAGTGCATAATGAAGATAGAGGAAAGGGTTCTAGGGTAGGATATAAGGACTAAAGGAGGAGTAAGGAGTAATATGAACAAGAGAACACAGAAAAGCTGGAGGAGTTTGGAAGGACGAGATAGACATGTTGAGATATTAAAGCGAGAGGGGGTAAGGACAAAGGGGTAAAGGGTAAAAGATGAGAGGGACAAGATGAAGGCAAGAGAAAATACATACATAAAGAGAAAAGGGAAATGACAAGCAATTGAGATGGGAAGAGAATGTAACTTAATGGATGAGTAGGATGGGGAAGCAAGTCAGATAAGCAGTGGCGGCTCGCACATGGAATGCTGTAGGGCGGGGTGGAGCAGGGTGGGGGTAGTGGAGTCAGACATTCAACGGCAAGGAGTAAAGTAAGTAAATAAATAAATAAAACTATTTACCTTGCGCTCGCTGCATCGCCGACTTGGCGATGCAGCGAGCGCAAGGTAAATAGTTTTATTTATTTATTTACTTACTTTACTCCTTGCTGTCGTATGCCCGACTCCACTACCCCCCCACCCTGCCCCGCCCCACAGTATTCCCTCTGCGAGCCGCCACTGCAGATAAGGGGGTGGAAAGCAAAACTGGAGAGAAGAGGAATGCGGAGGGAGAAAGGTAGAAGTGAATGACAACTGGAAAGAAAGAGGAGTGTGCTAGGAATGTTCTAGTATGTAAAAACAACAAAAGGATGGTCAAGGCCTCTGGTGCTTTGTCTTGTGATTCACTAGCTTGATTCAGGGATAGATGGAAACTAAGACATTTCTGACTCATAAGAAAAGTGGTCAATCTAGAACAGAATTCATAGATGGAATTACTTTCACCATAGAGAAAGCATGGTGGAGGAAATATCACTAGTGAAATCTCCACTTTATGCTGTCCGTTTTTCTCTGTCTGTGTGCCAGTAGCCAGCTGTTTAGCAATTCTGTTCCAAACTGTCACTGTACTCCCCACCTCCGTCTGACGTTCACCAGACTCAGATGCAGGAGTAAAGAGCAGAGGGGCGGCTGTAGTACTGGTGACATGCTCCATGCTGCAGCTTTGCTCTACCTGACAATTGCCCATAGGATCCAAACCATTGTGTCCTGAAGCTCTGGCATGTCAATGTAAGCATCACGTGTGTCTAATGTTGCTGCAGCTCTTTCAAAGCCCGTGTAGACCATTACACTTTAGAAAAGGGCGTTATTGTTACAAATAATCTCTTTATACTCCGTGACATGACTCCACATACGATAAAGTGTCACTCAGAGTCATTAAAGTGTCACACATAAAATCATGGCAAATGCGGAATGTCACACATAAGCAATCTCAAAACTTGGCAGCTATGTACTTCAATATATGCTAATTGGGAAAATGCATTCCCCCAATTATTCCCCCCCAAATCTCTCAGTTTCCAATTGTAAAATGTTGCCATGTATGCCTTAATTTATCTTTCTTGGGCCTGAAATTATCCCATTTCAATATAAGTTACACATTACAATGGGAAAATAAATCATCCGTATTATTTTCCCAAAACCTCTCTCTTTTTGTTTCCAAGTAATCGTATGTATGCAATTACGAAATCAGGACTACAAGTACCACAATTAAAAAAAAAAAAAACTTTGATTGCAGGAGTTGCTCGGGAATGGGCCTGGGCAGTGCTTTAAGTGGGAAAAAAAAACTGGGGGTGCTCTAAAAGGGGCGGGGCAAACCTCGTAAAGGGGTGTGGCCTATCCAAGTAGGGGCGTGGTCTAAATCAAGATAACTAGCATTGTGTGCTTAAGAAAATCCCCTCCTATTATCCTACCTTCGGAAAAAACATTCTCTTTAAAGGATTTCCCTTCCTCCTACAACGCGGCTCACCTAGCATGACGTCTCCACTTCTCAGTAGTGAGCAAAATGAGCATGCGCATATCGATGTGCATGCTCTCACTGCAGTCCAATAAAAAAATAAAAAACGGACTACCTTTGCGAGGCCCGAAAATAGAGCCCGATAGAGACCCGTTTCGAGGCCCCCTGAAAATAACTGCCGGTGCTCAGACCCGGCCCACTTAAAGCCCTGCATCCATCCATCCTAAGCACTGCGCCATCCAACCATCTTTCAATCCATCCATACATTCCTACCTACATACATACATACATCTGTCCCTGCACCTATCCTAAGCATCTATCAGCCCACCCGCCTATCCTAAGTACTGGTCCATTCATCCATTCATCCTTCCATCCATCCATCCATTCATTCACTCATCCATTCATCCAGCCAGCAACCCATTCATTCATCCATCCATCCAGCCATCCATCCATACATGTGTCCCTGGACCTATCCTAAGCATCTATCAGCCCACCCACCTATCCTAAGCACTGTGCCATCCATCCATCCATCCATACGCCCATACATCCATACATACATCTGTCCCAGAACCTATCCTAAGCATCTATCAGCCCACCCGCCTATCCTAAGTACTGGTCCATGCATCCATTCATCCTTCCATCCATCCATACATTCATCCATCCATCCATCTAGCTATCCATTCATCCATCTGGCCATCCATCCACTCGCCCTTTATTCACCTATCCGTCCTTCTTTCCGTGCATCCTCCGCCCCGATCCTAAACACCCCGTATTATACTCATCCACACAGCCTCTTAATGGGCCGAAAAGGCTGGTGATAACCATTGACAGGCAGATGTTTCTGATAAAGAACAAGAAACAGTTGCTCTTTGTGGACCATAGTTCACCACCCTTCTCTGGTGGTGTTTTAAACAAAGGTTGATCCAGCGAAAGAAATATAAACCAGCTTTTCAGTGTAAGACGCTTATTCAGAAACATAACCTTTTGTCCATTTCTGTATAGGAACACTGCTTTAAATTGGCCGTGACTGACAGACACTGAATACCTGTAGTTCTGACATTTGAGAGAGTATACCAAACAGCTAATTTGGGGTGGTGAGAACCTGCCCTTCTATATTTCCATGTGAAGCACAGTATAGGAATATAAAGGTAATTCCAACGCTACTATCTTCATATTAAAGAGGGGGTGTGAGAACTAAGGGAGCCAGGCAAAGCGTGTGTTTTCGTAGCATTAAAACAAGACACTGTGAAAGGTCAGAGCAGGGTCGTGCTGGAGTTGGCTGCCTGTGGTCGTCTCCAGAGGCGCAACTAGAGCCAAATTTGGGGGGAGGCTAATTCTTCCAGCAATAGGCAGAGTGGGGATGCTGGGGCTCTAAAAAGGGGTGAAAAACAACAGAGCCTCACTTACAAGCAAATGGTCTTTTAAAGACCTGTGAAGTACTCGGGTGCGGCTGTGTGCGCCCGGGAAGCTGTCTCAGCCCGGGGCAATGGGCGTTGCGCGCCTGGTCGTCTCTCTCTTAATCATCCCACGATGATGTTGCTCCTGCGTTTTAAAAAGAGAAGGGAAATCCTGAGAGAAAATGGCTCTCTTTAAAGGATTTCCCTTCCCTTACAATGCGGCTCACCTGGCATGACGTCTCCACTTCTCAGCAGTGAGCGATGTGCATGCTCTCACTGCATTCCAATAAAAAAAAAAAGAAAACTGACTACCTGTGCGAGGCCCGAAAATAGAGCCCGATAGAGACCCGTTTCGAGGCCCCCTAAAAATAACTGCCGGTGCTCAGACCCGGCCCACTTAAAGCCCTGGGCCTGGAAGTAGAGAGCTCTGTAAAGCTGTCTGGAACTACATGCCAACATTTTCAAACGAGGAAGTGGGGGATTTTGAAAAAGAAATCGGGGTGGGACCCTATTTTCCCCATTGATTTATAAGCCACATACTGAAGCAGAGGTCATTTTAAGCAAGACACACCTTAAATAAAGCCATTGTAGGCTTCAAAAATCGAGTCTCCCACCCGAATCGGGAGTCTCCCACCCGAATCGGGGCATTTGGTATGTATTTTTTTTTTTTTTGTTGCATATTTATATAGCGCGAACTCGACCCGAAGGTATTGGAGCGCTTTACATGAGCACCGTATTTACATTACACATTCAGGCACGGGGAGATTAAGTGATTTGCTCAGAATCACAGGATGTGGACCCCGAGGCTCGAACCCTGGTTTCCAGCACGAAAGTCGGCAGTCTAGCCGACGGACAACATCTCGCTAGTTTTCAATTTCTGCGACTCTAAGCTGTCATTGATTGGCGAATTGTAGAGTTAAATCGCATCTTCATGGATGACGAGAAGAAAGCGTTTTCTCAGTGTTTTCCTTTCTTTCCTTAGTTAGCCGACTGATTGTCGTACGAATCGACATTATATTTGCACAACAAAGATGGCGTCTTCTTGTAGGCGAGGTTAGAAAGAGTAAGTGGTCTAGTGCTCGACCCTGCGACTCGTTCCTTCACCAATATGTCCTCCGAGGCTCCAAAAGTGTCGAGGCAGTGCGACACCAAAGAACCGTAAGTGCTGTGCAGAAGTGGGCGGGCTTTAAAGCCAAGATGGCGGCGCTCAGAGGCCTGTGGAAGTTGCGGGCACCTTCAGGACTGCTCCAGGGGGTGCGTCCAAAGCCCCAATTGCAGCACAACAGGTGAAAAGCAACGGGGTGGAGAAAGTCAGAGCTACCAGAAAGGGGGATGTGGGTATTTGTAACCGAAGCGAAGCTTGCGATAAATCCGTTCCCTCACTGCAGCCAGTGTTGTGTCTAGAAGAACTTCCCCTAGTGAGAGGGATGTGTGACAGCAGTCATGAATGCCCCCCACCTAATAAACCGTGCTGCAGATGGTGGTTGTGAGTTTACAGATTGTCGTACGTAGATCGTAGCTGCCAAATGGTCACATGTAATGTTTGACACCATCAGCCAGTCCTTTCTTTTCAGCCACCATCGTTTTGCATTCAGAAATTTGCAGGTTTCCTTTAAATATTGTATGCAAAAGCTTAAAACCCCAACATGTAAAGTGTAAATGGCTGAAAAGCCAAGAATGAGCTAAGGTGTCGCACATCACATGGGGCCATCTAGTGCTGTCTCCGTCGTTGCAGAATCTGGGATATCTGTCAAGTTTCAGATTGCTTATGTATGACATTATCATGGTATAAGAGCTATTATGTGTGACATTCCATACTCTGTGTCACACTATGTTTGAGATTTAATTGCGATTAAAACCATGCAGAAAATACTCTGTAAAGATAAACATCAGAAATGACCCCACTTGGTGCCATGTGACGTGCTAGAAGTGTCACTTTTTAGGTCTCAGCCTGCACCAGCGCTTGCGCTGGTCTGGCCGAGAGTTTTAGTAAGCGGGTTTTGGAAGTGCAAACACTGGCTTTCGGCTGGCGACCAGCTTGAGTTCACGATGGCGTGCACGCGCAGCTGCCATCTGTTGTTAGGTCTCGGCCTGCACCAGCGCTTGCGCTGGTCTGGCCGAGAGTTTTAGTAAGCGGGTTTTGGAAGTGCAAACACTGGCTTTCGGCTGGCGACCAGCTTGAGTTCACGATGGCGTGCACGCGCAGCTGCCATCTGTTGTTTCCTATCTCTTCCTCATTTCCTCGTCATGGCTCATTAACTCTCTGGACTCTGATGTTTCAATCGCAGCAGCAGCTCACATTACCAACTGAGGGCCCTGGACTACAGTCACATGAAAAACAACAGCGATTAGCATTGAAATGCAAGCTTTTTTTTGTCTAGTTAGAAATATTGCTTCGGTTTGTTGATTTCACCTTATATCGCTATTTGTTTTATATTGGGAGTCACAGCCTAATTACCACTATTTTTGTCTCTCACTGTTTTTTTTTTTTATATTTATTCGCGCAAAGCACAAAGCTATATTTAAGGTTACTTTTTCCGCTCACTTCTTCACTCTATTTAAACTCCACACCCCCACTCTTATTATCTCTCTCCTTCTCTCTCTCTCTCCCCTCTCTAATTCTCTCTCCCCTCTCTAATTCTCTCTCTACTTAATTAACTCTCCCCTCTCTATCTTTTTTAGCCTTTCATTCTCTCTCACCCCTTTATCTGTTTCTCTTTCAAACTCCTTCATTCACTCTCTCTCCCCTTCTTTCTCTCTCTCTATCCCGCTCCACTCTTTATTCTATGTACACCCTTTCTCTCTCTCTCTCACCACCCTCTCTAATTGGGCATTATATCTTCACTCTATCTCTCACTCGGCAACACCACAGCATCACTTAGCGCAACCACAGCATCAATCAGAGCCAGCACAGTATCACTCAGCACCAACACAACACCACTCAGCACCACCACAGCATCACTCAGCACCACCACAGCACCACAACAGCACCACCACAGCATCTCTCAGCACCACCACAGCACCACCACACCACCACTCAACACCACCACAGCATCACTCAGCATCACCACAGCATCACTCGGCACCACCACAGCATCACTCAGCACCACCACAGCATCACTCAGCACCACCACAGCATCACTCAGCACCACCACAGCACCACCACAGCATCACTCAGCATCACTCAGCATCACCACAGCATCACTCAGCACCACCACACCACCACTCAGCACCACCACACCACCACTCAGCACCACCACACCACCACTCAGCACCACCACACCACCACTCAGCACCACCACAGCATCACTCAGCACCACCACAGCATCACTCAGCACCACCACAGCATCACTCAGCACCACCACAGCATCACTCAGCACCACCACAGCATCACTCAGCACCACCACAGCATCACTCAGCACCACCACAGCACCACCACAGCACCACTCAGCACCACCACAGCACCACTCAGCACCACCACACCACCACTCAGCACCACCACTCAGCACCACCACACCACCACTCAGCACCACCACAGCATCACTCAGCACCACCACAGCATCACTCAGCACAGCACCACCACAGCATCACTCAGCACCACCACAGCATCACTCAACAGCACCACAGCATCACACAGCACCACCACAGCATCACACAGCACCACCACAGCATCACACAGCACCACCACAGCATCACTAGGCACCACAACAGCATCACTAAGCACCACAGCATCACTCTGCACCACCACAGCATCACTCTGCACCACCACAGCATCACTCTGCACCACCACAGCATCACTCTGCACCACCACAGCATCACTCTGCACCACCACAGCATCACTCTGCACCACAACAGCATCACTCTGCACCACCACAGCATCACTCTGCACCACCACAGCATCACTCAGCACCACCACAGCATCACTCAGCACCACCACAGCATCACTCAGCACCACCACAGCACCACCACAGCACCACCACAGCACCACCACAGCACCACCACAGCACCACTCAGCACCACCACAGCACCACTCAGCACCACCACAGCATCACTCAGCACCACCACACCACCACTCAGCACCACCACACCACCACTCAGCACCACCACACCACCACTCAGCACCACCACACCACCACTCAGCACCACCACACCACCACTCAGCACCACCACACCACCACTCAGCACCACCACACCACCACTCAGCACCACCACTCAGCACCACCACACCACCACTCAGCACAGCACCACCACAGCATCACTCAGCACCACCACAGCATCACTCAGCACCACCACAGCACCACTCAGCACCACCACAGCATCACTCAGCACCACCACAGCATCACTCAGCACCACCACAGCATCACTCAGCACCACCACAGCATCACTCAGCACCACCACAGCACCACCACAGCACCACCACAGCACCACCACAGCACCACCACAGCACCACTCAGCACCACCACAGCATCACTCAGCACCACCACACCACCACTCAGCACCACCACACCACCACTCAGCACCACCACACCACCACTCAGCACCACCACACCACCACTCAGCACCACCACAGCATCACTCAGCACAGCACCACCACAGCATCACTCAGCACCACCACAGCACCACTCAGCAGCACCACAGCATCACACAGCACCACCACAGCATCACACAGCACCACCACAGCATCACTCGGCACCACCACAGCATCACTAAGCACCACCACAACACCACTCAGCACCACCACAGCATTACTCAGCAGCACCACAGCATCACTGCACCACCACAGCATCACTCTGCACCACCACAGCATCACTCTGCACCACCACAGCATCACTCTGCACCACCACAGCATCACTCTGCACCACCACAGCATCACTCTGCACCACCACAGCATCACTCTGCACCACCACAGCATCACTCTGCACCACCACAGCATCACTCTGCACCACCACAGCATCACTCTGCACCACCACAGCATCACTCTGCACCACCACAGCATCACTCTGCACCACCACAGCATCACTCTGCACCACCACAACACCACTCTGCACCACCACAACACCACTCAGCACCACCACACCACCACTCAGCACCACCACAACACCACTCAGCACCACCACAGCACCACTCAGCACCACCACAGCATCACTCAGCACCACCACAGCATCACTCAGCATCACCTCACCACCACTCAGCATCACCTCACCACCACTCAGCACCACCCCAGCATCACTCAGCACCACCCCAGCATCACTCAGCACCACCACAGCATCACTCAGCACCACCACAGCATCACTCAGCACCACCACAGCACCACCTCAGCATCACTAAGCACCACCTCAACACCACTCAGCACCACCACAGCATCACTAAGCACCACCTCAACATCACTCAACACCACCTCAGCATCACTAAGCACCACCTCAACATTAGAATAGGCAGGAAGAAGTTGCCAACATCGCAACGACAAAATAAACGACAAGACCTTTCTTATGTTCTTTTTTTAATTGGGTCATTCAGTTGTACATAATGTCGTCTTAGTTATATATAAAGTAACAAAAATGCTTATAAGTCTTTTTTATTATAACTTTTCAACATGCTGCACAGCAGCCACAATGCTCTTAAAAACATTGGCAAAACCAATAGCTCTGCCTAAACACTTATAAGGCCCCAAAGGCGAGACCTATTGGCTAATAGGTCTCGCCTTTGGGACCGTATATGTGTTTAACCAGGTGTCAGTTATGCAGCACAATTGTTGCATGGCTAAACACTTATAAGGTCCCAAAGGCGAGACCTATTGGCTATGCCAATGCTTGTTGTTTTTTAGGTCTCGGCCTGCACCAGCGCTTGCGCTGGTCTGGCCGAGAGTTTTAGTAAGCAGGTTTTGGAAGTGCAAACCCACTGGCTTTCGGCTGGCGACCAGCTTGCGTTCACGATGGCGTCGTGCACGCGCACAGCTGCCATCCATTCCTCGCATCGCTGGCGAGGCGCCATCTGCCTTTCCTCCCCCCTCCCTCACCCCTCCTCCCCCTCCCTCACCAGAGAGCGCGTTTCTTGGCCGCGCGTCTTGTTTATTTAACTTTCCTCCGTGCGAGCACAACTTTAGCATCCTGCTGTGCTTGTTTTGCATCCCACAGATGCTGCCGACGAATAGATTGCAATCTGTCTCGCTCGGCTTGTTCTGTTATTATATCCTTCATTCAATCGACTGTCGTTCTGGACTAACTCAGAATTTAAACTCCTCTCACTGGCTGTAAGAAGAAACCCAGCATCCCCTCCCTGCCTTTTCTGAATGGGAAACTGAAACTAAGATCCCGCGCCTGGAGGTCTGACTTCTCGTGTACAGAGAGTAAAAGGTTACAAAATGCCTTGAAGAAGGCGTCTTGGCTGTCTCGACTCACAAGGGTTTTTCTCATTGACATTAATGTCACAGGGTTTGAAGTGCCACATTTTCAAAATCGCCACCAAACACAACTGCGTGTCGCCCCCAAATATTGTCACATTCTCTCTGCCCGCGAGAACCAATGAGCCCCTAACCCGGTCTCTGAGAACATGTTTCTTACCTGCTGGGTGCTGAAGTCGAAGCCCAGGTACTTGGCAGAAGAGGCCATGTTCCACGCAGGATGCTGGTTCTCGGTGCTCTGCCGATAGCCTGTGGCTGCTGCTGGGTTCCGGGAAGTCGTAGCAAACTGTGTACTGCTGTCCACCCGGTTTTCCTGCTGGTGGATGTTTTTCAATTCGAAGTAAATTAGTAACTAGCAAAAAATGCTATTTTTTGAAGCACTGTGCGCCGTTTTGTCGCAGGGTAAACTTTAAAGTCTATTGATTGCTTTTTATTATCGGACATGTGTATAATCTACATGTCAGCTCTTTATCTGTAGTAGACTTTTTAATTTCTTTTTCCTGTATTTTTTTAATACGGTAATTGATTAGGCTGCTGAGCCCTGTGACAGGCCTGCTGTGGGAAGCGACGCTGCAGCGCCGTGGTAGAAAAGTGAAATAAAACGACCCTGCTCTTCAGAAGGAAAGAGCTGCAGTTAATTATTCTCCCCATAGAGCAGAAGACGGTGCCCCCCCATCCCTCCAGCCTGCTCCTAGAGACAGTGTCTCCCTCCCTCGCCCCCCATCCCTCCAGCCTGCTCCTAGAGACAGTGTCTCCTTCACTCGCCCCCCCGCCATCCCTCCAGCCTGCTCCTAGAGACGCTCTCCTCACTGTCGCCCTCCCACTCCCAGTGCCACATAATTATATGCTACATAATTACACTGCCCTCAATGCAACATACACTCCAAATACCACTCAGTGCCACATAATTACACACCACATAATTACACTCTACTGAATGCAACATACACTCCACACAATACCACTCAGTACCACATAATTGCACGCCACATAATTACACTCTACTCAATGCAACATAAATACACTCCACATAATACCACTCAGTGCCATATAATTACAATCCACATACTTACACTCTACAAAATGCAACATAAAAACACTCCACATAAAACCACACAGTGCCACATAATTATATGCTACAAAATTACACTGCACTCAATGCAACATACACTCCAAATACCACTCAGTGCCACATAATTATATGCTACATAATTACACTGCAGTCAATGCAACATACACTCCAAATAATACCACTCAGTGCCACATAATTACACGTCACATAATTACACTCTATTCAATCCACAACGTACCTCCAATCCACACCATATAGTGTCACCACCTGAGCACCAAACATCATTCAACACCACCATTTTGCATCAGCGCACCACCTAAGCATCACGTTAGTCTGCCCTTGGAATCTGGCATCTGTTGATTCTCCCCTAGTGTCCGTCCGCTGCTCATGTTCAAATTAAATTACTGTTTTCCAACCTCCTACAATGCCCCGTTATTTATGTCCCGCTCCCCTATAAACATTTTTTTTTATAACAAACAAGCATGAGAACAGGCAGGAAGAAGTTGCCAGCAGTGCAAGTACAAAAAAACTAGAAGACATTTTCTATGTTAAAATCTTTTTTTAATCAGGTTTTTCAGTTGTATATAATGTCGTCTTCGTTTGTATAAAGGTAACAAAAATGCTTAACACTTTTTATTATAACTTTTCAACATAATGCACAGCAGCCACAATGCTCTACAACAAGGCCAAAAGTTCTGGCTAAACACATAAGGTCCCAAAGGCGAGACCTATTGGCTATGCCAATGCTTGTTTCCAGATGCATTTGCACTGAGGTAGTGGTTCTCACTGGTGGTACAATGCCATTGAATTTAAAGTTACCTGCGTCTGCAGAGAGTAGCGGCCTCGTAAAAAAGTTTAGATTGTCCAGAGATTTAACCATGACAGCTGTTAATCTTTCCTTGACCCTTTATCAACTGTCTTCGCTGCAGACACTGGTAGCAGCTAAATGCTAAGTTTCAGTCTTTCTCGGCATGCTGACATACGGCTTTTCACACTCATGGCACTAAAAGAACGACTGCTGCTGAGAGCAGAGCAACTCCCTAAAGTGCGTGACAAAATTACTAAGGATTTGTGTTAGTCTGACCCGTCCTGCGTGGCAGTTGGCAGGGCTGCACCACTGAAAGGTGTAACATTGTGTCATTGCCTCACCCAGATGTGAAATCATCCTACTGTATTGTGCCTGGGAGATATATGGTGGTGTGATGCAAAGAAGGTGGCAATAAACCAACAGTTCGCCCTTGCACCCCAGTTATGTGTAAATCTGCTCCTCAGGAAGTGCAATGCAACAGTGCTTATTAATAATCCAACTACCGACTGAAGCTTTAGGTAAGAAACAGATGTCCCTGTTTCAGAGGAAATTTGAGTGTGTTGGACAATGCCTCCTCCCACATACTAGAACAATGGATGATAAAGGTGGCATCAGAATTTAAGTTGGCTGGAGATCAAAACGGGATGGAGGGTAGAGATTGCTGTTTCAGAATAATAGTCAATGGAAGACCATACTCGGTGAACGATGCCAAAGATACACACTATAAACTTGAGGTGAGAGACGCTGGTCTCAGTAACAAATAGTGTGATTGTGCACCCAGTGCGATGGTCACTCCTACTGCCACACAAAGATGCACTGCAGCACAACACCCCCAGCTGTGCGAACAATCCACGGGTTCTCCTGCTGTTCACTTTTCCCATCAACCATAGACACCAGTATCTTTGTAGTGTTAGAACAGCCGCAGTTTATTCACATCATAAGCTGGTACGTAATTAATCACAATGGCATTGGTCATTGACATGCTCAGCTCTCTGCTTATCCTGCATTTTAAAAAGTAAAGCGTTAGGTTCATAACTGGTACTACAGTGTACAGTCTCATCTTTATTGCAAATTTAATAACTGTAACTCACATAACCTGCAATGCCTCATCCTTAAAATCATATGTCTCTTTAGTGACTGTCATAAATCATTTTGTCAACAGCTCTCCTTCTGTCGATTCCTTGGTACAGCGGGTCGCGGCTTCGAGGCTTCCCTTGCTACTGACTGTCTGGAGTTTGTGGCTCTGTGGCCATGCCTGGGCTGCAAGTGCCGTGTCCACTCAGCGCTGACCATTTCTTACCCCTTTTGTTTGCCCTCAAGTGTCCCTGTCATGAGGCATCCCAAGGACCTTGTTCGGGCAATTGTCCTTTTATGTCCTTGTGACAAGATATTTGTTAACCCTTGTAGCTACTTGCCTCCTTGCAGCTGTGACACCTGCGTTCATCTGGAATGGGTGGGTGGGATCAGCTCTTCTCCTAGTTGTAACAATGATGCTGGTCGCCTCGCCAGGTCGCCTTTTTGCCATGCCCCCGGCCACGCCCCTGTTGCCCGGATTGGGCCATTTAAACCATAACTTGTTTTACCTCCGCTGACCACTCATTTTTGGCACACTATTCGCCCCTACCTGCTGCCGGGCCCTCTTAGTGCCGCCCACGGTGAAGGGGGGTAGCCACCATCCCTCTAGGGTCGGCTGCGCCTCCAGGTCTGGTGGGACACCCCTCAGTTGTGTGAGTAACCCACAGACCTTCCCGCCATTAACTTTTCCCGTCAGTCATGGACACCAAGACCTTTGTGGTGTTGGAATGGGTGCAGTTTATTCACATCATAAGTTGGTTAATAAATTATCACAATGGCATCGGTCATTAACATGCTCAGCTCTTTGCTTAGCCTGCATTTTAAAAGTAAAGCATTAGGTTTATAACTGGTCCTACAGTGTACAGTCTGTTTATTGCATATTTAGTAACCATAACACGCATAACCTGCAATGCCTAATCCTTAAAATCATATGTCTCTTTGTGACTGTCATAAATCATTGTTTGTCAGCTGCTGTGACAGTTCTCCTTCTGTTGATTACTTGGTACAGCGAGTCACGGCTTTGAGGCTTCCTTTGCTACCGTCTGGTGTTCGTGGCCCTGTGGCCATGCCTGTGCTGCAAATGCCATGTTCGCCCAGTGCTGACCATTTCTTACCCCTTTTGTTTGCCGTCAAGTGTCTCTGCTGTGAGGCATCCCAAGGACCTTGTTCGGGCAATTATTCTTTTATGTCCTTGTGAGATGCTATTCATTGTCAACCCTTGTATCTCCCTACCTCACTGGTGGTGGTTTACTGACCTCCGACAACTCCCCCCTATACTAAGAGAAACCCAGAAGTTCCAATGCCCCTACAATGTTCAAGAGGAACTTGTTGATCCCCATGCTAGACAGATGAACCTTATCGTCTGCGTAATAGCCAGGCAACCTCAGGTTGATGAGGCCAATCCTCACAAATTCCCATCCCATGCCCTTGCAGAACTTGCTCATTGTTTTGTTCAATTTCCGCCTAGATCTCTTTACCGCTCCCTGGTCAATGCCCCTCGCCACTGGTAACGCGCTATGATTTCTGGCCATATTATGTCAGCAGGGTGCACCAGCCGCTATACGGTCGTCAGGTCCGCTTGGATGGCCTCCAACAGGGCCTTTCGCCCGAATGCCATGAGATCATTGCCCCGCACCATAGGGAGTAGCTGGGCCCATCTCATGCCTGGTTTGCACAGCCATATAACCTTGGTGCTGCGCAGCCATATGCCGCCATACAGCTTCTTGGCTCCAGCCCACCACTGCGCCCTCGAGATGTAGGAGTGTCCTACTATCCACACTGTTCATTTTTCTACTCTTTTTCTCCTGCCGGGAGAGAGTAACCCTGTGTTCGCTCGCCCCAGGCCTGATGCATGGCTTAAACGCTGAGGATTTACACTTCCCTATGCACCTGATCCCTTCATATGCCATCGTGGCTTCCCTGATGCTGAATGAGTGTGACCCAAAGTGTGCCGGTGTAAGGCCTGGCTTTGCCAGGGCCTGGTGCAGTATCGCAGTGAATTGGAACCTGCTGATGTAGCTACCATCTTTTTGTATAAATAAGGGGGGGGGGGGTGCCTACCTCCCTGACCTGCATGTAACTATGGGTTATGCATACGGGCATTGCTCACTTGCTGCGAGACACTCCAGCCGCGTGTGCCTCCTTTCCCTACTTGGTCTGTTTTTGACCTCCTCCGGTACACCACCAGATTCGTGTCCCCTATGTAAAGGTCCTCCGCCCGGAGGCAGGCCAGACCTGGATTTGGCCATGATTTGCCACCAGCTCGTTCGCTCTCAACGCTGTGAGACGGTAGCTCTGACCATCTTATCCGCCCAAATCTTTTGCTTTTTGATCACCTGGATTTTGGGTTTTTTCTTTAGGGGAGCCTCATAACCTGTGACTCACCCACGATAAACTCATGGTAAAATGGACTGCACGTATTTTCCGCCAGTATCTGCCTCTTACGATAAGGTCGCTGCAATGCAGCCAGGGTAAGAGGCACTTGGCTGGTTACACATGAACATGTGTGCATGCGGGTGTACACAGGTGAGAGTTCTGCATGTGGGAGACTTCCGTCGTGCGCATCCCAAGAACTGCGCACAGGTAGGCTGGCGCAGAAGGGATTATGCAGAGTTGGGTAGTGACCTGGAATAGACCTTATAATGTGGGTGTACATATGTAAGGGATAGTCAGTTACTGTTTGACTGTAGGGACCCTCCATTTTACTCCTATGGGAAGGCTGACTTGGGGCGTAGCTCCAGTTCTCTTTGGGGTAGGGACTCCAGAGTCACACCGATAAACATTGTAACCTGTGTAAAAAGAACAATTTTGTTGAGTCCAAAAGCATATCTGTACAGCCCCTGGGTCATCCAGGAATGTCATATTTCTCTGCCTTTTGTCAATCTGGTGGGCTGGGTTAATTACTTTTTTCTCCAGCAGCAAGGACAAAGGCCTCACCCCACAAAGGCAGCAATTGCCCTTGATTAGGTCAGCTCCTCAGAAGTAAGGGGTGGTGTGGACTGCTCTGCATCAATAACCAGCTGTCATTCTGTGCCAGGAAGAAGGCCTGCCCCAGGCCACTCAACAATGGAGGGAGTCCAGACATCTGGAGCCAAACCAGAGGGGGGACCCTTTAAAGATTTGCTGGAGGAAAACCCTGGCAGTGATGTCAGCGAGGAGTGGAGCAGAGACACCAAAGGCCTATGTGGCAAGTGGCTCCTGGGTGACGCCATCTTGAGCTATCACAGAAGACTGTGCAGGGAGGTTGGAGCAGGGGCGGAGAGATGATGTGGCACATCAGGATAGGCCAAAGGCGCGGCCCTGCTGGACATTCCCGCCCCCCAGTTGAAAGGACCTGCACAGATGATAGAGCTCTCTCTGGGTTCTATTTTTTTCTACTGGATTTGGAGGCAGCTGCCATGGACAGATGGAAGGTGGAACCCCTTGACTGGCTTTAGGCCCCAGAACTCTGACTCTGATTGACCCCAGGACCAGTGGAGGTACTCCCCAGGACCAGCCAACCTGGTCCCCTTACACCCCCTGAGGGCCAGTTGGGGGAAAGACTGGGCTCTGCTCAAGGAGTAGGAGGCCCAGAGAAACCAAAGCAAAAGTCTGGCTCAGGGAACTAGTGAAATCGGCTCCCTGTAAAGTTTGGCAGCTTGGATGCCAGGAGGTCCGAATAAAGTGGTCCTGGTGGCTAGGGTTGGCCACCAGGAGCAAAACGACATCAAAAGCATCAAAATCAGCCCAACGTGGTCATGGAAATGCCTTCGTGAAGCAGGTGACCTTTCACCTTCTGTCCAGGGCTGGCAACAAAAGCGCCGCCGCCGTCCCTTCGGGGTTGACTAGGGCCCAGAGGCTTCCCTGAGCCAAAGAAACGCAGGAAGCACGTCGCACTTTGCCTGCAAGGAGGAGGAAGAGACCCAGGACCACATCTCGTTGCCCTGAGAAGGAAATGATCGAGGGAGCACTGCCGCGCCCCTTCGTAATGTGAAGAAGGAGCCCAGGACCCCAACCCTAGGCCTTAGTGAGGAAATAAAGACGGGGTGCACTGTGAGGCCCCCGCGAAGCTGCACGGGGGCTTAGGACCCCATCCCTGGGCCTCGGCGAGAGGAAGATGTAGGAGGGGAGTGTGAAGACCAAGGCGAGCCCAGGACCCCTGGGTCCGACACTGAAGAAAAGCCGGAGAGCGCCATCGCGCTCCCTGTGGAAACCAAGGTGGGCCCAGGACCCCATCCGTGGGCTCCGGAGAGGAGAAAAGGGGGAGCGCTGCAGCGCTCCCCCATGCGGCCACCTGCCCAGCCACACAGCACGCGTCTGCCTGCAGGAGCGGGCAGACCAGAAGAGGGGCAGCTCCTGCGGCAGCACTCGAGTGTGCTGTCCGTGTGGGGAGCCAGCGAGAGCAGCCAGGAGTGGGCTCCCCGAGCTGCTCTCCACTGTACAAAAATGCATGCGGGGTGCCCAGGTGGGACCGGGCACCCCAAGACACAGAAGCCACAATACAAGACCATGCAAAGGAAAAACAAAACGCCCACAGGAAACTGACGCAGCTCTGTCCAGCACAGCGGGAGAGCTGCTGTTCAAAGATGCGCGGCCAGCGCGAGGAACGCCCCATTATGCCCTGCCGGGCGTGGCTGCATTTTCTTACATCAATCGCTCTTTTTGGCTTTGTGGTGGCCCCAGCAGAGCAGGGTCACCACCAAAGGAGTAAGGAGCTGTGGGGGAGCAGCGCAGCCACCCCCACAGGAGCAGTTACAAAGACCCCACCCTGAGTTGGCTGGGACATTGCAAAGATAACCCCTCAAGGGTTTCAAGTGTTGTCAAGCTTCTCTAGGTTGGAACTTTTGTTTCATTGCTGGGGAAAGGTGCGCCCTCTGGGGGCAAAGGTTATGGTTGCATCCAGTTGCGGCCTGAAAAAGGTTAATATGAGTTTTTCATGTTGAGACACCCTCTAGGGGTGAAAGGTGGTAAATACACGTGTATTTACCAAAGTGATATCCTTTAGGGACTATGTGTAAGAATGCAGTAGTTATATTCTTTGTAAAAGTGTTGATGCTGTAAACACCCTCTGGGGTGAGAACTATAATTACATAAATGCTGTAATTATAACTGTGCTGCCTTCAGAGTCTATGTTGAAAGTGCGTATATCAGGCTATAAGTAACTGATGAGACAAATCACCTATACATGCCGAGATATATTCTCTTGTGAATGCTTTAATGAAGTAGTGACGCCGTCAACCACTCGTATGTCAAGTAGTCACGCTTTATTGCCCATATTAAGTGTGTGCTCATTCAAAGTGATATTCTATTATTGCATTTCTAATACAAGTAAATTACTGCCATGTGATTTGTTGATCTAGACCTCCCTTTGGGAGGGGTAAGAATGATTACGCAATGTCATCCAAAAGCATTTCCATCATTTTGTGTATATTTGTAAATTGCTGCATAGTATTGAGTAGTCTGTGTGTGTGTGTGTGTGTGTGTAATAAATGTACTTTTTCCTTTTTCAAAAGGATGATGCACCAACAGGACAGTCATTTATTGAGTGTTATTATTGTGTATCTGTGAATGGAGATTACTAGCCCACACCACCTCCCTTGAGTAAGCCTTGGATGCTCTGTAATGCCACCCTACGAGAGTCAAGTGCTACAATGGGGTGTTTGGTTCCCAGTGGTGGATAAGTGTGGACCCATTACTTGTGCAGGCCACACAACTAATGGCCCATTTTCCTACAAATACCCCAAAGAATGCTAGAACGAACGTTGCCTTGAACAAGTGCTTCTCCTTTGCCGATCTATATATTCTCAGTAGGTTCCATAAGATCGCCTTCAGCCTCTCAAAATCAATTGGTAGTCTGGTGTCCCAATTGTTTTATTTTCTTTATTTTTTTGGGTCGCATGCAGTCCCAGCCCTTTATTGCTGCACGGCAGTAATTGGGTCCACTCCCCTGTACAGTTTCGCGTGGTATGCTACGTGCTCTGATTTGACTGTGCCCAAGCTCTGGACTTGCCCTGTTCAAAGGCCCATTGTATAAACCACTCTACCTTGTCGCTGGTGCAGGTTTGTGCGCCCCCTCATGGCCTGCCTGAAACATTCCAAGCACTTACGATAGGTAGCTGCAGTTTTCGGGGCCAGGGCCCCGTCAACGAGTCCCATATGTCTGCTGGTAGTGCTGTCATCCTTTCGTCCCCCCACGAGCCAATTGGCAGAACCTCTCCCACTGAAAGCGAGAGGGATCATCAACAATTGTGTTGTCACATCCAGACACGTGTAGCTTTAAATGCTATGTTGCTGTTCAGCTGGCAGCCCACTAGGCACTGGAGCAGCCGTAGTACTTTTGAGCAGTGTTCCGCCCCTAGGTTTATCGCTTGGACCACCGCATGGTTGTCTGACCTTAGTGTCACCAGTCTATTTGCCAGGCGTTCTCTCCACAGTGTAAATGCCACCACTATTGGGAATTACACGAGCAGTACCACTTTTTTTGTCAGGCCTGTCTCCTGCCACCTCTTGGGCCACTTGGCGGCGCACCATATCCCCCCCCCCACACAAATGGGAAGGAAGCCCTTGCTACCTACTGCATCTGTGTACAGGCTCGGTTGGTCTGCCGTCACCCAGGTTTGCCGCCATATCAAGGTCACATTGAACTTGCTAATGAAGCTCTGTCACTACTGCAAGTACCTCTTGACCTCCATGGTCAGCCTGACCCTGTGATGCTTTCGTGTGATGCTCTTTGTTAGCCAGGCCAGCCGCCTCATGAATGTGCGACCCGCTGGGGTAACCCTGGCGGCAAAGTTGAGCTTCCCTAGCAGCTGTTATATTTCTTTGAGTGTTGCATTTTTTCTGTCCATTAGCCCTTTGATATCTTACCTTAGGTCTGCTGCTTTTTTGTTTGGGAGCCTGCTTACCCCCTCTTTTGGATCCAGCTCTATCCCTAGAAATGTCAGACATGTGGGGGGCCTTTCGTCTTCTCCTGTGCTAGCGGGACCCTGAGCTGCTCTGCCAGTGCTTTGAATTGCTCCACCATTACCCTGCATTGCTCAGTGTCTGGTGTGCCCACAAAAAGCAAGTCATCCAGATAATGCAGTTCCCCTTCTCTGGGCACCTTTCACCTAGTGCCCATTCCAAGAACGTGCTAAACCCCTCAAAGTACGCATATGAGATTGCACATCCTGTGTGCAGACATTTGACATTTTAAAGCTCCATCCAATTGGAAACCCAGGAAATGGTGACTATCTGGATGAACTGGGAAGAGGCGGAAGGCAGACTCTATATCTGCCTCTGCAATCAGGGCTCCCTTACTCGTTGCCCTTAACAGGTCAGTTGCCTCAACCAGTGTGGCTTATGATACTGAGCACCTCTCCTGGTCTAATCCGTCATTTACTGACCCTCCCTCCGGGTAGGACAGATGGTGGATGAGCCACAACTGGCCCGGCTCCTTTTTTGGGGACTACGCCCAGTGGGGATACTATAAAGTCTTTTAGGGGTGGCTTCTCGAATGGGCCAGCCACTCAGCTCTAGCTCCTTGGCCACCTACCGTCTAGCTACTTCGGCATTGTCTATGACTGATTTATGGTTGTGGCAGAGTTTCCCTTCCATCTGCCCCACGTAAGGTATGCGTGCAAGTGTGCATCGTCTTTCTTATGGTAATTGTTGAGTAACTTTATGAGAGTTTGCCATTGAATTGGGGTGGGTGCTAGACCTTGCACCCCGAGTCTACCTTCTTTGACTCACCGTTACTTTTTGAAGGGAACCTTCTTCTCATTACTCCCCTTCATTTGCTGGCCGGGTGGTTCCCCCGCAACTGCTGCAAGCGTGCTTCAATTTGCAAGCTGCACCCCATTTGCACTTCCCCTTTTCAAACTTCCAACATGCTGAGGCTGTGACCGTGCCTGCTTGCTGCCCATATACTGCCTCCCTTTTCTGCCCTGATGGTACCACTCTGTCCTCCGCTTGCTCCCTTATGAAATGAAGGACTGCTCATGTGTCTCCACTCCCTCTCGCACAGTGATCATTTGCTCAGTGAACCCAGCTACGTCCTGATCGTCCCAATATATGACGGGCCATGTCTGCATTTTTGCTGTAAAGCCCTTCTCATACTTTAACCATGCATCCCTCTGGTACTTTTGCTGCACGGCATGCACCTCCTGCTCGTACAACAACCAAGCCGCTGCTGCGTGTGAAAACCTTTCAATAAACACGCAAGACAACGTGTGGAATGAATAAATCCAATTTTCAGTTGACCACTCTAGCCTGGACATGCGCCTCTCTAGTCTATCCTCATCTTTTTTGTCCTGCTGCACGAGGTCCAGCCCTACCTGTTTGGCCGCCAGCAGCAAAAGTATATATATAAACTCCTTGCGCTGTATTTGCTCCTTCAGGGCCAAAGGAATCAAGCTTGCCAGCCCAGTATTGTGCGCTAAAATAAGTGGGTCCCTCAGGGAAGGCCTAATATATTAGTTGCCCGGCTTGCCATTTGCCACCCTCATTGTGATGCTGCATCCCCATGGTACTGTTGAGTCTGCCTCCTGAGTTTTATGCAACCCTGGCCTTGGGCTTCCTGCTTTGCTCCTTCCTGTGCCTAGGCCCTTTGCTGGTCCGCAGGTTGTACTGACTGTGCCTGCCCTGGTGTATGCGACCTGTCGCCTTTATCCGTGCTCTGGCATGCTCTGTCGCCCTGCCCTAAGTCCTGCACCTGTCCTGACCAGTAGTATTGCCCCGGCCACGCGAATAGTGGCAAGGTGGATGTTCCCAAACCTCCCGTTCCATGGCCATGAGGGGGGGGGGGGGGGGACACAGTATGGGGTGCCTGTATTGCTCTTGTCCCGTGTGTTGCCTTGGTGACGTGCTTGCCTCGTTAACTACTGTAGAAAAGTGCCCCTTTTTGACATGGTCACCCCCGGTTTTTGCCTGGTATCGAATGCAATTTTGACAAATGTGCATTGGGTTCCTGCTATCCATGTCCCCCGTGCCAGATCTCTTCCCCTAAAACTGTACAATTGTTCCTCCAATTGGCAATACCTTTAGCACCCCTTGTAAGGTCCTAGTAAATGGTACCCCTGGTACCTAGGGCAAGGAGGCTAAAGATGGCCTCTAACGTTTGCAGAATGTCTTGTGCCACCCTAAGAGACCCCTCAGCACCAACATGTAGACTGCCATTGGAGGCTGCGTGCCATGGTGTAGAGGAAAGTGAAGACACGACATGGCACACCACCTGTGTGCCATGCCTGCAGACACTGCATGCAGTATAGGTAAGCCACCCCTACTGAGGGCCTTACAGCCCTTAAGCAGGGTGCACTTTACTACAAATGTGGACATATCTGCATGAGCAGATATGCCCCTGTGATGTCTGAGTCGATTCTTAGATATTGCAGGTGGGCAGGGAAGCCATTTTGAGTACATGTGCTAGACACTGGTGTTTACGAGTGTGCTGGCTGACTGGTGCAGACCAGCCTGCCACCACAGACCGGTTTCTGACCCGCTGCAGGTGAGAGCCCAGGCTCTCTGAGGGCAGAAACAGTGCCTGCTCCGGCCGGAGGTGTTGTCACCTCCTCCAAGCAGGATAGCTAACTAATCAGCATATCAAGGCAGGATGCTTCAAAGGCCTCTGCATCCTTTGATATGCAACCCAAGGCTTCCCCAGACAGGGGAAATGCCATTCCCTGACGCGGTCCCATTTGGCACCAGGGCAGGTGGGAAAATTAGCTAGTCAGGAGGCATCTTCGCCTCTCAGGCTAGTACCACCCCTTAGGTGGGCTACATGAAGTGAACACGACTTTTATAATTCCACCATCTCAGTTTTAGTGGAATTAGGCTCTCTGGGTCAGGGCTATGCCCACTTCCCACAGTAAGTGGCCATATAGAGGGTGTAGACACCCTAAATATAAGTAGCCCATTGGCTACTATCTGTCATTGCCCGTACCACCCATTAATGGAATATTTAGGTGGGACCCCTGATACCAGAAACTAAGATTCGACGGATCAGGAAGAGAGGACACAGAAGAGCCTTGAGAAAAGCGAGAACTGAAGACTGCTGTGGACTTTTGGTGCCAAACCCTGGGTCCTGGACCAAGTCTCGACAGTCGTGACCAGTGACTTTGTCCTGCAGCTGACCAGCTTCCAAGAACAGAGGGAGAGTACCAGCATTTGCAATTTGCCAAGTAATCTCCCTTGGAGTAGAGGAGCTACTCCCCTGCAGTTCGCAGCCACCAAAAGGCAAAGTCTGGTCTACCAAGTTGCCACTCCCGTCCAGCCTGACGCAGCAGCCTCCCAGGACCTGTGCTCCTGAACGTCAAATCTGTCCCCTCACCTAGTGAGAGGGCACCAGGACCAACCGGAGCTGCACAAGACCCATACCCGCGGTACCGGACCCCTTGCAGAAAACAGCACCTGTGAGAGTCCAATCAGAAATCCCCCCCTGCCCTGAGACTGAGCAGCCATCGAGGTATGTCAGCACCGCAGAGACCCAATTCCAGAGTGGCCCAGCTGTCCTTATTTTGTAACCTCAACTGGCAAAGACCGACAACTGCAAGGCCCTAGGACGCACAGAGCCCAGCTGACCTTTCCACTCTGCACCCGAGCACCCCAGCCTGGGTTCCAACAAACTGGCTGTGCCACGTTGTTCCCAGGGCGGTTGTGTACTGAGCCTCCCATTGGGAGCTCCAGGACTTGTCCCCAAAACTCCCTCTGCAGCCTGTTTCTAGGTGGCCCTTCCACGCACAGCTACCAACCCAACCAGCACCTCTGCACCCGGATGCCCCAGGCAGGTAGCGAGTAACTGCTGGTGGTACTTTGGACCTTTGCCCCCTACAACCCTAAGTCCCGAAGGAGATCCCTGAAACCGATCACAAATAACTGTATGCAACTTATGCCTTTTCTCCCATAGGGAAACATTGCTGTGTAAAGATGCATTGCACTGAACGATTTACTTACCTGTAAAAATTCATAACTGCAAAAGTACTTACTTGAGAACAAAGTTCTTGGCATCAAAATGTATAAAAAAATACGACTTATGTTTCTAAATTGGTCTTGGATTTATTCTTGAGTTTGTGTCCCATTTATTGCCTCTGTGAGTACAAAAAATGCTTAGCACTACCCTCTGATACGCCTAACTCCTTGCCCACACTACTACAGAAGAGAGCATTCGGGATATCTTTTGTGCCTCTGTAAGCCAATTGGGGTTTGCCTGGACTCATTACACAGTGTACCTCGTTTTGGTCCACTATATAAAGAGCCAGCTTCTTACAACTACCACGACTTGTGTCCCATAGTTGGCTATCCCATGTCCTGCGCCCTGATGGCCTGCTTTCTTCTGTGCGCCCCCACTCGCTCGCGTGCGCAGTGTGATTTTATGCTGGTTTGGCGTGACTCCCTCCCTCCGCTAGCTGTGCTTTTCTCACTATCCGTTGCAGGGAATCCCCCCCCTAATGCACTCTCCGTTCTCTGTCGGGCACCACTGCGGAGGCTGCATGTGCCCTCCAGTCTCTTGTCGGGCACTACCGTGGAGACTGCATGTGTCCGCTGGGTGCTCCCGAGAGCTGGGTTCCTATCGCTGCTGTGCCCATCCTCACTGTCCTCCGGTGACCGTGGATGTCTCCGCCTGCATGGGGCCACCGATGTGGCTGCATGCACCCCTGGAGTCTATGCTGCTGGTTGTACCTCTGCGGTGAACCCTCCTGCAGTCTCTCTGCCTTCGCTACTCCCTGGGCCCACTGCTCCCTGAGCTCTTGCTGCTGTTAGATTCCCTCCGGTGTTTGCATCTTTGTGTGCCCCCTTGGGGGGCTCTCCCCTGGGCTGCTGCTGCTTCTGCTTCTCCTGCCATGAGGCGGCTTCACTTTTTCTTGTCCTGGCTTCTCCTGTGGTCCCAGGACCTGCTCCATCAGCCACTCACTTTTGTGCATTTCTGCCGCTTTCCTCATCTGCTGTAGGAGTTGCTTCACCGCTGCAAAGCCCTGCTTCTCAGTTGCCGCCAGTGCTGTGGCCGCTTTGCCCCACTGACTGGAGGGGGCTGACTTATTTGTTTTGTTTACTGCTTCCTGGGACGAGTCTCTGGCCCCCTCCTGAAACCTTGTAGGTTTCCTGTGGGTCCTTTTTTCGGTTGTGTCCCTTGGGGGGGGGGGGGCGCCCTTTCTTTTCTCTCTGCTTGCGCCGCTTGGCTCGCTTTGTGATTCCTTTCATGGCCCTCAAACAAGTGTTCAGGAGTTTTTGTTTCACTTTTGCTGAGTTTTGCTTTACTGCTTGTGATTGTTGTCCTGACACATAAACAATGGGTACTGGGCCTTTAAGCCTTCCGGTGCAGCTGCACCACATATCTCACAGCGAGGCAGCCGCACTGATGTTCTCCGGGCAATTCGCTCGAGCTGGCTATGCCCCAGATGCCGGCTATGCCCCCACAGTCCTCACTCTGTAATTAATTCACTTGCAGGCACAATTGCAACCCCAAATATCTCACAAAGTAGCGCTCTCATCCTCCATGTTGGTGCCGCTTGTCCCTCTAATTGTTTCCTCTCGGCGGCTGCCGAACATGTCCTGTGCCTTTAAGATGAAGCACGGCGCTGCCTCCTTGTCCTCGTCCGTTGCAGAGAGGTGGCCTATTCGCACTTAACTCCTTTGCGGGCACAATGGAAGCCTCTAAATCCTCCACGGGGCAGCGCGCTCGCTCTCCGCTGCTGCAGCTTGCCGTTTCATTGTTTTTTACTGTGGCTTGCCGAACGTATCCTGCGTCTTTAAGATAAGGCATGGAGCTGCCCCCTCGTGCTCCTCAGTTGTAGTGGTCACCTTCTAAGGCGGGACTTCTTCTCCTACTGGTCTGCCTGCTCACGCGATGTCCGCCAGACTCCAACGCTGCTCGCCTAGGAGGTTTCTTCTCCCACCAACTCTGTTCGTCTCGGTGAGTTCAAATCCCCCTAGGCGGCGAATATTCCTTTCTCTGCTCTGCAGCGACACAGACGAAGATCAGTTCTTCTCCTCACAGTGACAATGATGCTGGTCACCTGTACCGGGTGCCTTTTTGCCGTGCCTGCTGCCACCCCCCTTTGCCCGGCTGGGCCATTTAAACCATAATTTGTTTGACCTCCGCTGTCCAATCATTTTTGTTATGCTTTTTTCATGCCTTTCTGCTGCCCGGCCCTCTAGGTGATGCCAAGGGGGGGGGGGGGTCTGTTAGCTGCCAGTCCTCTGGGGTCGGCTGCGCCTCCTGGTCTGGCGGGACAGAGTTGTGGTCTCCTAACGAGTCCTTCGCCACCCTTCTAAGAAGACCATCCTGGATGGTGGTGGGAGGACAGAGGTTTCACTTCCTTCCAAGGAAAGTCAGTATAATGAACCTCACCGGATAAATACATGTACCTTGACTTATAAACACACACTAAGCTGCCTAAGGTGCCCAAATATGAAAGCACGCAAAGCTTTATTCATCTTTTGTTGTTCACATTTTATTGTCTTAAACATGTTTCACAGCACTATAAAGACATACTACAAGAGAAATTATAGAAATAATGCAATCTTAATTGGACAATTAAAGTAAACAATTCAAGGTAAACCTTAACTGACAAGTTATCCCTTTGAAATAGAAGTTAATGTCAAAAATTGCAAACCGTAAATAGTGTAACCCTATAATGAGTAATAGAAGTGCATTGCATAATTTAAATCGGGAGAATCCCATTTCAAAAATACATAAATATTTAAGCATGCACAATGGTCCATCTTGTGCCATAAACAATAGCAGAACCAAAACAAGCACTGTCAAATCCAATAGTTCTGTACCCCAATGTGAAAGGTGAGATCTATTGGATTTGCCAGTGTTTTTGCTAGTGTCCTGCTGCCTTCAGACACTTGTCGTGGTGTTTTTTTTTTTTAACATTCTTTGTCAGGCACAGTAAAACTTAGGCAAACAATCATACAAACTTGTTTTTGTTATTTTGCAAGACAAGGCAAGAAAGTATTTCCTATGTCAACACTTGGATTAACTTTTGAGCATTGCATTTCCAAGCCGATTCTCGGGAAAACAAATGTAGACAGAAGAAGTTAGAATCTAGTCACACATAGCTGGGCCTCGAAACTCTCAAGGTCCAGAGAATTTGAATTTGTTGGGTGCAATCTGTTACTGCGACTCATTACTTGTTTAAAAAAAAAAAAAAAAAAGAGGAACAAGACTACCTGCAATTACCTTTTATATGCATTGGTTAGACAGAAGGAACCATTTTCAAGACCTGGTTTTATATTTTGGGTTGGTTTGCCTGCCTTGCCGATCTTCACTGAACTTACTGTGTTCTCGATTCTATGTCTTCAGTACCCAGTGGCCCCAGGTTGTGGCTTTAGTCATGGCTTTATTTTATGCTCATCTTTAACTGAGAAGAAGACATTGTGCTGCCTATGTTTTCCCTAGATTGTTTTGTCGTGTCGTTCCTATAAAACCTATACAGGATCTGCGCGTTTGGACATCATACACTGCAGGATTGGTGTCAGACTGATTCTAGACACCCCCACCGGGTATGTTGGCCTATGTACCAGCTAGCTCACAGTGCCACTAGAAACTCCTCTTACCAAGGAGAGAATAGTTCTTGGCAACTATCGAACATGACAACCCTGATCCCTCAGGTCCGTGGAAACAGTATACTACTTTTCGCTCAGCCACTCGTGCTCACTTAGTCTCAGAGAGATACACAGAATAAACGGTAGGGACGTTTTCAATAAGTATTTATTGAACAGTCGTTATTCTAGTGTAAAATAGATGTGCTGTAACAGTCATTAGACAGTAACAGATATAGATGATTAGAAGTACTAGGAAAGTAAAAGGATGTTGGAGTTCTACCATCTTGCTACAACCATGAATACAGGTAAGTACATAAAATACATGACAATAAAATGCATACTCCTACGATGCTTCCCTAACTAGATGTACCTAAGTGTACCTAGTATGTATGTAGGTGTTAAGCCAAGAATCCCTTTAGGACAAAGTCAACCCCCATTACCTGAAGTGAGAAACTGTGGGACCCTGTCCTGGTCTCGGGTTGGACATCCCGCTAGGGATGTCAGACCACTGCGAGCTGGAGTATCTGCATGCAGGGGCTTCAGCATCTCGCGTCAGTGTGTCGGCATGGAAGTCCTGATCTCCTCTGACTAGCTCAGCAAGATGTGATGTTTATATACCCAAAGGTATCCTCCGGGGTTCTACCTTGCTGTGCCACTGTCGGACTTAGGATGACGTCGGGAATGAACCTTGTACATAGTTATTATGCAGGAGATGGTAGTCCTGCTGAGTTTCCAAGAATCCAAGGATCCTCATGCGTAATGTATGAGGCTATTGTTCAGGGAAAGCAGTACGGTTAACTAGGTAAAGGATCAGTCCTAGCAGCCCGTTATGTATGTAATGTAGTGATGAATATAGGTGGAAGGTTGGGATGTTACCCAAGCCTATATTGGGGTACCTTAATGGAATATAACAGTCTTATGATTACACTGTCCTTAACACTAACATGTATTAGAATGCATTTGAGTTCTTGCGGAGCCTGTTGTTTTGGAAGCTCTCTTACTATGCTTTCTCTTTTTATAATGGCCTGCAGAACAGCAAGGCAATGGCAGCCGGATGTGGAATGGACAGAGCAGTACGCAGGAGCAGTCATGTATCCTGATGCCATAACACAGAAATGGAAACCCGCCCCATGGAACGGTGAGCCTAGGCCTTTCGGTCAATGGAAGGAATGCGGCCTGACTGTCCATATAGATGACCATGTTGATTTTCTTGGGCGTTCAGTATGCTTATCATGGCCACAGTTTTTTGTTCTTCTCTACCTTTCCTGTTTTACAGCTGGCTAAAAGTACTAAAAAGCATTTGCAATGCAATAGGTCTCTCATTAACGAGAGTTTAAGCTATTGACAATGCAATACCTTAAACTCTCGCAAATGCGAGACCTATTGCATTGCAAATATTTGTTTTACTAGCGTACATGCAGCGCTTTCACATTTATGGAGACCGCGCCCTGTTCTTTAGACAAGCCGCGTCTAAAGAAAGGGGCGTGTCCTACATTAAAGTGAAACTGCGGCTTAGGGGCTGTGACCAAAAAAAAGCATCTGTTTTGTCAAGTTGACAAACAGATGTTTTTTTTTGGGTAAAAGCGCCCTTGCCGCACTTTCACTTTAATGTCAGCCACGTACCTTTCTTTAGATGCGGTTTGTGTAAAGAAAGGGGCGCGGCCTCCATAAATGTGAAAGCGCCACATGGGCGCTAGTTAACAAAATAAATAAGTGTGACCGCTAAATGCGGACCGTGCTGCTAAAATAAATAAATAAAAAACCGCGGCCGCTATAGTTAAAGCAGACCGCCATTAGTAAAAATGTAAATAAAAGCATGCGGCTGCTGCAGGGTAGTGAGTGGAATAGGGGAAGAAATTAAATAAAATAGTGCTCACCGACCTTTAAAGCAGACCATGTAACAACACCAGTAAAAGGTCCTGTCGTTATGGGAGGTAACAAATGCAGACCAGGCGGTCCCAAGGAGGGACTAACAAGCCTAATAACCACTCAGAAGCCAGCGTTTACGAACGACAATGACACAAGTCAATTAAAAATATGGGCGGAGAGTGGGCGGGGCTTCAAAGCCATACTCCAATACTGCATGCCTCACAGCAGCGCATGCGCTGCCCAGGCTTGACCTAAAAATGTTTATTCCACCGTACTTGTTCAGTCTTCTTTTACGATGCAAAGTGATTTTGAATGGAACCATAAAGCAGCATTTCTTATTCAGGCTACAAAAGTGGAGCTAGGGTATGCACTTTGGGCCCTCTGTCATTGTATGGCCAGAGTCGCTGCCGAGGGTCACACCACTAGATGTATGATGTGCAGCTTTTGAAGTTGAATGACTTAAACAGTCTATCCTGTAGAGGGACTGTACGGTCTTCCATGGCACTACATTAAGAGTAAAAGGATGTGGCATAGAGTTGTCTGTTTTCTATTTCCCCACCCTGTCTTGAGCACCAGTGACCCTCTACCTCAGACTAAGACAGATTCCTCTTGCTGAGGACTACTGGTAGCTTGTTGCCCGCGACTGAGACACCACTGTGCCATTTTCCTGAAATTAAGTGGATTCACGCCAGAAACTCTGACAGCAATTAATTGTTTCATGGATTTCAATAGTTGGATGAATATCTACCCCTGTAACCGTACACTGACCATTTTGGTAGCCAGGGAGGTAATGCTGCAGCATACGTTTGCAGTGGACTGACCAGTGCCTGTGGTTAGATCGTGAAAGCTTGGCATGAACCAAGTGTGTAGGAGCTGTGTTTGTGGTGGAGCGAGTGTGTGCTGGAGTCTGCATCTTCTTTAGTAGTGGCAGCTAGCGAGGTTGTGTTTTGTCCCCATATTTTCACCTTTTCTGTGGGTTTTCTATGTCGATAGCAGTTTGGAAGTCATTTAGGTGTCATGGTCTCTCCTGAGGATGTAGTCCAAATAGTAGTGTAACCTCACATCACCTTCTTGGACGAGCCCTGCTACTGGTTTTCCAAGGCAAAGTGTGTACACATGAATGATTTTATTATGTAACTGTTTGTGTTTTTACATCTTTTCGGGAATCTAGTGTCCACACTGAGTGGTTTGCTACTGTTTTGTTAGACTGAAGAACCCCAAGTTTTTGCTTGTTTGTCATAGGTTTGCCTTTGTTCATCTGATGAAGAATATTATTTACCCACCCGGGGTTGCAGAAGCGTAGGTGAAGGGATCCCTTCAGAGGTAGCTCATAGCCAGACCGCCTGGCATCAGAGTAGTATTTATGGCATGGACGATGTTTATTTGTACCAAAGCATCTCACTAGACATGCTGTCCTGTGGATTTGCATGCCTCCGCCATATCATCCGGTCTGCCTGCCTTCGGTAGCTTTTGGATGTTAGTTTTCTGATTACTGCGACATAACTAACGCAATGTGTTTGTTTCTGGGTGTAACTCTGATATGTTTCATGATTCAATGGCTTTAATAAATGTCATCTATTGGACAGGCTGTTTGTCATTCATATTAACAGGGAAACAAAGTTCATTAAGATAGGGAAAATATCTGTTTGTATCAATTTCAGATACATACCTGCCATGTCAGATAATCATTTAACGCGTCCGTCTTTCTGTAATATTTTAATGAATGGTTAAGGCTTTGGCATACTAAAGGTCAGATGAGTAACAGGCATAATTGTTGCCTATGTGGGACTTAAATGATGTTTAGTTTGTCAAGTCTTTCAGGCTAAATTCACATGAATATTTCTTTAAGATCTAATAGTACCAGTGGGGAGATGATACCAGAGCATATTGCCAATTATGCTGTATGTGGTGAAGCAAGTGGGCTCGGGCGCCAAGTCTGTGAGGCACTGGAGCTAGGTCCCAGCAATATTTCCGCTGAGAATCTTTTCACAACAGAGAAAAGCCTGTGCTCTGCATATGAACAGAGGCGCCAGAAATAAAGGTTGCATATTCTAAATTCAGAGGCTTTTAAATTGCACCACTGCTGCACAGCATGACCACATAAAGGGTGGTGGATACAGGTGGTGTTATGACGTAGAGCCAGCACCCCCAAAGGCTCTTTTTTTTGGTGGACTGTAAAATATCTTGCAACCTCCATTGTTTTGTAGGTGTGTGAATGTTTCCCTGTTAGCACTGGAATTCTGGCATCTGCACAGGAAGTGCTACTCCACCCTTTCAACACTGCTATGATGAACCTTTGATTGCTTCAAAGAATAAAGGATCAAAATTAGAAACCGAAACTTGCGAGAGCTATTGGCTTTGCCATTATGTACACCAGTGTGGCTGCTGTTCAGCATGGCTGAAAGTTAGCGGCTAGATTGGGGTAGAGTGAAATGGGGTAGATTGGGGTTTAGTAGATTAGGGCAGATTGGAGTGAGCCAGATTGGGTAGAGTGAAGTGGTGTATATTGGGGTAGGCTGGAGAGGAGTCGGGTAGATTAGAGTGGGGTAGATTGGCAGGATGTTAGCAGGTTGCGGTGGAGTGGGGCAGGTTGGGGTGGAGTGGTGTAGATTGGGGTGGAGTGGGGTAGGATGGAGTGGGCTATATTGGGGTGTAGTGGGTAGATTGGGGAAGAGTGCAGTGCAGTGGTGTAGATTAGGGTGGAGTGGGGTAGATTGAAGTGGAATAGATTGGGTGGATTATGAAAGGGAAGATTGGAGTAAAGTGGGCTAGATTTGTGTTAGACAGAAGTGGAGTTGGATAGAGTGGTATAGGGTAGATTCGGATAGGTGGGGTAGATTGGAGTGGGATAGATGGGGTAGATTGGAGTAGGGTAATTTGGGTTTTGGCAGGGTAGATTAGGGTGGAGTGGGATAGATTGAAGTGGAATAGATTGGGTGGATTATAAAAGGGAAGATTGGAGTAAAGTGGGGTAGATTGGAGTGAAGTGGGCTAGATTGGAGTTAGATAGAAGTGGAGTTGGATAGAGTGGTATAGGGTAGATTCGAATAGGTGGGGTAGATTGGAGTGGGATAGATGGGGTAGATTGGAGTAGGGTAGTTTGGGTTGGGGTAGATTGGACTGGAGTGGGGTTGAGTTGGGTGGCATGTGGAGTGGGGTAGATTGGGTAGAGGGGAATGGACTATAGTGGAGTGGGGTGGAGTGGAGTTGGATAGAGTGGTGTGGGGTGGGATGGGATGGGTAGATTAGAGTCGAGTAGATTGGAGTGGGGTGGATTGGATGGGGTAGAATGGAGTAGGGTAGTTTGGGGTGAAGTAGGGTAGATTGGACTCGAGTGGAGTTGAATAGATTTGTGTGGAGTTGATGATGGAGTGGAGCAAGAGAGATTGGGGAAGAGGGGAGTGGGGTAGATTAGGGTGAGTGGGGTAGATTAGGTGGATTAGAGATGGGGAGATTGGAGTGGGGTAGCTTGAAGGGGATGATTGGAGTGGGGTAGGGTAGATTGGAGTGGGGTGGATTAGGGTAGAGTATGGCAGAGTGGAGTGGAGTAGATTGGAGTAGAGTAGATTGGGTGGGTTAGATTGAAGTTGAGTGTGGTAGATTGGGGTGAAGTGGGGTAGGGTAGATTTGAGTGGAGTGTGGTAGAGTGGAGTGTGGTAAATTGGGTGGATTGAGTGTGGTAAATTGAAGTGGGTAGACTGTGGTAGATTGGAGTGGGGAAGATTAGATTGTGGTAGATTGGAGTGGGATAGATTGTGGTGGAGTTGGGTAAAGTGTGGTGGAGTGGGGTAGATTAGGGTGGAGTTGGATGGATTGTAGTGGAGTTTGGAATGGACTGGGGTAAACTGGACTAGGGTAGATTGGAGTGGAGTCGGGTAGATTGGAGTGGGTTAGATTGGGGTACATTGGAGTGGGGTATATTGGAGTTGATTGGAGTGAAGTGAGATAGATTGGAGCAGAGTGTGGTAGATTTGAGTGGCGTGCGGTAGATTGGGGTGGAAGGGGTAGATTGGAGTGTGGTGGGGTTGATTAGGTTCGATTGGATTGGAGTGGGGTAGATTGGATTGGAGTAGATTGGGTTGGAGTGGGGTAAATTGGGGTGGAGTGGAATAGATTGGGGTAGATCGGAGTTTAGTTCGGTGGATTGGGCTAGAGTGGGGTAGATTGAAGTGGGGTAGATTGAAGTGGGGTAGATTGAAGTGGGGTAGATTGGAGAGGGGTGGGACAGATTTGGGTGGGGTAGAGTAGAGTGGGTTTTTTGGAGTGGGGTAGATTGGACTGGAGTACATTGGGGTACATTGTGGCAAAGTGTAGTAGGGTGGGGTAGAATGGGATACAGTGGAGTGGTATAGATTGGAGCGGGGTAAGTGGTGTGGAGTGGAGGGGCATGTTGGGGAATGAGTGACGTGTTGTAGTGTGTCTTAGTGCGGAGGGGTGTAGATTGGAGTATTGTAGATTGGGTTGGAGTGGAGTAGAGTAGTATGCATGGTGTGGTAGTGCACTGCCATTACAGAAAACACATTTGTAATTGAAATGACTATTAGATTTGCACTGAAAAACGGTTTTACTGCACACAAATGATAATATGTGCAAATTCCATCACCTAGTGTTTTGATCGTATTCAAATATTTGTTTTCACCTAATTTCTGAATTACAAAAAAGTGCTTCATTTGTTCTAATTCTGCTATAATCTGAAACATCAGCACAGTTCAGTTTTTCTGTTTTTGTTGCCATGTGCTAAAAAAAATACCATCCTACATCCTCTCCTCTTACACGGATAGTCAGCAGGAATGTCACATAAATTCTCACTTTGAAGTCAGAGAAAGAAAAGTAAACACCAAGCTCCCTTGGAAGAGACTGCTTGATATTTGACCTCTGTCTGTGAATGCACAACAAATGTGACAAGATAAGAACAAGATTTAAAGTCCTGGACAGCCTAAAGCAAATAAAGCCAGCAAATAGAAAGCCAGAAAATGTGAGTAACAATCCACAAAGCCAATGGTAAGCACCGGGTGGAATTCATTCCTAGGTCAGCTTTCTGAATGTCCCCAAGATGTCTTTAGCAAACCAGACAGTGCTGTCTGGTAGGCTTCGACCTAATAAACCCTGCTCACCTGTTTAAGAGCACTGTTAATTCACATTGAACATGAAAACAAGTATTTACAATGCTATTTGTTTTGACCTTTGAATAGTGTATCTAGAAAATGTTTGAAAAACACTGGCATAGCAGTAGCAGTGCAAGCTTTTCCAACCCAACACAAGGGTATTGGAAAAATGGAATTGTGAGTGACCGATTGTGAATGAAAACATGCAAAAAATGTATGAGCGTAAATGTGGAAGAGAGTTAGTGCATGTGAGGATGTCGGTGTCTCTGAGAGTGTGTGTGTGTCTGTGTGTTGATGCAAGTATGCTGCTGGCCCTGGCATACTGAAGGTATTTCTTGGGTCATGGACATGGCCACCAGTGGCATGTTGGTGGGGGATGTTACCAATGGCAAAATGCAGGCTTTGCCATACTGGATTCATTTATTTGCTTATAGAATTGCTCAAGTCAAACAACTGCCGGTGACTTATTAGAAATATTTCATTACATAAGAGAAGGTACCCATGGTATGGGGGCACATATGCCAAAATGTTGGCCCTTGCACACCAGAGGTAATGTTTGACATTTAGAGGCACTAATGTAATATATGGGGCATCTATAGCAGAATTCTGGCCTATTTTGTGTATTTTTTGGCATAGGATTGGCATCCCTGGCATGTGTGAGGCACCCATGACAAAATCCTGGACGTGACATACTAGAGGTAATTGCAAACATATAGTTAGTTTCTTTGGCACCACTTGTCAATACTAAAAAATTTCATGAGTGTCTCTCAGAGCCTTTTGGTTTTTTAGCAAATTGTGCCTTAAAATGCTCTATTTGACCCAGTTCTTTAAAAATATTCCAGGGGGAGAATCCCCTTAACATTCTTAGGAGAAGTCTTACTCACTGGTGGAATTCGCAGCATGCTCTACCAAGATCATCAGCCACCACCAATGTGCAGAACTGGCAGGGAACAGAGAGGGCAGTGTAGCCGAAGATGGGTCAGTGTGTGCATAAGGGGCCACTTTAGAGTTTTGGAAATTACATAAACACTAGTGTCCTATTAGTCAGTGAATCAAATTACCTGCCTTTCTCAAATGGACTGCACGTCCATACTACCTTCAGTTCTTCCATTTTCTATTCAAATGTGGGTCTTGAGGCTTGGGCCTCCAAAAAGGTTTTGGGTGAACCAGACTTCCATGCAAGTGTCCTTAAAATTAATATGCCTCTGTCACTTGTGCTTCTGCCTAGACAAGGACCCCCCTGCTCAGAAGGATGTTTCCAACCTAACCATCAACTTCGGGCCCCAGCATCCTGCAGCTCACGGAGTTTTGCGCCTAGTACTGGAGCTCAGTGGAGAATCTGTGAAGAGATGTGACCCCCACATTGGCTTACTCCATCGTGGTACAGAGAAACTGATTGAATACAAGACCTATTTGCAGGTATTCCGTTCTTATTACGCTGTACCCAAAACGTTTTTCCCCGACCCACAGAAGACATTTGTTGCCAGATAAGATTCCTCTTCACACTACTGTGTCATCCTTTCGACAAACGTGATATTATGTAATGGCTAAGTTGCTCACTAAAAACCCAAAGGGCTCACATTCTAATAATCGTTTAGCAGTTTGACCAGAAATCCGGTGATGTTTCACAATTCAATTTTCTTTTCTAGTACCTCAGTTCCCTTATTTCCTCTAATTAGCCACAATCTGAAAACGAGTATCTGATAGAGACTTATAGCCGCAGATTCCGTACCTTAGAATTTCCCCAGGAGTTAGACTGGATCCGGAAGAGTTTTCATGAGTAGTACCCCTGAGGACCACTAGGTGGCATCGATCGGCTCTGCATGACATCGTCGGCGCTGGAAGTGACGTCCGCATCACCTATATAGGTGCCACCTATTTCCGGGCCAGCTACCCCTCAGTCATTTTTTGACTGGAATTTTTTGACGTTTTGTCAACTTCTTTCGAGGTGTGTTCCTCCTGGTGTGATAGAATATCATCTAGAAAGACAGGAGTCAAGCCCTGCGGCGCCTGTTGCGGATCGATGTCTGTGAAGGACCCGCACCTTGCCTGCCTGTGGTGTCTGGAGCTCGACCACAACCCGAAGTCATGTTCCGATTGCCAGGCCATGAACCTTAAGGCTTTGAGGGAGCGGTCCCTGAAACCCATGGGGACCCTGCATGCGTCTGTGTGAAAATTGAGGTCCCAGTTGAGAGGGGCACCGTTCGCGGAGTCCGAAGTCTACATCGTTCCACTTCAAGTCCTCTGGACATTCAGGTAAGAGGCACAAAAAGAAGAGTAACAAGTCGGAGCAGTCTTCTACTTCTCCTAGTCCGTCAGCCGAGACGAGGGAGCTTCGGCATTCAAGGTCTGGTTTTTCAGTGCCTGGGCCGTCTCTGTGCCTCCACGATTTTCCAGGAGCCGGAGTGACTCCCGTCCACCTCCGACTTTTATGAGGCCACACGCCTCATATTTGGGCAGCCCGACCCTGTTAACGCGCCTTCGGGCCCTGCAGGGTCAGAGTGGGCCCCATCTCGTTCCACGGCACCGGTGGGCGCGCAGGGTTCTTTTGCCAATTTTCCGGATTGACGCCGGTTGTACCAACCCGACCTTCGCCCATGCTCCTGGCGCCGCCGGCGTCCACCAGTGGCACCATCCCCATGGTGATCCCCGACTCCTTCACAGAGCAAGTTGGGCGTCGCCCTGCGCTGCATCAGACACCAGCAGGACCTTTTGTTCCTAGATCGGAGTCTGAACCCTATTCCAATGGGCTGGGACTCCGGGAGGAATGGAAGGGGTCGCTGGACCTTTAAGAATACCAACCATACGACCCTAATATGGACTGGGCTGAGGAACTAGGTTACGTCAGTGGACTGTATACTTCTCCAGGTACTGGCATGCTTTCACACTCTACCGTGGCTACAGAAGAGGAAGCTTCAAACGCAATTAGTGGTACAGAGAGCGGCTGAGGTCTTTGACCTTCAGTTGCCCTCGGTGGTAGTCAAGACTAACATTTTGACAGAGGTGCTTCAACTGCGAGTCCCCTCATCCGAACCCTTACTCCCTTTCAGTGAGGGCCTCACTGACGTTCTGTTGGGGACCCAGTTTAAACCCAACACAGGAGCTCCTGTGGATAGGACAATCGCCCGCCGCCACCGCCACACTCCAGGGGACCCAAATTTCCCCACCCTACAAGCTATCCTGGAACTTGGTGGCCCAAGCCTTAACTTCCCAAGGCACATTCCCCACTGCTCCCATGGTCAAGGAATCCAAGAGGCTGGACTGTTTGGGGAAGAAAATGTTTTCTTCCGCCAGCCTAGCATTGCGGTTTGTGAACAGTGCATGCCTTTTGGGCCGCTACTTCCACACTCTGTGGAAAACCGTTGCACAAGTTCTGCACAGGTCCGGGAGGAGGCACAGGCCATTCTCTCTCAGGCTGTTGCCGATGGGAGATATGCAGCAAAGGTCACAATTCACTGTGGATTGGACTCGACCGAATCACTGGGCAGATCGGATTCATTGACAGTGGCCCTGAAGCACCATGCCTGGTTGAGGATGACTGGCCTTTCGGGCAATGTCCAACCTTCCCTTATGGACATGCTTTTCGATGGCACCCGTCGCTTTCGGAGGCAAGGCAGATTCAGCGCTGGAGCGCTTTAAGGACTCCTTGGCTACGGCGAAGTCCTTGGGCCTCTTGGCAGCCCCATGTCACCCCCAATTGCCTTTCACTCCTTACATGGCTACAGAAGGGGCTTCCAACGTGCCACTATCCTCACAGCCACCGAGCTGCACATGTTTCCTAGCCTCTGCGTGGACGAAGACGTGGTATCCACAGACCTCGTAGTTCAGGTTGCCAGCGGTCTGGTCCATCCCCTGCCTCCAAGGCCTTCTAATCTGTCCCTTTGCAGTCATGGGCTTCCAGTTGGCGGCAGGTTTCACCATCACCTACCCCACTGGCAGTCCATAACATCGGACAGTTTGGTCCTGCAGATTGTCCAAAGTGGCTACTCCCTCCCCTTCGAAACTAACTCTCCCTCCATGCCACCATCTGACGACCGGCTTACGAAGGATCATCTATCCTTTCTCCGTGAGGAAGTCATGACTCTCTTGGCCAAGGGAGCTATAGCGAGAGTTCGGGTGCCAGAAGTAGGCTGTGGTTGCTATTCGTGCTACTTTCTGGTCCCCAAAAAGGACAAGGGCCTTCGTCCTATTCTCGAGTCACAAGCCCTCAACTTCTTCCTCAAAAAGAAGAAATTCAAGATGCTCATGCTAGCTCATGACCTGTCTGTCCTGGACCCAGGAGATTGGATGGTAGCATTGGACTTGCAGGTTGCCTATTTCCATATTTCTGACCTGTCTGTACACCGACGCTGTCTGCGGTTTACGATAGGCCACAAGCATTTTCAGTTCACTGTGCTCCCCTTTCGCCTTACCAGTACCCCTTGGCTGTTCACCAAGGTGATGGCAGTGGTCACAGCTCAGCTGCGAAGATTAGGGGTGCCAGTCTTCCACTATCTCGACGAATGGCTTTTGAAGGCTGGCTCGCCTCAGGTTGTCGTCTCCCACCTCCAGATTACGTCGAACCTCCTGCACTCACTGGGCTTCACTATGAACATGCTGAAGTCACATCTGAGTCCCTCTCAGACGCTCCCTTTCATCTGAGCTGTTCTGGACACAGTGCAGTTTCGGGCTTATCCTCCCGAGCGGCGAGTCCAGGATATTCAGGCTATGATACAGCTGTTTCAGTCGCTATCCTGGATTTCGGTGAGGCAGACCCTCAGGCTGTTGGGACTCTTGGCTTCCTGCTTGTAACACATGCCTGATGGCATATGCAGGCTCTGCAGTGGGACTTGAAGTTTCAATGGGCACACTATCAGGGGAATCTCTCTGACATGGTCCAGATCTCAGAGGGAACTGCAAAAGACCTGCTGTGGGGGCTTATGAACCCCGATTGGGACAGCGGCAGTCTCCTCTCCCTTCCCCAAATGGAGCTGACAGTAGTGACAGATGATTCACTCCTGGGATGGGGCGGCCATCTGGGAGAGGTAGAGATCAGAGGACTCTGATCTCTGATGGAATCTGGACTCCACATCAACCTGCTGACGCTCCGTGCGATCCAACTGGCATTAAAAGCCTTTCTACCTTTTATCAAGGGAAGGCTAGTGCAGATGTTCACGGACAACACCACCTCCATGTGGTATTGCAACAAACCGGGCGGGTGAGGCCGTGGACCCTCTGTCAAGAGGCCCTGCGCCTCTGGACATCGCTGGAACAGCAGGGCATATACCTGGCGGTTCAACACCTGGCAGGATCCCTGAACGCCTGGGCAGACAAACTAAGCCGTCGATGCTTAGCGGATCACAAATGGCGTCTCCACCCGGACCGGAGGTGGCACACGGTCTCTTTCAGCGGTGGGGAGAGTCTTGGTTAGATCTGTTCACCTCCATCGAGAACGAGCAGTGTCAGCAGTTTTACACATTAGAGTTTCTGAGGAGCCTCTCATTCAGAAACGCTTTTCATCTGAAGTGGAGCTCAGGCCTCCTGCATGCCTTTCTGAGCATACCACTCCTGCCCAGAGTTGTCAAGAAGATCAGGAACGACCGGGCTCAAGTCATCCTTGTGTCTCTGGACTGGGCACAGAGAATCTGGTGTCCCGAGCAGGGCCATCAATCCTCCAATCAGGCTGCCCCTTCCGCCGGGAGGATCTTCTGTTGCAGCAGCAGGGGAAGGTTCTCCAACCGAACCTGTCCTTTCTCCACCTTCTTGCGTGGAGATTAAGCAGTGGCAGTTGACAGTTTTCAACCTTCCTCCCGAAGTCTGCAATGTCATCTTGGCAGCTGAGCGTCCTCCACCAAAACGGTATACGCCTGCTGTTGAAAAAAAATGGTTTCATGGTGTGCAGAAAAATCCATTGAACCCCCTCCTGCCCCCCTTTCTGAAGTCTTACTCTTCAGTTTTTCCCTTGCCCAGCAGGGCTCTGCTCTGGGTACTCATAAGGGATAGTTCTCTGCTCTGTCTGCCTTCTCGCAGCTTCCTGACCAACCCTGTTTTTTTAAATCCCCTATTGAACATAAGTTTTTGAAGGGTCTCCTCTACATGCTTCCTTCTTCCCCTTTCATTATGTCCCAGTGGGACCTGAATTTGGTTCTCACTTTTTGATGTGTAATCCTTTTGAGACTCTGTACAACTGTCCCCTCAGGTTTCTCACATTAAAAACAGCCTTCTTGGTGGCAATTACATCCGCCTGTAGAGTGAGTGAGCTGCGGACCTTATCATCTAAGCTGCCTTACCTCTCAGTCTTTACTGAGAAAGTGGTGCTTCGCACAAAGGCCTACTTTCTGCGGAAAATGATCACCCCATTCCATGTAGGCCAATGCATCACCCTGCTTACCGTATAAGCTCCTCCACATCCCTCTAAAGAAGAGGAGCGACTCTATCGTACTAACCCAAAAAGAGCATTGTCGTTATACCTTGACCGCACACGAGAGTTCCAGGTGGGCGACCAACTCTTCGTGGGGTATGTTGGTGCGAAGAAAGGTCGAGCAGTGCAAAAGCAAACCATCTTGCTGGGTTGGGCTCGGCTTCGAAATCTACTACGCACTGGCAAGAGAAAACCTCCTGAAGACTTGCCAGCTCATTCCACCAGAGCTAAAGCTGCGACCACTGCGTTAGCATGGGGAGTTCCGGTCCTGGACATCTGTCAGGCAGCAACGTGGGCCTCCTTGCACATGTTCACCAAACACTTCTGTCTGGACAGTCCGGTCTGCAGGGATGGGCACTTCTCCCGTTCGGTCCTGCAGGACTTCCTTGTTTGAAATTGGTCCGCAGTCCCACAACCGGGGATAGCATTGCTTGGGTATCTATTCTAAGGTAAGGAATCTGTGGCTAGAAGTCTCTATCAGATGAACAAGTTACTTACCTTCGGTAACGTCTTATCTAGTAGAGACTAGCTACAGATTCCTTACCGACCCACCCATCTTCCCCGTTCTGCAGACAGATTTCTAGGGTCAGGGCTGATTCCTTTCAGAGCCCTTGTTTATCCACACGAGTGGTCAGTGTTATATTATTTATGGCTCCACACTTCTGGCGTGGAAAGTCACGACTTTTCACGAAAAGTAGCTGACAATAGTGCTCCAAGGTGGCGCCTATATTGGTGACACACACGTCACTTCCAGAGCAGACAACGCTACGTGGAGCCAATCAATGCCACCTGCTGGCGCGCAGGGGTACTGCTCATGAAAAATCTTCGGGATCCAGTCTGATGCCTGGAGAAATTCTAAGGTAAGGAATCTGCAACTAGCTATACCAAGACGTTACCGAAGGTAAGTAACTTGTTCACTAAATGCAGATGGACAGTTTTTATATAGTTCCTCTTTTACTCCATCTCGAATTGCTATCAGTTTCACACCTAAATTAACTGAGTTACAATATGATAGTGATTTGTCAAATATTAACTTAGTATGGTTAAACGCAATGTTGGTATTTGAGCAAAGGCATCCATAAATCTCTTGTGTCCTGCCCATTAAAATTTCATTGTTGGTTGGTAGCAAAGAGGCAATGAAGGCCAACCTAGAAAGAAATTGTATGAAAGAACAGCAAAAAGCAGGAATAAAGTGGAGGTGCAAAAGAGACTTTAGATCAGTAGAAATATTCACAATTTGGAATAGAGGTAGGAGGCTTTATATAACAAGCATTGGCATAGCCAATAGGTCTCGCCTTTGGGACCTTATAAGTGTTTAGCCATGCAGCACATTATCACCCACCGGGCAGATTTCTGTAATGGAACTAGTACTTATGTAAAGTGCTTTGATACCTTCATTCGCGGTACATAATGCAAAAAATAAAAAGGAATGAAAGGAGAAGTGCTTGCATATTTCTGAGGTGGGGGAGCGAAAAGATGCACTCTGTAGAGTTACGCTGTGTATACCTGCTTTAGATGTTTGGTTTTTCTCCACAACAGTTAGGGTAAAATGCTGATTGCTAACGTTGTTCTGTTTTGTTTAACCAGAAGCATGATCATCCGGTCAACAAATGGTTAAGCATCACAATGTAGCTATTTACTGAAACCCCACGAGGATCGTTCCCTTCCTCCCCAAGACATGAGTGGCCTTTAAGGAGCTTTAACCACTGTAGCAGCTGCTTTGTTGCCTTCCAGGGTAGGCTTGTTGGCCAAGGCCCACTCATTAGACGGTGCTGACGATTCCGCTGAAAAGTAAGATGTCACCATAATTGATTTCGTTTCTGTTCCTTTGTGTTTTAGAGAAAATGAAAGCGCACTCTTGTGGAGGTGGGGTGGAGGGGACGCGCCTTCTAATGAAAGTGGCAAGGTCTGGAAATGAAACCTGACCCAAAACAGATGGCAGCCTGTGCGCCGCCGCGGCTGGCTCCTATTACATAATGCCAGTACCAAATCAGAAAGCGAGCACAGTATAGAAAGGCTGAGCAGACGCGCTGGGGTTCGGACCTGGGGTTGTGAGGTGAAACATAAGATTAATAGGGTGCTTGCCTTAAAGTTAAGATTGCTTTATATAATGCCAGTACCAAATCAGAAAGCGAGCACAGTAGAGAAAATCAGGAGCCGAATTGAAATGAGGCGAAAGTGAGTTATCCCAGTGTACAAGTGAAGGCGGGGCTGGAGTATGCTGCATCTTGGTGCCGAGAAACAGATGTTTATTGCCAACAAAATGAATGTTAATTAGTTCGTCGGCCTCTAGTAGGATGAAAGGCTGAGCAGACGCGCTGGGGTTCGAACCTGCGGTTGTGAGGTCAAACATAAGATTAATAGGGTGCTTGCCTTAAAGTTAAGATTGCCTTCCTCCTTCTACAAGTCAACAGCAATTGGCCTAGCATGACAGCGAATGCACAAGTTTCTCATTGCAAACAGAGCATTGGCAGGGCTGTGCGTGTGGCATGTGAAGGGAGGGTTGGTTAAAAAGAATTGCGTGAGAGAGAAGCGGCGGCGAGTGAGCACGGCAGCGCGGCGAACGCGCTAATTAAAAACAGATGGTGACATGACCCCGAACAGATGGCGCCCCTGCTCGTAACCGCAAGCCGTAGGCCGTGTGCGGATGCATTTACTGGGAAAGGTGGGACATGCAGCCGCCTTTGCCCAATTGCGTGCTGTCTTTTTAGAAAGACACACGCAAAGACCAATTGAAATAATGCAGGAAAAAAAAACACACGCACAAGCGTGTGGAAAGTCCAGAGTGATTCCAAGAGGTTGTTTTCTTAGAGTAGTGCATGCGCGCTGCGCTAGGTTCGACCTAAAAAGGTGAGGCGCGATGATAGGTTGGCAGACTATCTTTTGGCATGGGGAGCCATTGTACATGACCTAAATGACGGTGTTGCTGTTGTCTCCACTACTGTGATGAGTGACCGTGACGAAGAACCTATTCAGCCATCACACTCTCAGATTACAGTGTGGGAAGGATGAATTGCTTGGTAGGATTGATATTGCTAATGAAAGTTGGGAATCGCTACAGGGTTAATGGTGGTTGCCTTGAAATGTTGGGCAACCTTTGGAACACAGACCTTGTAAAGACCAGAGCACGGTATTGGGGGGAGGGGATTAAATGCACATTGGTTCATGGGGATTTTAGAGATTGCATTCAAATGACTGTACGGCATTTGGTGTTACACAAAGTGATGACAATAGCTTGGAAGACACACACAGCGATCTTGCTCATATTGTAGGGTGCTATGTTGCTTGTTATGGATTTCATGACTGGCAATACTGTGCATGCTCTAGATATGTATAATGCTGTAATCCAAATAAAAAGTTTTTTTTTTTAAAAGAAAAAGTATACAGCTTTTCCATAAAATTAGATTTGATAACGAGTCACAGAAGCTGGGCCACTTGAAATGGGCAACCTGTGCAGAAACCTGAAAGGTGCACCCCCATTAGCGCATCAATATAAACTTTACATGAAGGGATTAAGGCAAATGAAGAGGCAGAAAGTCAGAATAAATGGTCGCTGATCTAATTCCGAAACACAAATACATCCCTGGGAACAGGGTAGGGTTTTACCAGTTGCACTATGCCAAAATCAACATAACTTTTCCATTATGAACAATTATTTGAGAAGACTTTTCAGTAGGGGAAGCCATAAGCTCACATTAGGGGACACACATTTAGTACTTCTTATAGGGGAGTAAAAACAAAAAACTGATCAAAGCCCCTGCCCAATTCACACAGCTTCTCCCAAAAAATGTTTAGGGGAGGGACTGCTGATTTACAAGTCAAGCACTCCTGTAAAAAGTGCATCTTTCCACCTAGGACAGCTCTAATCGGTCAAGGGGACGCAAATGCAAAACTCAAGACCCAAGATCAACTATACAACATCTTCAAAAGACAGGTTCTGATTAGGAGGATTACCCTAAAGTGGGCTCAAGATGGTGTATTATCAGCTCATTTGGAGTATGATAGGGCATGATTGATAAATGAGCCTTGAAAAAGGATGAGTCTATGCTTGCATCACTACCCTCGGTGGGAATACTTGAAGTGGCTACTCTCTACTCAGTCAAGAACACTTTCAGCACACTGTGAATAATGGAAAATGACACATTTTGTGAGATATAGTTGGTAAGGTAACTAGACACATATGTTGGAGGGTAAGTAATCAAAATGTATAGCATTCTACTGAAATATTGTTCTCAATTCATTAAAATGGCATAAGAAAGCACCTAGCTGAGCTTTGGTTCGATTAACAAAGTTACATGGGTTATCAATCTTGGCTCAACTTAAGTCCATATATTTTGTTGTTTGAGGAAATTTGAGCAATAAAAAATATAAAGAAAGAAGATAGGCGAGGCAACACACAATAACAAACCAGAAGTTGTAATGCCAAGGACAGACAGGCGTGTGACCACTTCTGTGGTCCCAGGGCATTTGGTGTAACAAAAGGGACTACAGATACTTGCATGCCCCCTCCGGTAATACAAATTGTGCTGGCCCTCCCTGTGTACCAGCATGATCTCAAGGGTAAGTTCCATCATTTGCATGAAGGGCGTGACCCTGGGACTGTGCCATATTACAGTTATGGGCGCAGAGGGAAAGGAGCCATCAGAGGTGCCCTTGAAAGGTAGAAAGTGGGTCCCATGTGCCCACTCCATCCAGGCGTCCTCCTGTAGGCGAGTGTTGTCACTCACTGCACCCACCTACAGGGGAATCTCTTCCCTCTTTTAAATGCAGGCCTACAGTTGAAGGCAGACAGGTGACTTCAAACAGCCATTCATTTAATGCACTGCACAGGGTAGTGGCAAGGTTGCAGCAGCGCTGGGGACACACATTTACTGTAATATGGCACGCTGCTCCGGATCTGCAACTTGTGCACCCAGTTAAAGGTGCGCCATGACACAGACCCAATAAGTGCACCTTCTCTGTAATACAGACCTCAGAGTCTAAATGAAGAGGCATCCACAAAAGAAGGGCAAGTGACCAAGACCCCAACCTGTTTCCAAATTAACAAAACATAACAAAGCAGTACATTGACATTGATTGCATGCGGACATGGATTCAGGTGCATTTAAAGTTTAGTAGTTCAGTGGCCACTAATGGACATGTCCCCTTCACACCTTTCTCATGAGTTGTTTTACGACCTAACATTGTTTTGTGGCTTGTTGAAGAAGGAATGCGCTTTATGTAAAAATGCACGTTCTGGCTAGACGTTCTCTTAAATCTAAGGAACCACTTCAATTATAATTTTGTAATATTCCTTAATCGTGCCAAAAAGTGTTTAACTTCCCAGATCAGCATCCTGTTACCCTTCAGAACTTTACATAAGTAGCACTTTTAGCCACCTCCTTTCCTAGGGCCGCTATCTCCAGGGATGACCTATAAAAAAGGGATATGCCTTATCAACTTCCTGAAACGTTATCGACACACTTGGATGCATTTCTGCAAGGGAATAAGACTAGTAAGTACTGGTGAGAACTGATATTCAGAGTAATGAAGATTACGGGTATCAATCAAAGAGTTACACTTTTTGCAAGAAAAACAGCACTGGATTGGGCACGTCCCTCGTTTAGGAGTCCTGCTAGTGTGTAAGAGCCCAATGGACTGAGGAAAGTCACTACTTAAAAATTCTTCAGGAGTTAGGGAAAGTCTGCCTGCCTCACGCCACAACAGCACTTCAATAAGAAACAACGGAGATGAGAAAGGGGATGAGGAAAAGATTTTATTATATCCCCATGGTCACCAACTGATGTAGGTCGTGTGATTTAAAGGGACAGACTACTGTCCCTCAATCTTTTTGCTACGATGGCCCGCAATCCTTACTGGCGGAACCACAACTTCGGTTTGTGAATTGACCTTTTAACAGCGTTAAGTCCAAGAGTTTCTTGAGAAAATCGGAACAGAACATTAAAGTTTAAATCTGCATAGTCTGTGAACAAAAGTCCTTGGCAGCAGGAAGGTGAAAAAAGCTACACTGTTGTGCTCAGTCTCGTCCTCTGCCAAAGAACAGCACGTGTGCACAGGGGCGAACCCCTGTATGATCCACTGATGGACACTGTAAAAAACTTGCAGCCTTTTGCTCAACTCCAGAGTTTTTTTTATCGTAGCTCGTTATTAACACCTGGAGGCGGCTCAGTTTGCATGAGTAAAATGAGGCACACAAAAAAACAAAATATCCTGAAAATATTTAAGCCTCTGAGAGAATGCGAGATTAAATAAAGGTGAAATAGCATTGATCAGTGTTTTTAACCATTAAAGTTAAGGACATGAACTCATGGCCTGGTTGGGACCTGTTTCAATGTCCGTTTTTAATGGACGTTTAATTACTACCGGGTCTGAGACCCGGCCCACTTAAAGCCCTGCATATAATACAGGTCTCCCAATAGACGATGTGCATCGAAGGTGTATGTAACAACTACGGAGCAGTGTTTACGTTACTCGCTAATGGAAATTAACTGTGATGCTGATCTTCTTGCGTCAGGCCTTAAAGATGGGTAGATCACGAGATGTACAGCAACAACTGCAACACCGTTAATTGCTTCCTCCTTCCCCTGTTCTTCCGCCTGTAGGCGCCTGTAGGAGTGTGCTATTTTAGTATCAAGTAATACAACTGCGCCACCTGCTGCACACAACTGATTTGACAAATGGAGAGTTTACCCAGCAAAAGCAACAAGCGCGGCCACCGCTAATTACTAACACATGGCCGCTGCGCGCCGCTGCTCGCTCCCGCAAGGTGAATGCCAGCACAAGCACGAGTGCTTGAAAAGGGCAGACCAATTCCAAAAGGTCATCTCCTAATGCAGCGCATGCGCGCTGCCTAGGCGAGACCTAAAAAGGTGTGCAAGCCATTGGGCCGATATCTTTGAATACTCAGCCTGGACCATCCGGGCCTTGCTGTCGACTCTATGTGAGTAAGAATGTTTTAGTATTATTGGATTGAATATAATGTTATGTTACTTGTACCCAAAGCACGAACTAAACACCAGTATTTACATTCCAACACATTTCTCCATTATCCAAACGCACTAATTGAGGGTAGTTGGCTGGGCAGTAACCACTCCCTTGTGAAGATGTTCAAGGTTGCCAAGGTTTGGGGCAGCAGAAGTGGACTTTTCTCAAGATTAAATTCTCGTTTCTGCTGCGTTGCTCAGAGTAAGTGGGTGACAGAGTACAGTTGCTAGTGCAGTATTTTCAAGAATGACAGCGCTCAGTGGGGGATATTGACGTTGGTGGAAATGACCAGCGTGAGGGGGAGTTGGACTGCTGGTGGCAGGTTAGATGTTTGTGACTGGCCATTCTTGGGTACTTCAATTCCAAACATCTTAATTAACACCTTGCCCACATCATTTATTGGTGAATGAATGCATTAAGCACCGGCCACTGATGTTGCAACTTTAAAAACGGAATATTCCTGTATCCATAGGCCCTTAATTACTGTCGCTGTCTGCTGCATTTTCTTTATCCACAGGCCCTACCGTACTTTGATCGCTTGGACTATGTATCTATGATGTGCAATGAACAGGCCTATTCATTGGCTGTTGAGAAACTGCTGAATATTCAACCACCACCAAGGGCACAGTGGATCAGAGGTAAGGAGAATGTTACCGTTTTGAATCTACAGTCTTAATATGATACAATATTGTCTGGCGGGACCAATGACTGATTACTGTTACCATTCTCTTAACATAGGCATCTTCCATAGTTTTATAAATCAGCAGAGTTGCACTACAGACACAGTTATAATTCAACTTTAAAATAGTTAATTAAGATTATTAGAATCCACATACACTTTACAAAAACATTAGCAGTACAACAAAAATAATTTTAATCCAATACATGCTACACAGTATTAAAAAAACAATGAACACGTAACATGCAGTAATATTCTACCGTAGAAGTGGCATAGTTCATTGTATACAAGTATTCAAATGCATGTGCAATTATTCTTATCCCACCAGTCTTCATAAACAAAAGCAACCTCCTTGAATGGCCAAATTTATGATAAAGGATCATGTGATGTAATTCATTTGGACGATTTTACCGCACATGCATATTTCTTTAGGTTGTAGCTTTATTCAAGCAGGAGTATTGTGAGTTTAACCCCAATTTCTATTTTAAAAGGAGGTGCTGGATAGAGGGAACCACTAAAGTCAGTCTTGATCTAAGCGTGTGTTATTCTGTTGTCCTCGTGGACCACGGATGTGGCTTAGTTGGAAAGCCACACCAGAACTCTACCTGCTGTAAGACTTCCTTGGAGTGTGGCTACAGCTTTAGAGTCTCCACTTCATGAGTGTGGCTCAGTATTAAAGCCACAGACTGGATCTTTCTGCTTGCTGTGAGGCTTCCGAATAGGAGATCGCAATATCTCTTTAGGCTGTTGATTTTCAGAATCCAGACCAATTAATCTCATAATTTTACCCACATTCCTACAGTGGTTCATTGTGCTTGCCAGTATTGAAGGTGCAAGGACTCGTAAGCTCCAGAGCTCCAGTACCTGCTTTACATTTCTTCAGTACATGTTGGAAGATCAAGATCCAAGTAAGATTAGCTATTTAGCTAGTTATAGAGTGAGGTTGGATTCTTCATGTAGCATTTTGCAGTTTCATACATGATGACTCGTTTGGAACTAATGCACACTCTGAAGACTTTTGTCTATTAAAGTGGCTCTGGCAATGTATAAGATCGAAATTGCTAAAGCTGAACATTTTTCTAGCGCTATCTTGGCTACACCCAACAGCACAAAGAAAGTGTTCAACATCATGCGAGATTTGTTCAATCCGGAATGTGTGAACCATCTTATACCTGCGTCACAGACTTTATATGACAATCTGGCTGTGTTTTCCGAGGAGAAAATCATCGAAGGCATCAATATTTTACCTTCAAATCAGGTCTCGCCGAGACTCTGTGCTAAGGAGTAAATTAGTGAACTAGATCATTTTGAGCACTTACCTGAGGATGAATTTCAAACTATTGCAATGTCTATGTCCTCCGGCTTACCCCTGGATCCTTTACCTCACAGGGTTTGGAAGGAACGGGCGGGAAAACTCTTTCCACGGCTCTGGCAAATCTATTGTCTATCTTTGCAAACTGACGAAGTCCCAGCAGCTTGGAAAAGGGCAATTGTATCACCTTTATTAAAAAAGTAATCGCTGGACCCTACAATCTTAAGTAACTACAGACCAATCTCTCTTCTACCATACCCCATCAAGATTCTGGAACGTTTTGTCAGCAAAACGTTATCTCAGTTCCTGGAAGTCAACCACATTTTGGAAGAAGAGCAATTTGGTTTTCGACCAGGACAACAGGACTGAAACAGCTTTGCTCACCGCTATGGAGATGTTGTAATTGTAGTAAACAGTCCAGGACTTGTTATGAGAAAAGACTCAATTTGGGAGCCCACACACAGACCCCCAGAAGACCAGGTAGGGAGCTATCCGGAATAGAAGATGGGCCTTTCTCAAAGGTAAACAAGAAAGGTAATGTTGTGTACGCAAATACAGTGATCTAAAAGGGCAATAGAGTGTTTTCAGATACAGTGACAAAATATATCTTTAAACACATTGCTGTAGTATTGCATAAAGGTATAGGGAATTCTCGAACTATCCATCATTATTGTGTTCTGGTATAGCACAATTTAATTTCCATAGACAACCGCTACTCTACACCATTCTTTAATGGGAGACCAGGACTTGTCCCTCTATCAGCGATCTTCCTCACAATAGATCACACCCAGCCTACTACACAATTTACTGCGTGTCTCATGATATTCTGTGTGCATATTTTCAGATTAATGTTGGTTCTTCCACCCTCAAGATTTGAAGATGTTTAATTGCTTTTATATTTTCTTCTCTTGTACATACATATTTTCTACAGCAGTGTCTCCCAAACTGTGCGTCGCGAGCCAATTTTTGGTGGGTCGCAAAAGTTCAAGCAATAAATAAATAAAGATGTCTTTAAATTCTGCATTTATCATGTTGCTTTGCAGCACTTCAAAGACAGAGGTCAAATGTCAGGCTATGTCTTCTGACACATTGCTGCTTATTTCTTTGACATGGGGATTGGTGTTTACAAATTCCTCTCACTTTGCAGTCAGTGAAACAAAAGTCAAGTGAATTATGTGACAATCTTACTGGGGTACAGGGAGTAGCAAGGAAAGGCTGTAGGATGTCATTTTGTAGAAATACTCAACAAAATGTAAATACCTGTAATTAAACTGTACACATTCAGCAGTTAGGAAAGCAAAAATTAAGCACATTTATTGTAATTTTGAAGTGTGATTGAAGTAAAGATTTTAATAGAATCAAAATAAAGCAACACAGTTTACTTGGTCATGCACAAATGATAAATATTCACTGAAACTCAATTTCCACACTATCATTTCTGGGCAATATAGTTTAAGCAGCAAAACTGTATGTCTGTGCAAATGTAGTGCCCATTTCAGTGGAAAACGGGCTGTCAATAACAGTGCATTACCAAACTTTGCTTTAGTTCCATTAAAACAATTGCCTGCCTCATGTCCATTAAAATTAGGTGAGTTGCAAAGGTTTGTCGTTCTATAAATTTGGTTGTGGTTCAAAAAAGTTTGGGAAGCACTGTTCTACAGCACTTTAAGACTTCTGTAAAGTGGAATGTCAAATCCTGAGTACAATAAAAACACTAAACACAGGACTAGGGAAGCCTCATTCACCCTGCTCTGCGTGTATGCATCTAGGTCTAATGCCTATCGGGATTTGGGAAAACAAGGTAAATCTGTCTAAGTCTCCAGGACTAGTGCTAATAGCGAGTGAGTAGCAGAGGAGCAAAGAAAGCTGACCAGAGTCTCAAGACCCAATGTTTGAGCTGTATCACAGGACGAGTCAGTTGAAACATGCAACAGACATGCCTGACACTCAGCAGTCTATATATAGATTGGAGGGCCTAATATCTCAAGAAGTCAATGCACGCACCAAATATTGTATCTATAATCATTACTATATACTTTTCTAGAGTAAGGTAGGTTGAAAACAATTTTTGTTATGATTATTAGGTGATTATCTCAGGCAAATAATACAAACATGAATACAAAAAATACCAAACTGTTTATCCACAGCCTAACAGAAATCTTGCCTCTTTTTCTGCATTAGTGAGAAATGTGAACGCAGTGCCACATACTTTCATAGATTGTATGCAGCCAACAATTCAGCAAACTGTAAATGTTAATCAATCAATCAAATGGGATTTGTAAACCGCAGCGTATCACCCACGAGGGTATCCAGGCGCTGAGATCCATGCTGCTCAGGTGGCCTCTGTTGAATAGCCATGTCTTGAGTCCTCTTCTGGACTCCTGACGAGAAGGCAAAGTTCATAGATGGAGGGGGAGGCTGGTGGGAGTAGGAGCGTCCATCACTGTTGCTTCGGCGGATGCGAGGTGTAGGAGAGGAAGGTGAATCGCAGGAGTCTGGAGTGTTGGTGGAAGCTCAGGTGTGGTTGATGCATACTGGTCTTTGGTTGTGCAGGGCTTTGTAGGCGTGAGTCAGAATCTTGAAATGCATTCTCTTGTGGACGGTGAGCCACTGGATTTGCTTCAGTTGAATGGTGATGTATGGAGGTCTGGGTAGGTCAAGGATGAGTCTGGCTGTTGAGTTCTCAATGGTCTGCAGTCTCTTCAGGAGGTGTGTGGTAATTCCTGCATAGAGTGCGATGCCGTAGTCCTAGCAGCTGGTGATGAGGGCTTGAGTGCCGGTGCGTCTGGTGGAGACTGGGAGCCATTTGAAGATCTTTCGGGGCATGCGCAGCATGAGGAAGCAGGCAGAGGAGACTGTGTTGATCTGGTTCTTCATGGTGAGTTTGCTCTCCAGGATGATGCTTAGGTTCCGGGCGTGGTCCGTGGGGGTTGGAGAAGGTCCCAGTTCAGCAAGTCACCAGGAGTTATTCCAAGGGAAAGTGTTGTTCCCGAAGATCAGTATTTCAGTCTTGTCTGTGTTGAGCTTGAGGCAGTTGTTTTGCATCCAGTCGGCATTGCTGGTCATGCACATGTGGAAGTTGTTCCTTGTTGTGGAAGGGTCTGCGGATAGCGAGAGTATGATCTGGGTGTTGTCTGCATAGGAGATGTTTAGTCATTGGGCTCTGACAATGTTGGCCAAGGTGGTCATGTAGGCGTTGAACAGTGTAGGGCTGAGGGATGAACCTTGAGGGTTGCCGCAGAAAATGTTCTTCGGTTCCGTGGTGAATGGTGGAAGGTCGATTCTCTGTGTTATTCTGGTGAGGGAGGATGCAATCCATTTGAGGGCGTCCTCTTGGATTCGGATCTGTTGGAGCCTCTTGATCAGGGTGTGGTGGGACACAGTGTCGAAGGCCGCTGAGAGTTTGAGGATGATTAGGGCAGCTGCTTCTCCTTGATCAAGGAGGGTTCTGATGCCATCAGTGACTGCAATCAGAGCGGTTCCAGCGCTGTGGTTCATGCAGAACTCAGATTGGGATGCGTTCAGATGATTGTTGTTCTCGAGGTATTCCATGAGTTGGCGGTTGATGCCTTTTTCGAGGACCTTGGCTGGGAAGGGGAGCAGGGAGATAGGCCAGTAGTTTTTGAGCTCCATTCGTCTGGGAAGGTGGCTGAGGTGATGGATTTGTTGAAGATGGTTGTGGGTTTGTCGCTGATGGCCTTGTTGCTGAAGTTTAACATGTGGTGGGGACAGGGGTTCGTGGGTGCTGCTGAGTGGATGGAGTGCATGATGTCCGTGGTGCTCTGCATGGTGAGCTGGTCCCAAGCGGTGATCCTGTGGTCTGGGGCAGCGGCTGTGGGGGCAGGGAGGCTGAGGATGTCGTCGTCGGCGTAATGGGGTTCAAAATCTTTGTAGATGGTGGCGATCTTTTCATGAAAGTAGTCTGCCAGGGTGTCGCAGAGCTCTTGGGAGAAGGGTGATGGTTTTCAGAAGCTGCTAGGTTGGAGAACTCTTTGACTATGCTGAAGAGTTCTTTGCTGTGGTTGGTGCTGGCTTCGATGCTGTTGGCTAGGGCGTTTCTTCTCGTTTCTTTCAGGAGTCGGTGGTACATGTTGAGTGATGTTTTGAAGATGCTCCTGTCATTGGGCTCCTTGCTGGTGTGCTATTGTCTTTCCAGTTGTTTGCATTTGCGTTTCGTGGTTCTCAGTTCCAGGGTGTACCAGCTGGCATGTTTGGTGGATCCCTTGAGTTTGGTGGGTATGATGGGAGCAACTGTGTGGGTGCAGTCGGAGATCCAGGTGGTGAAGTTCTTGATGGTCTGTTCAAGGTCGGTCATGTTGTCGGGGTGAGAGGTGTTGAGGGCGTCGGTCCATTGTCTTTCGAATACTTTGTTCTAGCTGAGATGCTGGGTGATCTGTAGGCAGCTGCTGTGAAGGTGACGTGGATGATTGCGTGGTCCGTCCACTTGAGCTCGGTGACTTGGCTGTACATCACTCTGTTGCTAGCTGTGAAGATAGGGTCCAGCATGTGCCCTGCGATGTGAGTGGGATCGGTGACTGCCTGGGTGATCCCGATGTTGTTCATGGGCTACAAACCTGATTAGGCCACTGTCTTTCAGAATGGCTTCCTGCATAGAGATGATGTCGCTCGCTAGCTGAAACCGAGGCTTTTTATAATGTGTTAGAATCGGAGACATTGGAATGGGTTGTTCCCATGCTGCCCCTGATAATACGTTTAAGTCACCAGGAACACAAGAAGACTGGTTAAACAGGTTTATTATTCTAGCACAACAACCCCTGGAGTTCTCCTCTCTCAGCAACTGCCTGCTCTCTGCCCCTGGATTCCACACTCCAGAATCCAGTGGAGATGGCAACCAGATGCTGTAGGTTGCTAAGATACAACATATATGTTGTGAGAAATATACATGTATAGAAAACAATGCTAGTAAGGAGGATAATTTTTCTTCTTCTAGGAGTATGTACTGTAAAAAGCATCACTAACCAGCGAAGCTATGTAGATATCATGAAATCTATTGCAGAAATCAAAACTCAGCAAGTTTTCTTAAAATAATACAATAATCCAAATATCTCATATTATTTGTTATCCTAAAGAAAGGCCCTGCACTACAAAGGAAAGATGTGATAGCACAAGGAAGACACACCTTAAACTCTACCGCGATGACTGAGCATACGCATCATTCTCACCTTGCTGTACTCTGTGTCCGACTCCTTCAGCTGGCGTCCTCTGTAGCACCCAGCGACATACCAAAATCCTAGGCGTAGTAGAGCAAGGAAGTTTACTTCATTGATATCAGAGCATAACACATCACTTTGACATGTATACTTCAAGTCCTTGCTCTCCATTTAATTGGTATGAAGGGCTCATCTTATGTGCCTGTGTCTTTCTTTTCCTCTGTCCTTACAGTGCTATTTGGGGAGCTCACTCGCATCGCCAACCATGTTATGGCTCTCACCACTCATGCCCTAGACATCGGAGCTATGACCCCCTTCTTCTGGATGTTTGAAGAGAGAGAGAAGGTAAGAGTGTTTGAAGCATGCGCTTTTCAGGGTTCATACCAGTGAACAGGCTGCTCAGACTGACAGTATTTCAAATTATTTCCACATTGAGGAAGGGAACTTATTTTTCACTATGGCCTTTTGGCATTTAAACAATTATAAACTCATTCCAGACACTAAAATAATGGTATGATTTAAAAAATAATCAATTTATGTCGACTTTGCACTTTTATGCCAAGCTTAAGTGCAGCAATACCAAATTTCATCTCATCTGGGGATATGACCGCTGTTGCCCAGTAGCTGTTATTGAACAGTTTGATCCAGAATTAAACTTGGCCTGAGTAGTGTGTTTAGAACCACAATTGCAACAAACATACAAAAGGTGATGGGAGAAATGCTTGCAAATCATCTAAACCACGGGCATTCAGTATGGCACAACATTCTAAACATAGTTTTGCATTCACAAAGCCACTCTAGACAGATGCCCTCTTTCCATCTCTGAACACAACTCTTGTAAAAAGTACTTAGCACCGGATGCATTTTGTTGCTACGTTTTGTGTTCTTTGGGAAATACAGTATATAGTCTTTAACGTCATTCACAAGCCATCCTGCTTGAAATAAAGTCACTTTATTGCTTATCTCCAAAGCCCTTTACTGCTCTTGTCTTGAATGTTTTGTATTGCTAATGCTCTTTTCTGTCTTTGGTTTGGATCCCAATGAGAAAGCACTGCTGCACATTTTAAGGATGTTAATATATGTGATTTAAATGCTGTCGGATATTTAGGATATCTGAATTAGGTTGTGGCTATCCTGTTTTTAAATGTGATGTTTGCCTGCTTTGAGGTGTAGTTCTATTTAATTTAATCTTAGAATAAACATTAAAATGAACTCTCAACTTAACGCCAAGAAATAGGCAGAGAAATTGAGTAGGTTACTTGGGTGACCATGCAAAATCTATCTCTATACAAGAACTCTGACTGCATCCATTGGTTTTATCTCCGCCACAGCCCTAGTTTCATTAAAACGCATGGATTATCTACAACCAATTCAAAAGGAGATCACTGACAAAAACTGTATCTACCACAACATACAAACATTCCTGATTTGCAACAATACTTCATGGCTGGCAACTTTGTAACAGAAACCAGAGGCAAAATAAAGTCTACATGCGTTGCTGCAGCATCTTCTAGCGGCAGTACGCCTTCAAAGGGCTCAAATGGATTTGCTAGTTTTGATGTTTGCAGGCATTTTTAGAAAGACATTGCTTAATAAAAGAAGACGAGACTTCATCAAGATTTTAGTTTACTGTCATGGCAACCTAACTCTCAGTATTTGTCCCCCCCTCCCCCTAAATGTACAATCGCAGCAGGAATGCCACAATATCCTGTTAACAGCTGAAGTGAGACCTCTGTGTTTTAGTTGTATGCTTCTAGTTAGGCACGTTGTGTTTTTTAAAGAAGTGTTGTTCACTGTGCTATCCAGTGTAAAGATGCTTTGATGGCAGCGTTCATATCTGCCTGCGCAATATGTGACTTTACCAATAAAAAGCATATGAAAGGGCACGTTTTTAGGCACATTAAGAAGTCTTCCTTGCCTCATCCTTTACTATGAAAAAAAAAATCACTGACCTGAGCAGTTTTTAACATCCTAGTTCAAACCAGAGCCAGATTCCTTCTCTCTGAGAATGACGTACTCCCCTTTGATGTTGTTGGTGACAGAACTTTTACAGTGGATATGCTGAAAGATAAAATGACATCTATTTCAAAATTTGCCAGTTCTTAAATTTATGTTGATCCTCTGAAGTTGCAAGCTGGCTTCAACTCCTGATGATACACCTAGAATATGTTGGTGCTTTTAAACTTCTATTAACTTTTTACTTATGCAGACAAGAACCTAATGTTTTATGATTTTGTTTTAATCTCTCTCTAGATGTTTGAATTTTATGAGCGGGTGTCTGGTGCAAGGATGCATGCAGCATATGTACGCCCAGGAGGAGTTCACCAGGTAAATAGAAAATGACCATTGCCCAAGTTGGAAAACTCCCAACATCATGTTCCATGGACAGCTGTACAGTTTAATTTTAGATCCCCAAGCTATGCACGACAGAAAATTATCAGCAGCACCGAAAGGTCGTAGACGTACATCAATAATTTATACAGCTCAAAACCTGCCATGTCCTCTCTTTTTTTGTGCAGCAGAAAATTGTTAGCGCGGGTCTTTTTCAAGACAGAATAGGACCATCCGGCTGGCCTCTAGACTGTCGTTTCCATAATCAAGGGTGATTTTCTGTACTCATGCAGGAGGACTCCTTTTTGTGTTCAAAGCAGGACAGGACAAGTCCTGATATATTTCTAATCGTATCATGCATTCCTGCCCGTGCTTCTGAAACTATGCTACGTTTCTCGATCTGTAATCCCAGATCACATGCAAGGTACTATGCAACATCCCTTTGTAGTCCCTTTTCTGAGCATCCTTGGATCTAGAATAACCGTTTCCCAATAAGATGCATTCTGGTAGCATTACTGGCGTAGTTCCCTAAAGTCAGTTAGATGGACAGCTTTAGATGTCCATCGATTAAAATCTGTACCGTGTGGCAGGTGAATGAATGCCATTTTCAGCTGTAGCCTATGTATGAATACATAATTCTTTCCCCTCACAAAGAAGAGAGACGCAGCAGTGGAGAGACATGCCACCAACATCTCTTTCTCATGCGCTCTTACTCTTTCCCGCTCCTGCTCTTTTTCCTCTTTCTCATCACCCTCTTCCCACCTCTCCTTTTCCCCTGGTCTGTCTTTTTTCCACCTGTATCTCTCTCCCTTCTCACCTCTCCCATGTTTTCTTCTTCCTTACCCTTAGCTCCCCACAACCATTCCACTCCTACCTCACCTTTCCACATCTCTCTCAACTTTACTTGTGTTTTTATTATATACATTTAAAAAAAAAAATATATATATATATATATATATATATATAGTCACTGAAAAAACCATAGGTTTCAGGGACAGTTATAGTTAGTTGGACATTTCACTCGTACAAAACCATAGAAATTCCCCGTTATAGTTAGTTCAGCTAACTATAACTCGCGCCCCCGCAATGCACTGCTGATGACGTCACATATTACATCACTCATGACATGGTCAGTGACATCACTGATGACATCACTGATGACATCATGCAGTGACTGTGTGTTTCTATAAAGTTTAAATATGTTTAATATATATGCCAAGGTGTATTGAATAATGAGTGGGTGTTTAAGTATCTGGATGGATGATTTAGTAGGTGCGTGACTGACTCTATAAGTGAGTGATTAAACGTATCTTACTAAATGCATGGGTTAGTGACTAAACTGGGTGAATGTCTTTATCCGTCTGTCTGTTGGTGTGTAAGTGGCTGCATGGGTTTGTAAATAGCTACATGAGTGTCTATGAGTTATTGATTGGTTGTCTGAGTATCTGTATGGGTGCCTGAGTGTTTGTGTGGATGGGGTGTGTGTGGCTGCACATAGATGTATCAGTGGGTGATTCACCGGGTGCATGGTTTCAAGAGTGCATCTGTGATGGACTGTATGGGTGGGTGAGTGTGTGTATGGGTGTGTTAGTGAGTGAATGTATATCTCAGTGGTACATGTGTGAGTAACTACATATGTGAAAGGCAGTATATATGTGTGTTGGAGTATATAAATAGCTATAAGCGAGTGTGTGATTGTGATTGTGAGAGTGACTGTATGGATGAGTGTGTGCTTGTATCAGTGATTGTATAAGAGCGTAAGAATGTGCTAGTATTTGTATGAGTAAGTGAGCTGGTGTGTGTATAACTGTATAGGTGAGTAAATGGCAGTGTGATTAATTATTTGCATGACTGACTAGGTGTGTGAGTACCTCTATGGATGAGTGGCGGTGTGTGAGTGTCTATGTAGGTGTATGAGTGCATATGATAGTCCTGTACTGAGTGACCGTAAGCATGAGTGACTGTACGGGTGAGTGAGTGGATGTGTGTGTAGACCTAAGAATCAGTGAGTGGGTATGTAGTTATTGGTGTTGGAGTGTCTATGGTTTTGAGAATGGCAGTCTGTAATTTACAGTGGGTGTATCAAAAGTTATATTAGGGTGTGAGAAGATGAATGAAATTATCACATGGATGATGTCATCAGTGATGTCATTTGTGATGTCATCAGTGATGTCACTGACCATGTCATGAGTGATGTAATATGTGACGTCATCAGCAGTGCATTGCAGGGGCGCGAGTTATAGTTAGCTGAACTAACTATAACGGGGGAATTTCTATGGTTTTGTACGAGTGATATGTCCAACTAACTATAACTCTCCCTGAAACCTATGGTTTTTTAAGTGAATTTCAAAGGTTTTTTAAATGCTAATTCCTAACTATAACGTGCCTGAAACCTATGGTTTTTTCAGTGAATTTCAAAGGTTTTGTAAATGACACTTTTTAAATGTATTAATTGTTATATTATTTTTTTTTTGATACTGATTTACTACATTTTTTTAAACTATTTATTTTTAGATATTTTATTTTTTAAATTACATTGTAATTACATTATACATTACATTACAAAATATACTTTCTCAGAATGAATTACTTTAGTTTAAATACTTTGCAAATAGGCAATAGACTTTTAAGTACAGTAGTTACAGTTGTTGCAATGGGCAACACAATTTCAATCACAATGCAACATTGAGCTCAATGTGAATTTCTAGCTAAATGCAATTAGTTACTTTATGGATTACTTTTCTAACCACAGGACTGGATCCTAGATTCAGTCCTGGGACATCTCCTGTAAACAGTTGAGTAAAAGCGTTTTGGTTACAGTAGTGATTTTTAAGGAATATTATTGTATTTTAAAAGTTGACACTTAGAAACTTTTTCACATAGAATCACCAATGTTATCCTATGGGAGGAAATTCACTTAGCAGGTAAGTAGTGTTATCGTTACTTTTTCTTACTCAGTGGTGGATCCTGGATCCAGCACTGGTGCATATCCTGTAAACAGTTGAAAGAATGCGTTTAAGTCATACAGGCGATTTTTAAGGAATATTTCTAGTTTGTGAAAATCAACACTTTGAAACTTTTCTGCTGAAAACCAGACAATGGATTCCTATGGAAGGAAATATAAGTTACTGGTAAGTACGGTTAAAATTACTTTTCAGGATCAGTACTGGGCTGAAAGATGCAGCACTGAGGTCTCTCCCGATAACAGGTGAGTAAATCGGAATTCGTATTTTGGCTGATTTTAGAGGAATATTTGTATGTTTCAAAAAACGACACTTAGAAACTTTTTCATCAAAAAGCAGGCAATGATATCCTATGGAAGGAAATTCAAGTTACTGGTAAGTACAGTTAAAATTACTTTTCAGGATCAGTACTGGGCTGAAAGATGCAGCACTGAGGTCTCTCCTGATAACAGGTGAGTAAATCGGAATTCGTATTTCGGCTGATTTTAGAGGAATATTATAAAGTTCCAAAAATCCACACTTAGAAGAATTTCCAAGTGAAACCAGTCAATGTTGGCCTATGGAAGGAAATTCAAGTTACTGGTAAGTACGGTTAAAATTACTTTTCAGGATCAGTACTGGGCTGAAAGATGCAGCACTGAGGTCTCTCCTGATAACAGGTGAGTAAATAGGAATTCGTAGTTCGGCTGATTTTAGAGGAATATTTGCACAAAGGTGAAGGGAGGGGCGGGGCCTGAGGTGACATCTGTGCAAACGCGCCCCGTGGCGCGTTTTAAGTTGGGGGATTAAGTCCCCTTGAATCATGAGGATCCCTGGGGTCCAACTAGCCCACCCTGTACCTCCAGTATGCGCCAGGAGCTGCGTTGCAGAGAGGTGTTCAGAGGCCACGCCCTTTTTGCACCTCTCTGCAATGCAGCTCTGTGGCGCTTTCTGGACGTACCTGGTGGGATAGTTGGCCCCAGGGACCCTCAGGATTGAAGGGGATTTAATTCCCCATCTTAAAACGCGCCACGGGGCCTGTTTGCACACATGTCACCTGAAGCCCCGCCCCTCCCTTCACCACTGTGCAAACGCGCCCCGTGGCGCGTTTTAAGTTGGGGGATTAAGTCCCCTTGAATCCTGAGGGTCCCTGGAGTCCAACTAGCCCACCATGTACTTCTAAAAGCGCCACAGAGCTGCGTTGCAGAGAGGTGTAAAAGGGGCGTGGCCTCTGTACACCTCTCTGCAACGCAGCCCCTGGCGCATACTGGAGGTTCCTGGTGGGCTAGTTGGCCCCCAGAGACCCCCAGTATTCAAGGGGAATTACTTCCCCTTCTTAAAACGCGCCAGGGGGCGCGTTTGCAGAGTACTGCAGGGCGGGGCCTCCGGCACGATGCCGGTCGTTTTTTTTTAAATTTTTTATAATGGGAGGGGGCTGCGTGGCCCCCTTCCCTTGGCCACTTTTGGCCCCGGGACCCCATCCCCGGGCCTGAGCATTTTTTTTTTTTTTAATTTTAAAAAAAACGGGAAGGGGGCCGCGTGGCCCCCTTCCCTGGGCCTGTATTGGCCCCGGGGACCCCATCCCCCGTGGCATGCCCTCGATTTTTATTTTTTAAATTTGGAGGGGGGCTGCGTGGCCCCCCTCCTCTGGCCATTTAAGGCCCCGGGGACCCCATCCCCCGGGGCCTGGCCTCTGGTTGGGGACTGTGGGGGGGTCCCCAATTCCCCCACAGTCCCACCGGCTCCCCGTGTCCTATGGGAGCCGGCATTGCTTTTCCACATGGGGAACAGCTAACATGCTGCTCCCCATGTGGAAAAGCAATTGAGTTTGCATTTTGAAAGAGAGAGCAGGTTTCCTGCTCTCTTTCAAAATGCAAACCAAGTTTGCTATGACAGGACGGGAGACGCGAGGCTCCCGTCCTGTCATAGCAAACTACAGTGTCCCGGGGTAGGCACCCCGGGACACTGCAGGAGCCGGCCCTGGGGGTGGCGGTCCCCAGGGCCATCAAGGGCTCCAGGAGGGGGCCGCGCGGCCCCCTCCCAACCATTTCACAGCCCCGGGAGGTGGTGGTCCCCGGGCTTTCAAATCTTTAGTGCCCCGGGGAGGTGGCGGTCTCGGGCGTGTGGGGGCTGGAGCCCCCACACAGGTCAAAATAATTTTTAAAAAAGAAGCATCGGGGTGGCGGTCTCGGGGCTGCGGGAGGGCCAAGAGCCCTCCCGCACCATTATCTTTGAAAGCCCCGGGGGTGGCGGTCCCTGGGGCTTGGGAGGCCTTAGAGGCCCCCACATTAAATTTAAACCCCCCCACACCATGCCCCCGGGACTTGGCCCACCCGGGGGTAAATTAACATCGAAGCGCGGGAGACCGCGCTTCGATTTTTTTTTTTCCGGCAGGATCCGCGCACCCTGAGCGCATCCTGCCGATTAAAAAAAAAAAAAAAAAAAAAAAAAAAAATATGCTGTTTTCTACCCAGTGGGTCCTTGTGGGACCCCCTGAGCAGACCTAGGGGGTCAGGGTGTTTCTACCCTGCCCCCTTTGTGCGTTTTGCGCACTTGTTTTTGTGCCTCGGTTCTACCAAGGGACAAAATGGCTGCCAACACTTCCTGATTCGGAATGTTGTCAGCCAGCTGACAGCCAATTAGCATGCAGCTCGTGATCGGGACGGTGCGCGCAGGGTGCGCTGAGGGTACGCGGACCCTACTCGGCCATAGATATATATGTGACTTTACTTTTGATTTTCTCAGGAACTACTGAACGGATTTACACCATTTAACAAAAGGGTTCTTTCTGAACCAAGAACTACCTCTTTGCCAAATTTGGTGTAATTCCGTTCAGCAGTTCGGGCTGTAGCCGTGGCTAAAGTTTCCTATGGGAAAATGAATGGGAAAACACGCTTTGGGACCCCTTTTTTCTCGGCCCCCGCTTGACGAATCACCCCGAGACTTTCAGGGTAGGAGCGGACCGGAGCGGGCCATAAAGTTTGAAAATTTCGCGAAGATTCGTCAACCGGCAAGAGAGTTATTTCAAATAGAATGTCGCGAATTTCCTATGGAAAATAGGTGCTAACTATAACTATCTACTGGCGACTGCCAGTAGATAATATATATATATTTCATGCAAGTATCGTCCAAAAGTGAAAGCGCACACAAAGGCATGCGGACCCCAATAGTAGCAGAAGAGTCCTTTATTAAGCAAGACCAGCAGCGCACTGAACATTTCCTTAAAAAGATTCCCTACGCGTTTCGGAGCTCTGCTCCTTGCTCACGGGAAACGCTGAGGCAGAGGCAGGAAAACACGTGTCCCTTATCAGTAGTTAACGCCCTCAAATGGGTTCTCTTATTCAAAGTGTTTATGGGACATGTAGTCCTGCCGTTACAATATGACCCTTGATGGGTTCTGCCATCCGTGTAATACAGTCAAACAAGCTCCCGATGGAGCCCTCAATGCGTGTGCCAGTCCAGATTTATGCAAAACCTGCCTTCCTGCAAACGGACCCAGTGTATCCGAGTCCACAGTCCACGGCTTTCTCAGTGGTGGTGCTGCCTCCCCGACCTGGCAACTGCTAATCACTCATTGGAGGGAGAATGAACATTAAGTCATGTGCTTGCCCGTCAACTGCCGATAAACGTGAGCCCGTGAACAAGGAGAAATCCGAAACGCGTAGGGCTACAATGTATCCAGTGATTCTTGCCGGTTTTTGCTGAATAAAGGAACCTGCTGGAGACGGCAGGATCTGACTGCTTTTGTGTGCATCTTCATTTTTGGGCGAACTTTGGATGATATATATATATATATATATATATATATATATATATATATATATATTATCTACTGGCGGTCGCCAGTAGATAGTTATAGTTAGGACCTATTTTCCATAGGAAATCCGCAACATTCTATTTGAAATAACTTTGGCGCCGGTTGACGAATCTTTGCGAAATTTTCAAACTTTGTGGCCCGCTCCGGTCCGCTCCTATCCTGAAAGTCTCGGGGTGATTCGTCAAGCGAGGGCCGAGAAAAAAGGGGGGTCCCAAAACGTGTTTTCCCCATGCAATTTTCCATAGGAAACTTTAGACACGGCTACAGCCCGAACTGCTGAACGGAATTACACCAAATTTGGCAAAGGGGTAGTTCTTGGTTCAGAAAGAACCCTTTTTGTTAAATGGTGTAAATCCGTTCAGTAGTTGCTGAGAAAATCAAAAGTAAAAACACATATCTATGGCCGCGGAGGATCCGCACACCCTCCCGATGACGAGCTGTATGCTAATTGGCTGTCAACACTCCAAACCAGGAAGTGTTGGCAGCCATCTTGTGACTCAGTAGAACCGAGTCACAAGAAAACAGTAAAACCAATCGCGCAAAACGGGGGCAGGGTAGAAACACCCTGACCCCCTAGGCCTGCTCAGCGGGTCCTACAAGGGCCCCTCAAATTTTTTTTTTTTTTTTTTTTAAATCGGAAAAAAAACGCGCTGGGTGCGCGGATCCTGCCGATTTGAAGAAAAAAAAAAAAAAACGAAGCGCGGACTCCCGCGCTTCGTGGTTAATTGGCCCTTGGGTGGGCCAAGTCCCGGGGGCTTGCGGGGTTCAATTTAATAATAATATGGGGGGCCTCTAAGGCCCCCCAAGCCCCGGGGACCGCCACCCCCCGGGGCTTCTTTTTTTAATTTTTTTAAATGACCTGTGTGGGGGGCTCGAGCCCCCCCCACACGTCCCGGGGACCGCCACCTCCCCGGGGCACTAAATAATAAAATGTGGGGGTCCGTTTAGGAGCCCCGGGGACCACCACCTCCCCGGGGCTGTGCAAAGGATGGGAGGGGGGCCGCGCGGCCCCCCTCCTGGAGCCTGTGGTGGCCCTGGGGACCGCCACCCCCCAGGGCCGGCTCCTGCAGTGTCCCGGGGTGCCTACCCCAGGGACACTGCTGTTTGCAATCACAGGACGGGAGCCTCACGACTCCCGTCCTGTGATTGCAAACTGCTTTGGATATTGGAAGCGAGAGCAGGGAAGCCTGCTCTCGCTTCCAATATCCAAAGCACATTGCTTTTCCACAAGGGGAGCTGCATGTCTGCAGCTCCCCATGTGGAAAAGCAATGCCGGCTCCCGCAGGAGGCGGGGAGCCGGCATGGTCCGTGGGGGAGTTGGGGTCCCCCCACGGACCCCAAAGGATAGGGCCAGCCCCGGGGGATGGGGTCCCCGGGGCAAGTAGTGGCCCGGGAGGGGGCTACGCGGCCCCCCTCCCCAAAAATAATAATAAAAAAAATAAAGCCCGGCCCCGGAGGATGGGGTCCCCGGGGCCAATAGAGGCCTTAGGAGGGGGGCCACGCAGCCCCCCTCCTCCAAAAATATGTGATAAAAAACTGGCTATGCCCCGGGGGATGGGGTCCCCGGGGCCGGAATCGGCCACGGGAGGGGGACCACGCAGCCCCCTTCCCGTACAGTATTTTTTTTTTTTAAAGAAAAAGGCATCAGGCTCCTGGGGGATGGGATCCCCAGGGCCCCAAAAAGTAAAAAAGAAGGGGGGCCACACAGCCCCCCTTCAAAAAAAACCAAAAGGAAGCAAAAGACGCGATCGAGCGACAGGCCCCGCCCCCTCCCTTAACCACTCTGCAAACGCGCCCTGTGGCGCGTTTTAAATTGGGGAAATAATTCCCCTTCAATACTGGGGGTCCCTGGGGGCCAACTAGCCCACCAGGTACCTCCAGTAAGCACCACAGGGCTGGGTTGCAGAGAGGTGGTCCAGGCCACGCCCCTTTTTACACCTCTCTGCAACGCAGCTCTGTGGCGCTTTTTGGAGGTAGATGGTGGGCTAGTTGGACTCCAGGGACCCTCAGGATTCAAGGGGACTTAATCCCCCAACTTAAAACGCGCCACGGGCGCGTTTGCACAGTGGTGAAGGAAGGGGGCGGGGCTTGAGGTGACTTGTGTGCAAACAGGCCCCGTGGTGCGTTTTAAGATGGGGAATTAAATCCCCTTCAATCCTGAGGGTCCATGGGGGCCAACTAGCCCGCCAGGTACGTCCAGAAAGCGCCACAGAGCTGCGTTGCAGAAAGGTGTAAAAAGGGGCGTGGCCTCTGAACACCTCTCTGCAACGCAGCTCCCTGGCGCATACTGGAGGTACAGGGTGGGCTAGTTGGACCCAGGGACCCTCATGATTCAAGGGGACTTAATCCCGCAACTTAAAACGTGCCATGGGGCGCGTTTGCACACGTCACCTCAGGCCCCCCCTCCTTTCATCACTGTGCAAACGCGCCCTGTAGCGTGTTTTAAGAGGTAGTTTTAATCCCCCTGCCCTATTATGTACTAGGGACTTACAGAGGAGGTCATGCTAATCACAGGGGTACCCCAACGCATAGTGTTCCCTAGTGTATGTAGGTGTTTTCACTGTATTCTAAGTGTGTTTTAGCATAGCACTGGCTCTGGTTAGTCAGTCAGTTACCACCAGTACACGTCGGAAAAAGTTGTGGGCACAGGGTGATTTTGGAACAAGGCCTCTTTCTGCTCCTCTGTTGGTTCTTTCTGCATTTCTTTTGCTTCTTTGTGTGCGTTTTTTCTTCTTTCTTCACATGTCCTACCTCTGTACGCATAGTTACAAACTAGCATTTAAAAAACCTTTGAAATTCACTGAAAAAACCATAGGTTTCAGACACGTTATAGTTAGAAATTAGCATTTAAAAAACCTTTGAAATTCACTGAAAAAAACATAGGTTTTAGGGACAGTTCTAGTTAGTTGGACATTTCACTCGTACAAAACCATAGAAATTCCCCCGTTATAGTTAGTTCAGCTAACTATAACTCGCGCCCCCGCAATGTACTTCTGATGACGTCACATATTACATCACTCATGACATGGTCAGTGACATCACTCATGACATCACTGATGACATCTCAAATGACATCACTGATGACATCATCCATGTGATAATTTGATGCATCTTCTCACACCCTAATATAACTTTTGATACACCCACTCTAAATTACAGACTGCCATTGTCAAAACCATAGACACTCCAACACCAATAACTACATACACACTGACTGAATCTTAGGTCTACACACACACATCCACTCACTCACCTCTACAGTCACTCATACTTACGGTCACTCAGTACAGGACTTTCATATGCACTTATACACCTACATAGACACTCACACACCGCCACTCATCCATAGAGGTACTCACACATCTAGTCAGTCATGCAAATAATTAATCACACTGCTATTTACTCACCTATACAGTTATACACACACCAGCTCACTTACTCATACAAAAACTAGCACATTCTTACGCTCTCATACAATCACTGATACAAGTACACACTCATCCATACAGCCACTCTCACAATCACACTCTCTCACTTATAGCCATTTATATACTCCAACACACATATATACTGCCTTTCACATATGTAGTTACTCACACATGTACCACTGAGATATACATTCACTCACTAACACACCCATACACACACCCACCCATACAGTCCATCACAGATGCACTCTTGAAACCATGCACCCAGTGAATCACCAACTCACACATCTATACACAGAGTCACACACACCCCACCCACACAAACACTCAGGCACCCATACAGATACTCAGACAACCAATCAATAACCCATATAGACACTCATGTAGCTATTCGCAAACCCAAACCGCTTACACACCAACAGACAGACGGATACAGACATTCACACAGTTTAGTCACTAACCCATGCATTCAGTAAGATACGTTTAATCACTCACTTATAGAGTTAGTCACGCACCTACTAAATCATCCATCCAGACACTTATACACCCACTCATTCTTCAATACACCTTGACATATATATTAAACATATTTATACTTTAGAGAAACAGTCACTGGATGATGTCATCAGTGATGTCATCAGTGATGTCATCAGTGATGTCATTTGAGATGTCATCAGTGATGTCACTGACCATGTCATGAGTGATGTAATATGTGACGTCATCAGCAGTGCATTGCGGGGGCGTGAGTTATAGTTAGCTGAACTAACTATAACGGGGGAATTTCTATGGTTTTGTACGAGTGAAATGTCCAACTAACTATAACTGTCCCTAAAACCTATGGTTTTTTCAGTGAATTTAAAAGGTTTTTTAAATGCTAATTTCCAACTATAACGTGTCTGAAACCTATGGTTTTTTAAGTGAATATATATATATATATTATCTACTTTCGGTCGCCAGTAGATAGTTATAGTTAGGACCTAGTTTCCATAGGAAATCCGCAACATTCTATTTGCAATAACGTTGGCGCCGGTTGACGAATCTTCGCAAAAGTTTCCAACTTGTTGGGGCACTCCGGTCCGTTCCTATCCTGAAAGTCTCGGGGTGATTCGTCAAGCGGGGGCCGAGAAAAAAGGGGGGGTCCCAAAACGTGTTTTCCCCATTCATTTTTCCTTAGGGACCTTTCATTGCAGCTACAGCCCGAACTGCTGAACGGAATTACACCAAATTTGGCAAAAAGGTAGCCCTTGGTTCAGAGTCGTGCCTTTTGGTTAAATGGTGTAAATCCGTTCAGTAGTTCCTGAGAAATTTGAAAAAGAAAACACATATATATCTGGGCGGAGCCTAACCACACATGTCATCGTGAGATCTGATTGGCTGTCAGCACTTCATCCTGGAATTGCCGGCAGCCATCTTGGGACCAATATAAATGATAGTACCCCATTGAAATGCATTGTAGTGAATCGAAGATTTTGAGGGTTACCAAAAGGAGAACTATAAAGGGTGATAACAGACTTTAGTTACATTAGAATTCATTTGTTGATGGTACCATACTAATTTCAGGAATTGTGGTGTGTTCTAAGGTGATTTTACCCTGTGAAAAACCTTCTGCTGGGATATCAAAATCATGTTTGAGAGAAAACTATTTTCACATGCTTGTCCCATACAGTTTTGGAAGGTGCTCCAGAAGCTAAAATGAGAGCATATTTTCTGTAAATTCACATTATCTTTCTCAGTCATGTGAGAATGAAGTCTGACATTCTCAATAAAACATGTACATCCAACAAGGGTAGAGACTGTCAGTTGATTCCTTTGTGTTCTACTGCAGCTTCCCAGAGTGTTCTAAAGAACAACTAGAGCGCTAACAGTCTTACTTATGACAAAAGTATGGCACACCTGAAGCCATCTTGATTGGAATAAACTGGTACAACTTAAAACATTTAATTTAAAAAGGAACAAAATGAGTTGGTTCATTTTGCCATAGAAATTATGGTTAGTGCTGCAGAAAGAAAATTTAGGGCATGTTTTAAGTGAGATCTCAAATCCTCTTCTATTTCATTAGAAAATTCTGACATGCAGACTGAAACAATCACTTTCAATACCAGCAGTAGACTTCCAGTTAACTCCCTGGTGAGCAGTAGCTTTACTACAGTGATCTAATGAACAACTAGAGTGCTAACATACCCAAACACCACTGCACTACCCTACACCCTAAAACACTACCCCAAGCACGACCCCCTACACTACCCAAACACCACTGCACTACCCTAAACCCTAAAACACTACCCCCAGCACGACTCCCTACACTACCCAAACACCACTGCACTACACTAAACCCTAAATCTACCCCGAGCATGACCTCCCACACTACACAAACACCACTGCACGACCCTAAAACACTACCCCCAGCACGACCCCCTACACTACCCAAACACCACTGCACTACCCTAAACCCTAAAACACTAACCCCAGCATGACCCCCTACACTACCCAAACACCACTGCACTACCCTATACCCTAAAACACGACCCCCTACACTACACAAACACGACTGCACTACCCTAAACCCTAAAATACTACCCACATCATGACCCCCTACACTACACAAACACCACTGCACTACCCTAAACCCTAAAACACTACCACCTACACTACACAAACACCACTGTACTACCCTAAACCCTAAAATACTACCCCCAGCATGACCTCCTACACTATACAAACACCACTGCACCACCCTAAACCCCCCTACACTATACAAACACCACTGCATTACTCTAAACCCTAAAACACTACCCCCAGCACGACCCCCTCACAACACAAACACCACTGCACCACCCTAAACCCTAAATCTACCCCCAGCACGACCCCCTACACTACCCAAACACCACTGCCATACCCTAAACCACTACCCCCAGCATGAACCCCTACTCTACCCAAACACCACTGCACTACCCTAAACCCTAAAACACTACCCCCAGCACTACCCCCCTACACTACACAAACACTGCACTACCCTAAACCCTAAAACACTACCCCAGCACTACCCCCTACACTACCCAAACACCACTGCACTAACATAAACCCTAAAACACTACCCCCAGCACAACCCCCTACACTACACAAACACCACTGCACTACCCTAAACCCTAAAACACTACCCCCAGCATGACTCCCTACACAACCCAAACACCACTGCACTACCCTAAACCCTAAATCTACCCCCCAGCACGACACGCTACACTACCCAAACACAACTGCACTACCCTAAACCATAAAACACTACCCCCAGCATGACCCCCCTACACTACACAAACACCACTGCACTACCCTAAACCCTAAAACACTACCACCAGCATGACCCCCTACACTACTCAAACACCACTGCACTACCCTAAACCCTAAAACACCCTCCCCCAGCATGACCCCCTACACTACTGCACTACCCTAAACCCTAAAACACTACCCCCAGCACGATCCCCTACACTACCCAAACACCACTGCACTACCCTAAACCCTAAAACACTACCCCCAGCACGACCCCCTACACCACCCAAACACCACTGCACTACCCTAAACCCTAGAAAAGAAACCCCCACCCCATTTCAATCCCCCTTACCTCTCACTCCTCGTGGTTCCTCTCTCCTCGTGGTTCCTGCTTCACGTCGTCTCTGAGGGGCGGTGCACGTCGTTGTGAGGAAACGGAACAGCCTCTGTTTCCTTACAACGACATGGATCGTCTACATGTTTTTTAGAACGCATGGTCATTTACCATACATACCTTTACAACAAAATTCGTTGTAAAGGCATGCGTGGTAAATGACAATGACCATGCGTAATAATGACTTCGTGATGTACAACGCATGCGTGGTAATGCATGCGTTGTAATGGTATCGCAAAGTAAAAAAGTCGTTGTAACGGCTGTTTACCGATCAAAGCTGGCCCCTGTTCTTCAATGAGACGTTTATTTGATTAATTAGGAGGAAGGAATGTGGTTTTTTTACCGAAAAGTGCATTCCCGGCTGTTGTATTGTGAAAGTGTCCGCGTGGCCTGGTTTCACTTCCGGTGAGAGAGTGGAAGAGTCTGTTTGGATCTAAAGGAGTTCTGTTGTTGGACGGGGCCGGCGCGACATGTCATCAGAAAACATAGCTAATGGAAAGCGTCCTCCCTGAAGTGTGGAGCAGTGCCATGAGAGGTCAACGAGTGTGCGTCCCACCGCAGTATGACCGTACCGCGTGATCCATGTGCCGCCTCCAGGGTACGGGAGGCAGAAGCGGCATCGCAGGTCCTCTTGAAGACCGTTGTAGCACTAATTCTACATTTTGGTACTAGAGCATTTTAACTTCGTTGTTCCTGCCAGATACAAAGAGAAGATCCTGTGTTATTCAGTGCCCTCGTTACCTTTTTTTGTGGTGCTTGTCACTTCGCTGCCCCGCCGGTGCACACGACTGGGCACCCCACCTCGTGTGCCATCTGCAGGGCCTCTGCCCTCGGATCACTGGTTTCGGTTTCTGGAGTGGCAACATAAACAGTTGCTCCCAAAGGACTAGCCTGAACACTTAGGTGAATATCCCCTGCACCAGCATTCCACGGAAATTCTTTCCTAGCTCTCCCACGTCAACGAGCACGGCTCCGCTCGCGACACCGTATGACGTCATCGGCGCCATAAGAGGACCTCGTCGGCGTGCTGACGTCAGTTCCAACCATTTTTTCCGAGCCACCGAGGCAGACAGGGGACCGAGACATTTTCACATGTATACATAGTATAATAAATATATATATATTCACTGAAAAAACCATAGGTTTCAGGCACGTTATAGTTAGAAATTAGAATTAAAAAAACCTTAGAAATTCACTGAAAAAACCATAGGTTTCAGGCACGTTATAGTTAGAAATTAGCATTTAAAAAACCTTAGAAATTCACTGAAAAAACCATAGGTTTCAGGGGCGTTATAGTTAGTTGGACATTTCACTCGTACAAAACCATAGAAATTCCCCCGTTATAGTTAGTTCAGCTAACTATAACTCGCGCGCCCGCAATGCATTGCTGATGACGTCGCATATCACATCACTCATGACATGGTCAGTGACATCACTGATGACATCTCAAATGACATCACTGATGACATCATCCAGTGAATGTGTTTTTCTGAAAATTAAATATGTTTTATATATGTATATCTCAAGGTCGATGGAAGAATAAATGGGTATATAAGTGTCTAAATGGATGATTCTGTTTTGTAAAATTGATTGTATAACTGACTAAGTGTATCTTGGTGAATACATGGGTTAGTGAGTAATGTTTAAATATGAAAATATCTGTATCAGTCTCTCACTTTGTGTATAAGTGGCTGCATGGGTTGGTGAGTAGCTACATGAGTGTCTATATGGGTTATTAGTTGGTTTTTGAGTATCAGTATGAGTGTCTTGTATGGTTCGGTGGGGGTATTACTTAGTGCATAGATGCATGAATGAGTGACTCACTGTTTGTATGTGTTGAAGACAGCATGTGTGCAGGACTGTATAGGTGGATGAGTATGTGTATGGGTGTGTTAGTGAGTGAATGACTGTCTCAATAGTGTCTTTATGAGTAACTACATATGTTTTAAACTAGTATATGTGAGTATTGGTGTATATAAGTGAGTATATGTGAGAGTGAGAGATTGGAAGAGTTCCTGTACAAATAAGTAGGTGTTTCTATAAGTGATTGTTTAAGAGAGTAAGTATGTGTAAGTTTCTGTAGAAGTAAGTGTGGTAGTGTGTGTATAACTGTATATGCAAGTAAATGGTTGTTTGATACTTTGTTTGCATGTGTGACTATGTGTGTGAGTAACTCATGGATGAGTGGTGGTGTGTAACAGGATGTATAGGTGTATGAGTACATATGATGAGTGAGTACATGTATGAGTGACTGTATAAGGACTGTTGGTGAATGAGTGGATGTGTGTGTAGATCTTGGAATTACTGAATAGGTGAGTTGTAACTGGTATTGGTATGTCCATTGTTTTGAAAATGTTAGTTTGTATTTTTGAGTGTGTGTATCAAAGGTTATATTAGGTTGAGAGGAGGTCTGCCACTCTATCACAAGGATGATGTCATCAGTGATGTCATCAGTGATGTCATTTGAGATGTCATCAGTGATGTCATGAGTGATGTCACTGACCATGTCATGAGTGATGTAATATGTGACGTCATCAGCAGTGCATAGCGGGCGCGCGAGTTAGTTAGCTGAACTAACTATAACGGGGGAATTTCTAGGTTTGTACGAGTGAAATGTCCAACTAACTATAACGCCCCTGAAACCTATGGTTTTTTCAGTGAATATATATATTATCTACTGGCGGTCGCCAGTAGATAGTTATAGTTAGGACCTATTTTCCATAGGAAATCCGCAACATTCTATTTGAAATAACTTTGGCGCCGGTTGACGAATCTTCGCAAAATGTTCAAAACTCTGGCGCTCCGGTCCGCTCCTATCCTGAAAGTCTCGGGGTGATTCGTCAAGTGGGGGCCGAGAAAAAAAGGGGGTCCCAAAACGTGTTTCCCCCCATGCAATTTTTCATAGGAACCTTTCATCGCAGCTACAGCCCGAACTGCTGAACGGAATTACACCAAATTTGGCAAAAAGGTAGCCCTTGGTTCAGAGTCATGCCTTTTGGTTAAATGGTGTAAATCCGTTCAGTAGTTCCTGAGAAATTTGAAAAAGAAAACACATATATATCTGGGCGGAGCCTAACCACACATGTCATCGTGAGATCTGATTGGCTGTCAGCACTTCATCCTGGAATTGCTGGCAGCCATCTTGGGACCAATATAAATGATAGTACCCCATTGAAATGCATTGTAGTGAATCGAAGATTTTGAGGGTTACCAAAAGGAGAACTATAAAGGGTGATAACAGACTTTAGTTACATTAGAATTCATTTGTTGATGGTACCATACTAATTTCAGGAATTGTGGTGTGTTCTAAGGTGATTTTACCCTGTGAAAAACCTTCTGCTGGGATATCATGAATCATGTTTGAGAGAGAACTATTTTCACATGCTTGTCCCATACAGTTTTGGAAGGTGCTCCAGAAGCTAAAATGAGAGCATATTTTCTGTAAATTCACATTAACTTTCTCAGTCATGTGAGAATGAAGTCTGACATTCTCAGTAAAACATGTACATCCAACAAGGGCAGAGACTGTCAGTTGATGCCTTTGTGTTCTACTGCAGCTTCCCAGAGTGTTCTAAAGAACAACTAGAGAGCTAACAGTCTTACTTATGACAAAAGTATGGCACACCTGAAGCCATCTTGATTGGAATAAACTGGTAACACTTAAAACATTTAATTTAAAAAGGAACAAAATGAGGGGGTTCATTTTGCCATAGAAATTATGGTTAGTGCTGTAGAAAGAAAAATTAGGACATGTTTTAAGTGAGATCTGAAATCCTCTTCTATTTCATTAGAAAATTCTGACATGCAGACTGAAACAAACACTTTCAATACCAGCAGTAGACTTCCAGTTAACTCCCTGGTGAGCAGTAGCTTTACTACAGTGATTGAATGAGCAACTAGAGTGCTAACATTCTGAATTTATGGCAAATGTGTGACACATCTGAATGCCTTCTTGATGGAATCAAAGTAAAAAACTGAAAGCATTTCCTACTGAGGAGACTGCAGTAAATGACGAAATTAGGAAACCTCATAACAAATAAGTCTCCCAAGATGGCCACCAGAGAAAAAGAGCCCAAATGTAGCACAAATATCACCCAGATGTAGCCCACATATAGCCCAATGACAGAAGTGTGCAAAACACTTTTTATTTTTAGTTTTTCTGCAGTTTTATATAGTGCAAACTGGTCAGGTATTGGAGCGTTACATCTTACTTGGACCCCTTATTGCGTATTTTGCACGAAGTACATGAGATTGATCTTGCGAAACATTGAACTTTACGATTCTGTTAACCTGAAGTTGCTCTGAACCGGGCTTTGTAACACCCGTTTTTACCTACTGGTTTTAATTAATTCTGTATTGTATTAGGAAAGAGGATTTACTGTTTGTATGTACACTTTTATGATCTATGTTTCTAAATCAGATCAAATAAAGTTTAATGAATTCTATGGCAGGACGGAGGCGAGGATTATGCATATCTTTCCTCACTTTATTTGCATAGCAGTTCAAAGAAAACGTAACACAACAATCATTAAACAAAAGACTACACAACCCATGAACCATTAGGGGGTAGTCTCCAAGGCAACTATAGTCCAATCATATCACAGTCCATCGTATATAATATCGTGACGTCCCTTCCGCTTCCTCTTTCTTCACTGCTCGTCAGTTAAGTGCATTCCTTACATTCTTGGCTTAATCTGACGATGTTGCTGTTTGTATAGCGTTTTCTTGTGCACGTTATTAGCATTCTTGCCTTGGTATTGTTTCATATTCCCTGCGCAGCAGGCTCTTGCCTGAGCGCGTTCTCCCCCTCGCAGTTTCTCCCACTGTGTGCTCTGCGCGCGGTGAGATCCTGTCAGGCGTGTCTGGTCCGAGCGAGGCAGCTCCGTCGAGCGCTCCCGCTGGTCTTTACGCTCGTTTGGGAATCCGGTCACTACTTTAGTGTCCGCTTGATTCCCGACCAACGCTCGCCTAATTTTGACACCGCTACGCGGTGATTTCCCCACACGGCCACGTTAGTGACCAGCGCCACCTGGTGGTGGTAATTGGTATTGCGCCTCAGTCTATTCTTATAACAGCTTCGGGGAAAGCCCAGCTGTTGGAGCACCGGCGAGGGGGCTGTCTTAAGGATTTTAAGGGCATTTGTTCTGTGCTCACACCCTCTGCTATCATGTCTTCTCCAGAAGACCATTTTTACTCCTCCTACCAGGAAGTGGAGGAGGAATGGCCCCCAACTTCTCCCTCCAGCAGTGGACCAAGCCCTCTCTCTGGCTATTTCTAGGGCGCTGGCTCCTCTTAGGGATCAGGTTGATAAGCTGGCGAAAAGCATCCCTGGGGTGTTCAGTGACCCAGATCTGGTGGTGGCGGGTCCAAGTAGCTCCCAGATGGGGAATAAAAGGGCCGTTAAGCATAACGCGGGGCACTAGTGGAGAGGTGTGGTGCAGCGGCCAGGGCAGCTGACTTCGGAGCACAGGGTTCACGGTTCGATCCCCGGCTCCGGCGGCAGCTCAGCTCAGCACCATGTGACTCTGGGCAATAGCTCACTTAATTTCCACTACGGCCCCCAGCGCCTTGAGACCCGTAAGGGTGAGTAGCTGCGCTATATAAAAACGGACTTACTTACTTGGAAGGATTTGATAAACTTACGGAGACCTTCCTCAAGAGTGCGCGAACGCTAAAACATGCACCCTGCCGGGAGGAGGAGGGGCCCGGAGAAAATTGCGACACTGTCACCACTATTGTAGACCCCGACGTTGGGTTTCCCTTAGAGGGAGAGGGTGTATCGGAGGACGATTTCTCCTCCGATGAGGATAAGAACTCGGGGCGTCCAGAGTCCCACTCCTCTCAGTCCCCAGTTGGGGACGGGGTCCACTCGGACATGTTCGAGCCTACCCAAATTTACCATCCTAGGTCGGCGGAGTGGACCCCTGACGCCAAAGTGGCAGAGTATGTGGTGGGGAAAATCCATCAACCCCTTGAAAGGGAGGTCAGGAATAGGATGAGGGGAGAATGCCCCAGGCCCTCACTGAAGGGGAAGGTGGCACACACGCCTGAAATTGATGAGAAACTATGTACCTTTTTCTCCAAGTATATGAGGGATCCCAAGAAAGGAATTGATAGGTCTTGGACGTGGCAGGGCCCTTGACCCAAATTATTCAATTGACGGAGCGTTCCAAAGAGTCAGGATCCCCTTTGTCCACGGATATTGTGGCTGGTTGGGCGCACTACCCTAAACCCTAAAACACTACCCTCCACTACCCAAACACTACTGCACTACCCTAAACCCTAAAACACTACCCCCAGCATGACCCCCTACACTACTGCACTACCCTAAACCACTACCCCCAGCACGACCCCCTACACTACCCAAACACCACTGCACTACCCTAAACCCTAAAACACTACCCCCAGCTCGACCCCCTACACCACCCAAACACCACTGCACTACCTTAAACCCTAGAAAAGAAACCCCCACCCCATGCCCAATCCCCCTTACCTCTCACTCCTCATGGTTCCTCTCTCCTCGTGGTTCCTGCTTCACGTCATCTCTGAGGGGCGGTGCACGTCGTTGTGAGGAAACGGAACAGCCTCTGTTTCCTACATGTTTTTTAGAACGCATGGTCATTTACCATAAATACTTTTACAACAAAATTGGTTGTAAAGGCATGCGTGGTAAATGACCATGCGTTCTAAAAAAATGCGTAGTAATGACTTCGTGATGTACAACGCATGCGTGGTAATGCATACGTTGTAATGGTATCGCAAAGTAAAAAAGTCGTTGTAACGGCTGTTTACCGATCGAAGCTGGCCCCTGTTCTTCAGTGAGACGTTTATTTGATTAATTAGGAGGAAGGAATGTGGTTTTTTTACCGAAAAGTGCATTCCCGGCTGTTTTATTGTGAAAGTGTCCGCGTGGCCTGGTTTCACTTCCGGTGAGAGAGTGGAAGAGTCTGTTTGGATCTAAAGGAGTTCTGTTGTTGGACGGGGCCGGCGCGACATGTCATCAGAAAACATAGCTAATGGAAAGCGTCCTCCCTGAAGTGTGGAGCAGTGCCATGAGAGGTCAACGAGTGTGCGTCCCACCGCAGTATGACCGTACCGCGTGACCCATGTGCCGCCTCCAGGGTACGGGAGGCAGATTCGGCATCGCAGGTCCTCTTGAAGACCGTTGTAGCACTAATTCTACATTTTGGTACTAGGGCATTTTAACTTCGTTGTTCCTGCCAGATACAAAGAGAAGATCCTGTGTTATTCAGTGCCTTTGTTACCTTTTTTGTGGGTTGTGGTGCTTGTCACTTTGCTGCCCCGCCGGTGCACACGACTGGGCACCCCACCTCGTGTGCCATCTGCAGGGCCTCTGCCCTCGGATCACTGGTTTCGGTTTCTGGAGTGGCAACATAAACAGTTGCTCCCAAAGGACTAGCCTGAACACTTAGGTGAATATCCCCTGCACCAGCATTCCACGGAAATTCTTTCCTAGCTCTCCCACGTCAACGAGCACGGCTCCGCTCGCGACACCGTATGACATCATCGGAGCCATAAGAGGACCTAGTCGGCGTGCTGACGTCAGTTCCACCCATTTTTTCCGTGCCACCGAGGCAAACAGGGGACCGAGGCATTTTCACATGTATACATAGTATAATAAATATATATATATTCACTGAAAAAACCATAGGTTTCAGGCACGTTATAGTTAGAAATTAGCATTTAAAAAACCTTAGAAATTCACTGAAAAAACCTTAGGTTTCAGGCACGTTATAGAAAGAAATTAGCATTTAAAAAACCTTAGAAATTCACTGAAAAAACCATAGGTTTCAGGGGCGTTATAGTTAGTTGGACATTTCACTCGTACAAAACCATAGAAATTCCCCCGTTATAGTTAGTTCAGCTAACTATAACTTGCGCGCCCGCAATGCACTGCTGATGACGTCACATATTACATCACTCATGACATGGTCAGTGACATCACTCATGACATCACTGATGACATCTCAAATGACATCACTCATGACATCATCCAGTGAATGTGTGTTTTTCTGAAAATTAAATATGTTTTATATATGTATATCTCAAGGTCGATGGAAGAATAAATGGGTATATGTGTCTAAATGGATGATTTTTATTTTGTAAAATTGATTGTATAACTGACTAAGTGTATCTTAGTGAATACATGGGTTAGTGAGTAATGTTTAAATATGAAAATATCTGCATCAGTTTCTCACTTTGTGTATAAGTGGCTGCATGGGTTGTTGAGTAGCTACATGGGTGTCTATATGGGTTATTAGTTGGTTTTTTGAGTATTAGTATGAGTGTCTGAGTGTCTGTATGGTTCGGTGGGGGGTATTACTTAGTGCATAGATGCATGAATGAATGAGTGACTCACTGTTTGTATGTGTTGAAGACAGCATGTGTGCAGGACTGTATAGGTGGATGAGTATGTGTATGGGTGTGTTAGTGAGTGAATGACTGTCTCAATAGTGTCTTTATGAGTAACTACATATGTTTTAAACTAGTATATGTGAGTATTGGTGTATATAAGTGAGTATATGTGAGAGTGAGAGATTGGAAGAGTTCCTGTACAAATAAGTAGGTGTTTCTATAAGTGATTGTTTAAGAGAGTAAGTATGTGTAAGTTTCTGTAGAAGTAAGTGTGGTAGTGTGTGTATAACTGTATATGCAAGTAAATGGATGTTTGATACTTTGTTTGCATGTGTGACTATGTGTGTGAGTAACTATGGATGAGTGGCGGTGTGTAACAGGATGTATAGGTGTATGAGTACATATGATGAGTGAGTACATGTATGAGTGACTGTATAGGGACTGTTGGTGAATGAGTGGATGTGTGTGTAGATCTTGGAATTACTGAATAGGTGTGTTGTAACTGGTATTGGTATGTCCATTGTTTTGAAAATGTTAGTTTGTATTTTTGAGTGTGTGTATCAAAGGTTATATTAGGGTGAGAGGATGTCTGCCACTCTATCACAAGGATGATGTCATCAGTGATGTCATTTGAGATGTCATCAGTGATGTCATGAGTGATGTCACTGACCATGTCATGAGTGATGTAATATGTGATGTCATCAGCAGTGCATTGCGGGCGCGCAAGTTATAGTTAGCTGAACTAACTATAACGGGGGAATTTCTATGGTTTTGTACGAGTGAAATGTCCAACTATCTATAACGCCCCTGAAACCTATGGTTTTTTCAGTGAATTTCTAAGGTTTTTTAAATGCTAATTTCTAACTATAACGTGCCTGAAACCAATGGTTTTTTCAGTGAATATATCTATCTATATATATATATATATCCCTATCTTTGTCCCTTCGAGTTAAGCATTCATCACTTGACAAAGATTGCAGCTCACTATCAATTCTTGGAGATGCCAGATATGCCTACTTTGAAGCTAGAAACACATATGAATGTGCATGTTCGAAGGGGGAGCCTTAAGCATAGCATTTTCCTTTTCCCCGAGTGATCTATTTGTGGTCACTTCAGCCAATAGTTCTGTAATACGTCCCTAGAGCATATACAGTCTTTTCACAGATAGCAAGAACATGCCATCCACTTGCATCTGTAGCATGTTTGCTGCTACCTGTGTATGAAAACATAACATGCCCAATCAAAATTAAAATTTTCAAGATGCAAAATCAAAGTGTTATTTTTATATGCATTTACATTATATTCTACAACACCTGACATTTAATAAAGAAATTGATTTCAGAATGCTGTCGCTGCTCAAGAGTCAAGTAACCTTTTCCTAATTTCCTTCGAAAGCTCCATAGCTGAAAGCCGCCGTTTTCCTCATTCGAATGACATACACTTCACTCTGCTTTACTTAATATACACCTACATTATGTTGTTCTACCCCTGTTTAGAAAGAAAACCTTGAGCTTTTAGCATCTCGGAAATAAATCATGTTTCCCTGCTTTTTTTGTTAAATCCAGGGCACTACGAGAAGGTTTTCTGCAGTGTCGCTTCGTATTAATTCAACTTTTGAAATTCTAAATGTCATTAAAAGCTATTTTGTAATAATTATAAACGAACTCTGTTTTATCACCGGTGGTGAAAAGTAAAAGACCTTTGACATGAATGGAGAATACGTTAACTAAAATGCTTGCCCTCTATTTTTTTCTTATATTTTTATAAATTTATCTCCAATTGCTATTCATCTTTCTCTCTCTGTTGATCAAAAATGTATTTAGTTTCTTCCCAGTTTCGTATTGTCCTTAAAGCGCACTACATTTTGGCTTCTGAAAAATACCACACTTTTGTGTCTCATATATCAAATATGGACTTCACTTTTGGGTACATAGTGTCCATCCGCAGCCTTTGGCTGTACAAACACTATGACTGTCCCCCGAGTTCATAGTGGTCCAGTTTATACCTCTATTGCAGTATTTGTACAATTGATATATATTGCCCTGTACATTTTTCCAGAGGCTACCTCTAGATTTTGCTTCAGAACTCAAGCACACTGTGCAGGAGAAGGATTTAAATTGTCGTCCTTTCAATCAGATCATAATTCGGTGTCTGTGTAAAGTTTAACTCAGCTGTTTATGTGGGAAGAAAATGTAATACTCCGTGGAGAGGGGGCTAGATGGGGTACACTCCGGTAGCTGTTTATCATGGGCATCTTCTGAGTGTACCCTGGCTCCTTGGCAGAGTGGTTTGGCCAATGCTCCCCCACTCCTGGGGTAGACTGAGAAATGGAATTAGCGCTGCTAAAAATCCCTACTTTTTAAGTCTTGACTAGACAGCTGGCCCCGCATAGTGCTTTTGAGAACTGTCATGGACACAACCAGCAGAGAGAACTGTGTATATAACGCAGACTTCAGGAAATGTCACGATTGAACACAGCTGGGAAAAGAAAACGATGTGTATAACACAAACACTTTCAACAATCTTCTACACTGTCGAGGGTATATTGACAGCACAGGGAACTCTGTAACACAAGCACCATGGAATCTTAAACAAAACCAAGCAAACAAAATGGTGTTCACACTACATACACATAGTAACAGGGGCGGTCTCTGGTGTACACATCACTCATCATATTATCTCATTTAAACAATTATTTGCAAAGGTCTCGCCTATGAGAGAGATGATATCGCATTTTTCAATGTTTTTTAGCCATGTTGTACAGCAGCTTAGTCGAAATTGAAATAAAAAAAAAGAAATGCAATGACTTGGCCAGAATACTGTAGCTTTTTTATGGGGTAAGGAGCCAAGGATGTGGAGTGGTAGGGCAATATACTAGTTTTGTTGTTCTTGTGTACGGAAAATCCTTTCGAAATCTACCAACCACTAAAGTTGGCTTTGCCTTATGGAAAGTTTATATGTTGTACTGAGGAGCGGTGGTAGGCAGCCGTAGAAATGGTGTGGGTGAGCAGCTATCACAGCTTTCTCCCCCAAAAAATCTATTTGCATTTGTTTATGTATTGCTTATTAAGTGTTGACTTTGGTGCCTGGAAATCAGCATTCTGAAACCATCTTACCACTGGACCGTGTGTGCAAAAGTCTTGTTTCTGGCTTGGTTTATTTCTAGCCCTTAGGAGTGGTGACATCTCTTGTCGATGCTCCAGCACCACTTGAAATGTTAGTGGACTGCTCTTCTGTTGCTGCTTCAAATGTGATTCCTTATGTCCTCTGAGACCATTTCTTTACATCTTTTTCAGGACATGCCTATTGGCCTCATGGATGACATTTATGAGTTCCTAAAAAATTTCTCGATTCGTATTGACGAACTGGAAGAGGTAAGCACTGTCATAGTAGATGCCCCACAGTGAAGAGATTGTGGTGTTTCAGTACACTGGAAAATAGGCAAACTATATGGATCTAATTTACTTTTCAATTTATTTCTCTTAATATTTTGGAAAGAAAGCCTTTAAACATAGTTGGGCAGTTTTGTGGGTTTTTGTTTTTTTACGCAGAAAACGTTTGTGAAACTTTTTAAAGCAGTGAATGGGTAAATGACTTGGCTGACCTTTTTACTGTACTTCAATGTTCTGTACTTAATTGGCTTCCCATAGAGCAGCGGGCGCAGTTGAAATCTCTGTGCGTCACGCATAGGACCTTCCACAGAAAGGGACCTAAGATTCTCTGCGCTCTCGTCGAACCGTAAAATCCTGGAAGGTCCCCAAAATCCGCCACTTCTCTCCTCACAGCGACACCCAGAATCCGCATATCCATATGGGTTGGTCACTCTTTTAAGTACTTAGCACCCAAACTGTGGAATTCCCTGCCATTCGAACTGCGTCACATAGAATCCGAATCCGCCTTCAGAAAGGCTCTGAAAACATGTCTATTCATCAAATAGTTGTCTCTCGTCAGCTCTCAGTATGGTCGGTTATAATGATCTGCTGGTTTGGATTAGCGCTGGGAAGCCTCCGGGTAGCCATGCACTCTACAAATCAATTAGATTAGATCACATTACTTCAAAGTAGGCTTGAAACTTCTAAACTGCAAAATAATGAATGACTGAGAAAAACACTTCCGTGATGGGCAAAAGGACAAAACTTGTTCTCTGCGTTACTTCCTAACTTGTTTTTCTTTTCAAGATGCTGACCAACAATCGAATCTGGAAGAACAGGACAGTGGACATTGGTGTAATATCTGCAGAAGATGCTCTTAACTATGGCTTTAGGTAATTCTGTCTTAGTAGCTCTGTTAAATGTACCACCAAGCTTTGCAGGTGCAGATGTGATCTCTTTTCTACTCAGATTGCCAGTTCAATGCTTTTTCTCGAGAACTGTAAGAAGGTAGCAGGTTGTGCCCGACAGAGAGCTATGAAAGGTGAAACACAGAAGGATTGTTTTGAGTTTCACTTCTTGCTTCTCATTAGTAGACTTATCACAGATGATGGTTTTCAGTTTTGTGTTCTCTTGAGAAACATTTCATGTGATTATATATTGTTTGTTTTAAGTGCATGCAGTTGTTGGTGTTAAAATGTATTTAAACTTCATTCAGTTACCCAGACTGAAGCAGGAAAAAAATTGGTTTAAAATTAGATGAATGACTTGAGGTTTTAACACAAAGACTGAAAAAGACAAATGTAGTTTCCAGTCAAAAAGTAGTAGACTAAAGAAATGAATAAAAGCACATGTATATAGAATTAGAAGGATGTTACAGAGTACATTGCTGCTAAACGTGAGTATCGAAGCCCTCCATCTACCTTAGGGACACAAATGCAGTGTTGCCTCCAATATAAATAAATTGTAAGTTGCCCAGTAGCATGTCGGCTTTTTACAAGGACTATCAGTAATGATAAGCGTAAACAACTTGCACAGACTAAACTTTGCGTTGCATAATTGCAACACCATGCCCAGGAGTTTGCACTGCTGGTCCTTCAAGGTAAGACTAATGGATTCCTGGCTTAAAAGACATTACAAAGAAGTGTCAAGGAGTTGGAGTTCACATCAACATTTGCACTCTTAACTCCTTTCCGCAGTGTTGTATACCATGACTTTATATAGGGGTGAGTGAAATTTTTCGTAATTTGCTTTCACATCATTTCGTGCAAGTTCAGCAAAATTATCACAATGCAAACCAGTCATTTCACGCTACATTTTAGCACAGAATGTATCGTTGTACATTTTTGGCACAAGGACACATTTAAATAAACCACCACAAACAACAGTCACTATCGCTCTGTTCCGGACCATTCATAGTAAAGTTTTATGACGAATGGTGCCTTGGTGCCTTTCACTGCAAATTCCTACCGCAAATGGTGCGTATTTTCACGAACTAACATAATTGTGGGAATAGCACAAAGTTCTCGAATTACGCCGGCATAATTTAAATTTCGCTCAGGCCTAGTTTTATACTTTTTGTAACCAAGGGGCAAAAACAAATGGTTTCAAAGCGGGCATAAAGCGTACCTTAAAACCATTTGTTTTTGCATTGTTTATTTAGCAGCGCTACAAATAGGAACGTGGCGAGCAGGTCCCCAGAAACTCCGTCAGCCCACCGAAACGCCCAGAGCCTGGTAGGCCAGTTCGTCCCTGCTCATATCTCTCAGCTTTGAAAAGACTCTCATGTAGGGTTCCCGGTCCCACCTTATAGCATTATACAAAAAAACACCATAAATGCAAACTGTTGCATAATTACACAAAATCCAAACCTGTCATTTTGTGCTGTATTTCAGCATGAAATGCATCCTCGTGTCAGTTTTTGGGTGCGAGAATGCATTCAAACAACTGCTGTTCGTGTTCTGTTGTTCCCATGCATTCTGTGTAAATTTTTACAGCGAATGGTGTGTAATTTCATGAAGTGGCGTGATTGCTTAATTTCTGGAACTTTGAGCAATGCGAAACTCACGAAGTTACGCCGGCGTAATGTACATTTCTCCCAAGCCTAATAGCTCTGAGCATTGTAAGGAACACGACCAAAGCGATGTCGTCTTTGCAGGAGAACAGATACCGATGATGGTCACCAGAGGGCAAAAAGTGCTCATAAATGATTCCGGAGTTAAGTAATACGTAGGCTTTTCAGCCTTGCCCAAAACCGCAAGGGAAACTGTATGCAGTGAACCCATTATTTGTAACGTTTCGTTGTCTTTTATTTTGCAACACTTAATTTTCCACTAGCCTGGTACGTCTGTTTCCTGCTAATTGCTTCTTTACACTTTCTCTTTCATTTGTCACTTGGATTATATTTTTATCTGCCCCAGAACATGACTGGATTCAATTTAGGTTCTTGATACACGGTCTGAGAACCTTCTGTATAAAGCGAACCACAATTACAAAGGGTTGGGTCGAATTGTAAATAACGTTAGATCAGTTTTATTTCCTTTTTCCCTAAACTCATGCGCTAACACCTGCTTGTCCTGTCCCACCTCAGCGCTGGGATGCCCAAGGGTAGCCATGCGCTTTACAAATAACCTAAACATAAACCTTTTGTAAAATACTGTTTACAGGTTCATTTTTATAATTGCCTTGTAGCGTCATACCACGTGCACTGTAATCTTGCACACGAATTACTAAGGTGTTACTAGGAGAGAAAATACGAAAAGGTGACTTACTTTTACATGTCTACTCGTTATGGTTTGTTGTAAAACCCCGTGTTCCATTTCTTTGTAAAGGTAGGTTGTTGTCTCCAAGCCAATTTTGAGTGTAGAGTTTTGTGAGGCACAGATTAAACTTGAAAAATCTCTCATTCTGGGAAGAAAAAAAAAATCATGATAAACTTGCCTTTTAAAACATCATTTCTTTCTTTGTTTTAAGTACATTCTAATTGGAATTAAAAAGGTATCCTAGAAAACCACTTGGTTGAAAAGCCAATTTTAAGTGCCTCATACATGCCAACAGACCAGATTCAGGCCGCAGACTACCGGTTTGTTAAGCCAAAAATGGCTTTTATTTTAGCTTTCTGTCACATAAAATTGCCTCTAATTTAATATAAATCAATGTAAAAAATGCATTCCCCCGATTTGTTATTCAGAACCTTCCATTTCACTGTTTTAAAATGTTGGCGTGTATAGTGCCTTGGAAGAAGGATAAACAAACGGGTAATGATGCTAATCGGCTTTGCCCTCACAGAGGCATTTTCTTTCTGCCTGTATAAGGATTCGGAGCTTCATTTTCTGTTCGTGCAGGGCAATGAAAGTCAAGCAGTTCTTTGCGATGAGAAGTTCAGAGTAAATATGTGAAATACTAATTTCCATCTGTGCTCCAAAGTTAACAGGAAGTGGGAGGAGTGTTTATGAATTACTCATTGTACACAACTAGGATTACAAGTAAATTACATCTCCTGCTCCATCGTAGGATCGTCTATAATATTCCTAAACATTATATGTGAATACCAACCTTATCCAGTCACCTAGAGAAGTAAATCCCACTGGATAAGAGACCGAAATGTTGTCTAAACAAACAAACATTGCACAAAGGAGCTTGGCTCAAACAATAGCTCTTATTAGCTAGCATATTTACCCATTTCACAGCTGGCGAGTTTAGGTTTGGAAGGAAAGAGGGTTACATTTTTTACATATATAAAAATACTCCAATTTATCCAGAAATCTACGATTTCTTTAGAAGGAATGATGGATGTATTTTTTCTTGAAACCTTAAGATAGAATTCAATGCAAGAGTTTTTTCAGCAAAACGCTGGAATTGTACTTTCCGCCACCAGCCTCAAAATTTGATGAAGGGTGGTTTTGTGTATAGATTCTAATGAAGGGTCTGTTCATTTTTAAACCATTCTGTGCAATTCCCAGAGAGAGGATGGCTACTTAATAGAAGAAATGGCTTCATAACAAATCAGTGTGAATTTTCTTAAGACCTTTCAAAAATCCTTAATTACAGTGATAGTGGATAAGGTTGTCTGAGAAGAGTATATTGTGTTGTGGTAAAGTCCATTAAATGTCATTTTATAGAGAAGAAATTCAAATCCGCTTTAGTCATATGTAGAAGATTTAGTGGCATTTTCTCGTCTTGGGCAATAAAATAAGAATCTCTTCCACTTGAATGCACATAATGTTTTCTTAGATGAATTTTTAGCCTTCTTCAAGCTGTTCATGCAGCTTCTTAAAGGGAGAGGGGAAGCTGGGCTGTTTGATCCTTCTTGCCTGTTTAGGACTAGTGTTACCAAGATCACCTTACTCCAACTAAGTTAACCACGTACAGTAAAAAAATAAATTTCCTTCTTATTTTTCGTTTTGGCAGAGCAATTTATTGTGGACTTTTTAGCCGAGGTGTTTCCTGTATGCTATGGTCCGTTGTGAAATCTAGTATATTGAATGCAAAAACATCCAGAAATGTTGCATTTATATTAAAACGTTTTCATCATAAAAATTTTTAAAAATGGGAAAGTTGCTGTCTTGAAAATGTGTTTCTGGGTTCCTTTACCTGGGTGACAATATTATTATTATTATGATGAATTCCTAGAAGATATCCGTTTTGGAGAGCTAGGATTACAAATAAGAAACCTTTCTTTAATATACATTTAAAAGTTATACCAATTACCTGTATCCATATTTCTCTTGTAGTGGTGTCTTGCTTCGAGGCTCTGGAATACAATGGGATCTCCGCAAGTCCCAGCCATATGATGTGTATGATCAAGTGGAATTTGATGTACCCATTGGTTCAAAGGGTGATTGCTATGACAGGTGAGTTTCAATGCTATTTACGTTGGAGTGCACATTAAATGCCTTTTGTGTGCACTCTCTGCCTATACACTTTGAAGTCTCACTTCAGTTTGTTCAGTCCATTCCTGGCAGATATTAGCTTCCCAACCACTAGGCTGAAGAATGTAAATGGCTGTGTATTTTGTGAGTTATTATGGGATGACCCAATTTCCTATTCCAAATGGTCAGAGTAGTATGCTCCAAGCAGATATTAAGCTAAAACACTGTTCCAAAATATATATATGTCTGATTACTGATTCACTGCTATCCTTAGGACCCTTCTCGGTGAAGAGATGTAGATTATCGTCCCATTCTGAATCAAAGGTTGATAAGTGCTAGGTGTACAGTGCAAGGAAGAAACGCTCACTACCACCACTTTTACTTGCAATAGGGTTTTTAGAGAAACCAGGAAGATCTGATCTCAGTTGTAAATAGTGTTGTTTGTTTGCACTCTGTAAAAGCTATATATCTAGAATGTGATTACCCTTGCTTAATGGTTGAGCAATATGAAGTTGAATTGTTGTCCAATATCACCAGATAGGTCCTTTCATTCTTTCAGTTACTTAATTGTAAATAGCTGTGAACTTCCGTCTTTAATTTGTATACTAAAAACACAAAACCTAAAAAAAAAAAAAGGTGTTGTAAAAATAGGACCGGGTAACAGCTTACTTTCAGGTGGCTGAATTATGTTTACTTTACAGAAGTATCATTTATCTTGCTATCATCAGTGAGGTAACTAAAGCTAATTTTGTGTATTCACTTTTGCAGGTACCTATGCCGGGTGGAAGAGATGCGCCAGTCCTTGCGCATCTGCTTGCAGTGCCTTAACAAAATGCCAGAAGGGGAGATTAAAGTCGATGATGCGAAAATATCACCACCAAAGCGATCTGAAATGAAGGTGAAAAAGTGCAATCAGTGATGCATCCTCATTTCCTTTGTGCAGTTCTCCATAAACCTGAAAATGTGTTCCATAAAATAAATGCACCCTTTACTACTTAGTTGATTCCATCACCAGGTTAAGGCATAGATGGGTTCTTTTGAAGGTAGCTCAAGGTCCCTCCTTCTAAGCATATTGTTTTAGAAAGTAACAGATCATATAACTACACCGCATGATTCTGTAGAGCGCGGTATCTGTAGCATAAATAGAATCAGAGAGGTAATTTTTAAACTGCTCTTTCTCGCTCTATGTATATATAAACTATGTGTGTGTATATATAGATATATATATATTTATATATAAATTGCTGAGGCTGCGATAGCATACCTTTAGTTATGGTTGCATCAGAGTTTGTTTAGGAAAAACTTTTTTGTTTTCTTAATAACTTTAGTGCAGTTGAAAAAATTTGCACAAAATTTTCCCAAAGAAAAATGTCATCCATTTTAAGGCAGTCATGACAAGTTTTGTGAAAATCTGTCACACGTTGGCCGCAAAAAGAAGTGTCCCAAATTCCCTTAGGAAGGTTTTCTCTTTAATACAGAAAAAAACGTCTGGAAGGAATCGCTTCAAATTTGGCACCCAGAAAGTGGCAGTCCATTCCAGGACCTAAAGTCACCATTTGTGACTCAAATCTTTTGTGACGCAAGGGTCGTGTACCAATTTTTAGTAGGTTTTTAGTGGGGGGGGGGGGCGTTCCTGGTATGGGATTTCATTTTTTCTACACATTTTGGGCCCCGCAGAAATGCATTTCCACAGAACAAAACTCTTGAGTCACAGCCAACTTTAGAGTTTCAAGATTTTTTTTTCTCTACAGCCCTTATCCAGCCAATCAGATTTCTTAAAAATATGGAAATATATAATCAACAGGAATCGTGCGATATGACTCAAGTTAAAATGGCAGAGATATACAAAAGTGTTAACCCTTCATCAACTTTTTAAAAACCTCTATATCACAAAAACTTCTCAATGGACTCCTTTTATGCCAAGTTTGGTGGAATTCCTTACAGTGGTGCAGGCTTTATGCATGAGCAAAATTTCCTAAGGGGGGATAAAATGAGTAATCCCTTTTTTTTTTTTTTTTGTCCCAACACCCCAATTTTTTTTTTTGCACTGCTCGTATCTTCCCAAAAATTTATGTAGATCAAAATATCAGGTGACATGTGACCAAAGCCGTTGTATCAGTCGAAATGTGTTATGGTGTGCATCAATAAATTAATTTAACATCCTCCCAAGTAGCGCCATACTTGGCCCATGGGGACATAGCTTTTTGACTACCAAGTCGGAGCAAATACTCTACTTCCAGCAAGCGAGAGCTGAGAAAATGCCCTCGCTTGCTGGAAGCAGCGGTTTCATCGAAACAGACGAAAGGAATGCTCTGCACGGAGGCAACTGCTGTTCAGCAGCTCACTCCGTGCAGGAGCAATACAGACTCCCACAGGACGCTGGGAGCCGGTAGGGACCGTGGGCCTTTAGCTCCCCTCGCCGTCCGGGGAAAAAGAGCATAAAGAGGCAAAATAAATGTCAGAAACTAGCAGAAAGAGGCAAAATAAAGGTCACAAACGAGCAGAAAGAGACAAAATAGAGATCAGAAACGAGCAAAAAGAGGCAAAATAAAGGTCGGCAACGAGCAGGAGGCGGCAAAATAAAGATCAGAAACAAGTAGAAAGAGGCAAAATAAGGGTCAGAAACAAGCAGAAAGAGGCAAAATAGCAATCAGAAACAAGCAGAAAGACAAAATAAAGGTCAGAAACGAACAGACAGAGGCAAAATAAAGGTCAAACGAGTAGAAAGAAGCAAAATAGAGATCAGAAACTAGCAAAAAAGAGGCAAAATAAAGGTCGACAACTGAAGCAGAAGGAGGCAAAATAAAGATCAGAAAGGCAAAATAAAGGTCAGAAACAAGCAGAAAAAGGCAAAATAAAGGTCAGAAATGAGCAGAAAGGCAAAATAAAGGTCAGAAACAAGCCGAAAGATGCAAAATAAAGGTCAACAACGAGCAGAAAGAGGCAAAATAGAGATCAGAAACAAGCAGTAAGAGGCAAAATAGAGATCAGAAAGATGCATAATATAGGTCTGAACGAGCAGAAAGGCAAAATAGAGCTCAGAAACAAGCCGAAAGATGCAAAATAAAGGTTAACAACAAGCAGAAAGAGGCAAAATAGAGATCAGAAACGAGCAGAAAGAGGCAAAATAATGGTCAGAAATGAGCAAAAAGAGGCAAAATAAAGTTCAGAAACGAGCAGAAAGAGCCAGGTTATACTGAGTCATGTGTAATATGAGACTGCTATCATAGTTAAACATACAGTGTTTAACATTGGTCAGGTTTACTAGTGCAGAATGTGCCTATGGAGTCTCACTGCCAAATTCACTTGGCATGTAACATCTCTTTGTGATGTGTTAAATGCATGTTTTAGTAGACATAACTGACCTCTGAGATATGCTGTAGGCATGCCATAAAGCAATTAATGAAAGTTGTCTTGTCCAATCAAATCACTTTCTTACATAGTCACATGATCTTTACGAATGCAGATGTCCTCATGAATATCGGCGTCGCTCGGACAACAGGAAATAAAATTTAAAAGTGGTTTTCTTTAAAAATGTATCAAGAAACACAAGTTTTAACAGTATGTTATGAAACACCTATTCTCAAACATTGCCTAAAACGTGTGTATATATGTGGTTTACACTTTTTGAAAAACATTTAGTCTTCGAGACTACAGATGTCATTGCAACTTCCACCTTCACCGCAAAATTGGGAAATACATTTTTTTAAAGTTTTGAAAAATAAATACAGAAAGACAAGTTTAAACAGTAAGTTAGTAAACACCTTTTGTTAAACATTTTTATAAATGTGTATATATGTTTTACACTTTTTGAAAAAGCATGTGATTTTCGCGACGTCTCTGAAAACGGAACATATACGTATCGCAACAAATTGTGGCCATCGCAACGACGTTCCAACGATTAAAAAAAGTGTTATTAATCATCTGAAGCAAATAAAGAGGGACACACAAATACATGAGTTGTCCATTATGCATGATTAATGTACAATATCTACTCATGATACGACGTATAAAAATAATGAATAGCACCCCAGTGGTCCCATTGCACACTGGGTGCGCTGGGGGCACCCAGGTGACATAGCCATGCCCCAGAGGATGGAGTCTCCACGCCCGAAATTGGCCCGAGCAGGGGGGCCGCATGCCCCCCCCTCCCTTCCCACATTTGTTTATGACCAGGCGTGAGGGTCGAAATCGGCCCTGGGAGGGGGGCTTTCCCCCCTCCCCCATTAAAAATGATGTCGCTGTGGTTTGACTACCTTTGGAACCGTTTGAGCTAGAAACATGTGTTTTTCTCGTTAAAATCTGGAGATTATGCATCTGATGATGGATTATGTGGCAAATGTGACAATTCTACAATGATGCAAAAATAGCCGCTGCCGCACAATCGCATAATTCCAGTAGGCCTGCCCATTAGCACCTTCTAATGCGACAAGGCAATCCTCTTCTGCCTAGCATTGTATCCCTCTTGAGGCTGTGACATTCTCCTTGTCCTCCCTGACCCAACACCCTCCCCCTCACCTCCACAGTGCAGCACCAGCCAGTCACTTATCCTAATGAGACACTCATACACCCACTCACAAACTCACTCAGAGACCCACTCGGACAGTCGCACACCCACTCAGACACCTGCACCCACTGACAGACCTACCCAGACACTGGCGCACCCAGTGAACACACCCACTCTGACACTCACACACCCACTCACAGACCATCTCAGAGGCTCTTGTACCCCCTCACAGACCCACTCAGACACTCACACACACATCCATTGAGACACTCATGCACCCACTCACACACCCTTTGAGAAACTCATACACTCACTCAGACACTTGCTCTGAAAGGTTAGAGACTCCATTTAAGAAATAAAATTATGGAAAAGGTTTTAGACACATGTCTTTTATGTTAACTTATTGACATGTTTGTATATTTTTGTATGAACTTTTTATGCATTTTGATTTTAAATGCAAAATAAAGGATTGATTGAAATAAAATTAAAAAACGTAGAAATTCACTGAAAAAGGCAAAGGTTGGAGGGGCGTTATAGTTAGGATAAAAAATATAAAAAAGCCTTAGAAAGTGACATTACAGGCATCGGTGCCTGAGTGGTTTCTCACTGACTAAGATTGGTGAGAGTATGGAGCTATGTGCACACCTGTCAGATTGAGGTTTTGGGTAAGTTGGCTACGGCCTTGATAATGGTTGTGTTCGGAAACCTCAGCTTGGTCTTAGTGAAGGTGTTGTCACCATAGGTATGTATGTTGGAATGTGTTTTATGTGGCTCTTGTTTCCCCTTAGACATCTATGGAGGCGCTGATCCATCATTTCAAGCTGTATACTGAAGGATATCAGGTGCCACCGGGAGCCACCTACACTGCAATTGAAGCTCCTAAGGTACTGCATTTTAATTTTTTCAGCTGTTAATATTGGGTATTAGCATCTGAGTTCTTTCCTGAGCTGTATCCCAATAGCTTTATAATCCAATTCATACTACATTTGTTTTTTCTTTTCTGCTTGCCAAGACTTTACTAACAAGCACTCATATTCAAGTTTGTTTTGTATTTCAAGGGTGATTGGTCAGTAAATTCTGCTTTGATAGTTATTGTCTTGCAGTGTTTGTCTGTTGCTTAAATAACTACACAAAATCTGGCTCCGTTATGTACAAGACCGCCTGCCATGCCTGTACCATCTCGCCTTCCATTCTTTTTCTTTTAGGTCACAGGACACTTCAGTGGGCTTGACCCTCTGTTGTATTATATTCTATTACAAATGATTTTCCCCTGTGGTTTGCCTTTGCACTTAAAGATTTCCATTTTCATTACATTGAATTCCTTAACCTTACCTATGACATACGATTAATTTGTCTGACTAATGTAAATCTCCAGTTGTGCAACCAATACCCCCTGATACCCATTACAAGGAGTTTAGCAAGTAAGTATTTGGGTAGATTCTGAGTCCCCTCAGCTATAAATTCAGAACATGTATTGCATTCATTGCCTTCTGGAACCGGGGCAAGGCTGAAATCAGATTTCTCAAGATACTGATCCTTGTTTTCAACCCATTACGTGCCATAGTATTTGTTCACCCATGTATTATATTTTCGTTTTTAAATTTTATTTTTTTGATTCAATATTGTGCAAGCATTTTGATAGTATTTTGCAATACCTGCCTCCACCCTTAACTTATATGCGCACATCAGGTCATTTTATTGATATCATTTTCATTAAATCAAGGTTTCACCAGTAGACAAAATAGCAGTTTTGAGGTAACGAGGGTTGACTTTGCAGTTGTTTCTAACTGGAAATGAAAGTTATTATACTAGTGACAAAGTGTTAAGCTAATTAGATAGGGCACCAGAAATGCACAGATTCTTGGTCTCTCTGCAGTCTCAAAGGGTCTACTTATTTCATGGAGATAAAGGACAAACACCATCAACCAGAATGCCGACCACTACTGGTAGTCGTGTTGCTGATCTCCCCAGGTTACCCTTGCCTACCTTACAAGCTATTAGAGCAGTCCTTCAAGTCACTAAAGGGTGCAGGAGTCAAGCCACTAAAGAGGCTAAGAAAAAAGAGGACAAACATGACTTCACTCAAAGTGGCTCCTCCATGTTCACTGTACCTTTACAGTGTAGAATGTCTCTGCATAAGGAGGCATGGAATATATCTATGAGGTCCTATGCATACTGGTTACCTTCAAATTCAACCACACTTTGGAGTTCATCAAGAGACCCCCACAAGCCCCAGGCAATAAGAGAAGTACTCAAGTGTTTAGGACATTCTGTCTTTGTTCTTGGAAGGACAATCGAAAATTCCTAGACAATCATAACAGCAAAGGGTTCTTTTTCCAATATTTGTGGGGCTAAATGAAATCAGGGTGTTTCCATCTGATTCACTAAAAATTGTTTTATCCTCAACAGAGAGTACTATCAGTTCAGAGTGTTGCGATTTGAGCTTGGGCTCGTCCAAGAATATTTACAATTTTTTTCCTCTGGCCAAATTCATACATACGCCCCTCAACACTTTACAGTGCCTGAACGATAACCTGTTCCTAGCATCTTTAATAGAGTAGACATCAAAGTTGAACTAGGTAGTGAGTTGGCATCAACGATCAAGCTTCAAAAAATCTACTTGCTATGGCGAGTCAGATTTTATCAGGTCGAGCTATATTTAGGGCCTACTCACCTGTTCTGGTGAGTTCAGTTCAGTCAGAAAGTGAAGGAGCAAAAAAGATGCCTTTATATCTTGTTTTTATCTTGTCACATTTGCTCTGTGTTCAGAGACAGAATCAGAAATCAGTTTACAATTACTTTTCCTTCTCTGACTACAGAGTTCCAGGATTTTGAAAACTGAACTGTCTGACCTGCTGTACGAAGTGTGAAATGAAAGGCTGTAGGGTATCAGTTTTTTTCTATCCCACATTTAAATAGCTAATAAGCCAACTGTACAAACATTTCAAAATATATTTCAGTAGTTATGAAAGCCCATTTTTTGTACTTCTGTGTGATGAAAAAAATATTTTAATAGGATGAAAAATCCGAAGACTTTACTTGGTGATGTGCTAATGATAAATATGTTTTCTGAAACCTGATTTTCACATATTATTGTTAATACACTATATAGGTAGTGCAAAGGTTTTTGGCCATTTCTTGGAAATTTACTGTCTGTAAATGACTGTGCGCTACCACATCATGCCTTAGTAATATATTTATTAAAATTGAGTGTTTAAACATAAATTGAGAAACATTCCAGCCCATGCCCTGATGGCAATGCTATTAGTAACTGAGAGGCAAGTCAGGGATCATGTGTACCCTATATTTGGGCTAGATTCTTATTACATGTGGAGCAAACGTTTAGTCTATTTAATCAACAAATGAGTTTTGTTTTGTACAGCAGAAATGCTGAACTCACATATTTGAAGGTGCACTCATATGTGAGAATGAAGTAAAAGGTGACTCTGTAAAATAAAATATTTGCCAATGATCACACAATTTGAGACCAGTTTACGGGTCAAGTACATTAGTTAGGTCGAGTAGATTATTGAGTTACTTGACCTGCAGGTCTAGTAACATTTTTAATGATTTTTCGAGGTCTGACGACAATTACATAGATTGATCCGAATATCTGCCCTCCGATACTGTCTGCTCTTCAAGGAATCAGATGCTCAACTCCTTCTACCAATAGATGCACCTTGGGAAGGCTAGAGGGAAACATTTCAACTCTGGGACACTGGGCAACACTAGCTTCTAGCATTGGACAACTGACTGATATTTTTCTTTCCACCTTATTATTATTATTATTATTATGAGCTTATAAAGCGCACTTATACCCAAGGGTGTCCTGGCGCTGCACACTGACTCCCTGGAGCACGAGGGGCCTATTCCCTAAATAACCAAGTCTTCAGCCCCTTTCTAAAAGAGAGGAGCTCCTCGGCATTCCTGATATGCGCCGGCAGGCTGTTCCAGGCTTTCGCTGCACAGTATGAAAAGCTATTTCCTCCCCAACTGGCCTTTTTTATTCGGGGCACCGTAACTAGTCTGCCTTCGGAGGAGCACAACGCTCTCCCTGGCACATACCAATTGAAGCACTGACTCAAGAACTCTGGGCCACTGCCCTTCAATGCTTTGATAACAGAGCACAAAGCCTTAAATTGAGCTCGTCTTGATACCGGCAGCCAGTGCAGTAGCCGGAGTCCCTCTCGAACGGAGGCAAACCTTGGGATGCCTGTTAGCCGCCGCGTTTTGTACCAACTGTAATCTGTACAGATGTTTTTTTTTCAGATTCAGGTATAGACTGTTACAGTAGTCCAAGTGCGACAGAATAAGGGCTGAGACTGCTAACCTAAAACCATCGGCTGGAAGAGAAAATTTAATTTTTCTCAGTATCCTAAGGATATGGAAGCATGTCGAAACCACTCCGCTAACCTGATCCCCAAAATCAAGTTTCTGGTCCATGATCACGCCCAAATTCCTTGCCGTGCATGTGGGAACTGGTGGCTTCCCCAAAGCATCAGGCCACATATCCGGAGTCCAGATGTTAGGATTGTTCCCGAATATCATGACCTCGGTCTTCCCTGCGTTCAATTTAAGGCAATTCGAGGCCATCCAGCCCGCAATATCTTTCAGGCAATCACGGCACCTCGCGGCCATATCCACTTGAGACCCTCGCTGTATGGATAACACGATTTGTGTGTCATCTGCATAGGAAGTGAGTTGCAGGCCAAAGGATCTTATCAAAGCCGCCAATGGGCTGACATAAATGTTGAAAAGCGTGGGGCTCAGGGAAGACCCCTGCGTTACCCCACACGGGAGGGCAAAAGGTTTGGATTTATCAAGCCCCAGATCAACGGTTTGGATTCTGTCAGCCAAAAAGGACTTCAGGAGGCTCCAAGCAGTGCCTTCCACCCCCGCCCTCGACAACCGGTCCATCAGCACCCCGTGATGGACCGTGTCGAAGGCTGCCGATAGGTCCAACAGAATCAGGACAGCCACCCCTCCCTGGTCCACCGCAACTCTAACCTCCTCAGTGGCTTTGATCAAGGCCAGTTATGTGCTGTGTCCTGCACGAAACCCAAACTGCGTGGGGTCGAGTGCCTTAGTTCTCTGAAAAAAAGAGCTTAGTTGCCTGTTTATGGCCTTCTCCAGTAATTTGGCCGGAAGCGGGAGACGGGATATGGGTCTGTAGCTATTAGGGTCGTTTTTATCCAGACTGGGTTTTTTTATTAAGGGAAGGATAGAGGCGTATTTCCACCTCCTAGGATAGTTACCCGAGTCAATGATGGTGTTGAACACTGGGGTAAGTGTGATTGCAATGACCTCGGGACCTTACTTCTGCATTGTTACTCCTTACAACCCTGAGACATAATCTACTTGAAAAAGTGCTTTCAAATGGGAGCCTTTTTGTTACTAATGAGGGAGAAGAGTGTTGCATCCACTAATACCTCAAGCTCCATCAGTTGTTGCATTATCTACATCCTTATCTTGGTGCACTTAGGCCAGGTATTCCTTCATCCAAGTATCTGTTGATTGATCCAGGCTGTCATATTGCGATTTAGAAGACAACAAGATTCACATATTTTCTCGCAACGTGTCCCCACACAGTTTATGCAACATCTTTTAGCTCTTTTTCTCCTGTATCCAAAGTACTGCCTGCCAGGCAGCATAAATCGATGTTTGGTGTCCATATCTAAAGCTGAAACTTTATTACATTGAGGACTGATGTCCTATTGGCTTTTAAAACTAAAATAAGTATGGGGCCAGCCTGACCTTCTCTATAAAAGAACATGTACCAAATGAATTAAGTTCAAAGTGGCTTTACAAGCCAATACCAAATTTGTTCAGAAATATCCTACACAATTCTACCATAATCGTCCTGTAATTCAGTGGACAACATTTCCTCCTTGTTCGAGGAATTTCCCTCATTAAGTGGATGTTAAATTGTGCATTTGCCCACACCTTAATGTTTAGAAAACTTTGCAAACTATTTATCCATCCTGGCTCTTTGCTGACCGTTTCTGTTCACAATACAAGAAGCATAAGAACTTTAATAGCATTGTTTGTTAGGTATTTTCTAAGTGTCAATGTGGCTGAGGTGTCAAGCCTTTTTCCAAACTACGACCTTCAAGACTAGTCCGGAGGCAAGGTGCAGCGTGTGACAGATGGTACTCTGTTACCGGCTTCAATAACATGAGTCTCAGAACAGCTTTCCATATTTTTCCTATTTTGACTTCTGCTTCTCTAAAACCAGAGTGTGTAGATCTATGTTGGACAATAAAGTGATACTTCTCTCGAACTGCTGTTCTTTAGTGTTGGTATCGTTCATAGTGACAAAAGAAAAGGACCCCCTGCAACTAATGTAGGCTCCTAGGGCAGGGCAATGGCAATTATGAAACTAACATCCCCAGGCAACAAGATCAACAAAAGGTATCTAAACCTATAACAACATAGTCTTACAATGAAAGAACTCAGTGTACATTAGACCCAAATTACAAAAATAGATTCATTTTATTGATATGTTTTTTCTCTCCATAATGACCATTCTTTAAAATCATGTAAAGAATCTTAAATAGCTAAACAGCATGAATTGAACACAAGACTAACAAAGAATCATTACATATATACATATAGACAAATTCACAATGACTATAAATAAAGTTGAAATCAAACATCACATATACATAAGAGTATACATATAATACAAAAAACAAAGTAGTGGCAAATTGATACATTTTCTTGTATGTATTTTCTACGCGCGTTGTGGCGTACACAGCGCCTTCTTCAGGAAAGCCACAAAGATTCCTGGGTAAACAACATAAAGATATGATTGGTAATATATCTGTATATATATCTATGACAATGTACACTGAGTATTTGATAACTTTAACTGATATTTCGCATGCTTAAGATATAACTCCATAAAATAGTACAACCAAATAAGGTTGGATCAGAATTATGTGAATAAAAATGAAAACACCGGATGAGATAGGTGTGTTCTCAGAAAAAGTTGGACATCTTTCACGATGCAGGTGAATTCATGACAGACAATTGAAAATTAAGGTGTGAACCACCACTGTGACTCTCGAGCTGAAATAAGTGATGAGAAAAGAATAATACCATAGATTTACCCAGATAGTAGTGAAGAAAGAGAAATGAATAAGCGTTGGTGAAAAAGAGAAAAATTAGAAATTCATATAAAGATTAAATCATCTTACCAGAAATGAATGGATAAAAATCCAAAGTAAGTGGAAGGTTGTTTTAATGGCCAAAGGAAACCAAGATGGTTCTTAAAAAAAAAAGGGAAGATAACGTCATTCACACGTAGTTGTGAACTGCCAATCTATTTAAGAGGAATATCTATAGGGCAATATTGAAAGGGCAGAGTAAGTGAGACAATTACCCGAGTTGTTTCTATGGTGGTCCTAAACCCAACCAGGCTAGACCTGTTTAGGAACCCTGAGATCCAAAAGGTCGTTGGTAATCTGGAATCAAGGAAGAATGGAATAATAATATAACCAAAGAAGGTTGACTTTCTCTAGCATGATTAAGGAGAAAGAACTGTCTAATAGGCACTTACTAAAAAATGATTGCCGGTAGATTGTGGGATCTTCAAAACAATTGACGTCTCGATTGACTCGCTATAAAAAAGGCTCTAGGGCAGGGCAATGGCAATTATGAAACTAACATCCCCAGGCAACAAGATCAACAAAAGGTATCTAAACCTATAACAACATAGTCTTACAATGAAAGAACTCAGTGTACATTAGACCCAAATTACAAAAATAGATTCATTTTATTGATATGTTTTTCTCTCCATAATGACCATTCTTTAAAATCATGTAAAGAATCTTAAATAGCTAAACAGCATGAATTGAACACAAGACTAACAAAGAATCATTACATATATACATATAGACAAATTCACAATGACTATAAATAAAGTTGAAATCAAACATCACATATACATAAGAGTATACATATAATACAAAAAACAAAGTAGTGGCAAATTGATACATTTTCTTGTATGTATTTTCTACGCGCGTTGTGGCGTACACAGCGCCTTCTTCAGGAAAGCCACAAAGATTCCTGGGTAAACAACATAAAGATATGATTGGTAATATATCTGTATATATATCTATGACAATGTACACTGAGTATTTGATAACTTTAACTGATATTTCGCATGCTTAAGATATAACTCCATAAAATAGTACAACCAAATAAGGTTGGATCAGAATTATGTGAATAAAAATGAAAACACCGGATGAGATAGGTGTGTTCTCAGAAAAAGTTGGACATCTTTCACGATGCAGGTGAATTCATGACAGACAATTGAAAATTAAGGTGTGAACCACCACTGTGACTCTCGAGCTGAAATAAGTGATGAGAAAAGAATAATACCATAGATTTACCCAGATAGTAGTGAAGAAAGAGAAATGAATAAGCGTTGGTGAAAAAGAGAAAAAATTAGAAATTCATATAAAGATTAAATCATCTTACCAGAAATGAATGGATAAAAATCCAAAGTAAGTGGAAGGTTGTTTTAATGGCCAAAGGGAAACCAAGATGGTTCTTAAAAAAAAAAAGGGAAGATAACGTCATTCACACGTAGTTGTGAACTGCCAATCTATTTAAGAGGAATATCTATAGGGCAATATTGAAAGGGCAGAGTAAGTGAGACAATTACCCGAGTTGTTTCTATGGTGGTCCTAAACCCAACCAGGCTAGACCTGTTTAGGAACCCTGAGATCCAAAAGGTCGTTGGTAATCTGGAATCAAGGAAGAATGGAATAATAATATAACCAAAGAAGGTTGACTTTCTCTAGCATGATTAAGGAGAAAGAACTGTCTAATAGGCACTTACTAAAAAATGATTGCCGGTAGATTGTGGGATCTTCAAAACAATTGACGTCTCGATTGACTCGCTATAAAAAAGGTACTTGTGCCCACGTACCCTAGTGGAAGACTCTCTAAGGTGAAGAGAGTATGATATTCTTCATAATATAAACAATATGTTAAGGATATATGTGTAAAGTCAAGCAGAATGTTAGTAAAAAATATACAAAAAATGCACAATGATAACCGTAGAAGGTGCAAAAGACATGTATCACCTTAAAGGTTGTCTCTCGCAGTTCAAGAAGGTGCAGATGGATGGCTTGATATATAATCTGCTTAACGCGTTGCAAGCGGGAGACTTCCTACTGTGAAGGATCGCAAAGATGCACATATGGTCAGGCCATAAAGATGTATAGCAGGCTAGATGAAAAAAAGGAAAACCATAATGCTCGATGAGTGTCACTAGAAGGGCAAAATTAAATGCTAATGATGATTCAAAGGTATAAAAAAAGGTTTAACCAGAGTTAGGCACCGGAAAACTCCTTAAGATAGAGCAGGTAATTTAAACGAAGTATTGCATGGTCAGTCCGCACTGGTTGAACAAAGATGTAATAACGAGTCTGTATTTCAAAGTAAGTAACTCTAAGTAACAGATTAAGCCAAACTGCAAGTGACATGGAGATCCGGCAAGATAGTCTTGTCATTCCAACACAAGTTGGAACCATCTCACTAAAGGTGTTACTCATCCTTAATATAAGACATGAAAGTACAATCGATACTTTTTCATAATTGGTATCGTTCATAGTTACATTGACCACGTTTCCTGGCGTACGAGTCTTTTATAGTGTTTCTTCTCCTCATCTGTTGTGAAACTCTGAGGATATAGCCTCCAGGGTAGAGGAGGGACAGGCCTCCATCTCTTTGGCTGCTTGCCACATCCAAAATGATTTGGTTGATGAGGTCCATTACTGTTGTTTTAAATCTGTTTTAATACTTCTGGGCACAACTCTTTAACAGGGGCAGCCAGTCTGGTGAATAATTCAAAGCCTGTGAATCTAGGAAAGATACCAAGACTGGGGAACTGTAGTTAAATAAAAGTAAACTTTTTTTTATCCTGACTGCACAAGCTCCTTCAATGTTCCCATTTCACTCTGTCACAGACTTATTCATGATGCCGTGCTTTTGAGACATGCTGTTCTTTAACAGCGGCCTTTGAGAGCCTTAATACTTTATAAACTTTGAGGCAAATTCTCTGACTTATGGGTGTGGGAGGTGGGGGTATTACAGTTGAAGGACTGGCCCTTTTGTTTACCAAAAGCTTATAGATAAAGGAAAGTACAAATGATATTAAATACGAAGGAAAGTGACCTGATGACAAATAAAAGGATGAGTGAGGAGATGCAAGAAATGTACTTCATTTTTATATTATCATTTCCACTAGGTACTACAGGTCTAAGTCCTTTTTTAAACTACAAATAAATCCTAAGATGAACAAGAAATTAGGACATAATGAACTGTCTATCAACAGAGGCGTGAACTTTTGAACAAAACTGGTTTGAGATTAAAATTGAATCTTGCTATTGGATGGTTCAGAAGTTCATCTCAGAAAACATTGCTAATTTCTTCGTTATTAAGGAACGTATGATGTATTGTTTTGATCTTGTTATGGTGGTTTCCTGTACAAAACAGGGCTGTAACATCCAAATGTGAAATTTAAGTAAGCTGTAATACTAACAGTTGCAACTCGTTATTGGAGCTTAATATAAAGCAGAGTATAAAACACCACACTCTGCTTACATTTCTAATAATTAAATCACTACAGAAAATAGTCATTTTCTACAATCTGCTCAAATTCTGTGATGTTTATTTTCATTCGTCTCTGCAGCCTTCTCGGGCATGTGCATTGTCATTTGTGTCTTGGTGTGTGACTAGTTTGGCCTTTACTTGTTTACAGGGTGAATTTGGTGTATACCTTGTCTCAGATGGTAGTAGCCGACCCTATCGCTGCAAAATCAAAGCACCGGGTTTTGCTCACTTGGTAAGATTTGTTTTTAAACTATTGTCTGTTCCTGTAAATGGTGATCACAAAATATAGTCTTACATCCAGGCTTTCTGTTCGTACGTGCAAGAATGGATGTAGTGTAATCAAATTGTATAGAAGCAGTTGTAACACTTTAAGAACTTAGTAGTTAAATTGAGATTTCACAATGGGTGGCTCTGTTTACTACCCAACGGCCTAGTCTTGGCACGATTGTGTGGAATAGAGGGGTACTTTTTATTCACTTTTTGTTATAGAAACCCTTTGAATTTGTTCTGTTTATCATGTCTTCTTTTAGAAGCCGTTCTCAAAAACCTTTGTTCCTGCTATCTCTAATTTTCAAGCGTATGATTGCTCTGCTTACACGTCTATTTTGTAGGTAATAGGAGACTTACAACTGTCACATAACCATCTAAAAATACTTTTTGCTCAAAAGGTTACTGTGTCACTTTATTGCTGAAGAAGGTTTTCCTCACATTGTGTCTAGAATCATAGTGATCACATTAAAGTAAAATGCTGCTAAGGCATGGGTACTCACAAACTTCACCTCGGGGGCCAAAAATATAGTCCGGCTTGTGGCTGAGGGCCGCACCGATGGGCCGGCAGGTGGGGGCGGGGTTAGGTGGGGCAGGGTTGGTGGGGTGGGGCTACTAGAGTAAAAAAAAAAAAAAACACCACCTTTTCAAAACATTACTTGACAGTGCTGTATTTCAAAAGCAGATGCAACTATAAAGCTACAGGGAGGAGGCAAGAGGGTTGGTTAAGTCTGTACTGTAGTGTAATGTTGCATGTATTCACTTGCATTGGTTCCTCTCTTCTCTGCGCCTACTTTGACTTTAATGCATTCAGAACTATTTATTGCACCATGGTGGGCAATGGGCGCTAAACGCTCATGCACACTCACGTACACACATACAAGCATGCGCACACACACACGCACACACACGCGCGCACACACACACACACACACACACTTTCATAAACATGCAATTGTGTATACGCACACACTCACTTACAAACACACAGTATCTGAGGCAGTTCAGGTTTTTTTTTTTAACACTTAATTCCCACTTCAAAGGCTGCAACTTCCCTCCTTTGCATTTTAAGATCCATACATTTTATAATATGTAGTATCCTGTCCAGGTTAATGTTATGCTATTTTCACCACATGCTCAGCCAGTGGAATGTTGCAGTGATGTGTTTCGGAATGTTGGGAACCTGTGATGAGAAGTGACATTTGAGATTGGGCTGAGCAGCATGCTAGCTGCTCCTGGAGGGGCTGAACTACAGAACATGTAACCTACTTCAATAAAACATCTTGAACCACATCTTGCCTGCTTGGACCTCGTTACTACATTCATTTGGTGACGAGGTGGAGACTTTCTCACGCTTTGATGTTGGTCTGAAGCTACTTTAAGATGACATCTACAGTTGGTCTACATGTTGGGGAGAAGCGTCAAGATGTACAAGATCAAACAACACATGGAAAAGTTTGCAACAAGTCTGGGTCACAAGAGGCCACACAGAAACCAAAGAAGCCACAATGGAAACTAAGGAAACTGGAACAGCACGTTTTGCAGCCCCACCAGTGTCCATTACATCGGACAGCCCCAGCCAATGCGTGCTGTATTGTGTTCACCAGGCTCATATCGACCAGAACTGCGCCTTCAAGGGAAGTAAGCATTTAATTTAGACTTTGTACATGTCATCTCTAATAGGAATGCTGCGCAGTTTGAGATATTTAAAGACACTTGGAGTTACACTTTGGGACATGGTGTGTTTTGCCTACAACAAGGATTGGCAGCAATTCATTCTCAACAGCAAATCAGTTTGTCCCTTTTGATTTGGTCCTTGCAGCGTTTCATTGCAGGTAAACAGAGTGCTCTGTTTGCACAGACTGTTTGCTGCACCAATTTATCGTACATTCACAGCAACCATGTCTAGCGTGTCTACATCACAGCAAAACTGACAACCTTCATTGTCATCTGGATGTGTGTGCTAGAAGGGAGATGCCTGTTCTGTGTGTTTTCACTCTTCTGAGAACCTGCATCTGGACGCTGCACATTGAGATTTTCATGACATTTGAATTGCAGCAAGCCTCTGTGCTCCACAGATTTTCATCTGTTTGTATCTGTTACACGGGGAGCTCAAGTGTGACCAGCAATGTCGATGATTTTTCACAAGTGCATCAACTGTGTTATTTGTGTTTTTGGGACCGATTTCAGCTGAGGCTCATTTAACGGAGTGAAATCTGTATCGTGGTGATATTTGTGGTTTGATTTCAGTCTCTGTACTGGCGATTAGATGGGGCCATCAGCAGCGAAAAAGTAAAAATTAACAAGACTTTCATGGATCCTGGCAGGTAAACTGTCACTATCAACTTCAAAATTTATGGCACGAGCCTGCGCATGCAGCTTACCGGGAGTTTGAAGTTGCGTGCTGCTCTTGAGGCATCTTCTGTGACAACGGAGTGTTCTGCATGTTTCCAGCTGATGTCACTCGTTTCTTTAAAGCAGAGACGTGCCCGTGAGCCATCTGGCTCAGCGTCACGTACGTGCCGCCAACTTGAGGTTGGATGGTGCACACTTCAAGCTCGGCAGCTCTTTTTATTTACAGAGTTCCTGGCGCCATCAGTGATTTGCCCCGTGCGTGCGTTTAAGTCCAGCATGTCCTGATGTCTTGAAAGCTGCGTGAGTTGAAGAGGACTGGTTGTGGAGCCTTCTTCCTGACGTCGTAAGCTCAGTGACTGGATTCAGTGTGCCAAGGCTGAAGTGATGTTCGGTGTGTTTTCAGCACGTAGCACTCTTGGTAATGACTTCTATTGTTGTCACTGGAAATGTCGGGTATCGTGTGTGCCGAGGCAACAGCCTATTTTCTTCTGGAGACATTTAGTGCAAGAGACTTGTGTTTATCTTTACGCCTGCTGCATTTTTGTTATATAGAGTGTGAGGTGCATCTGCCATCTACTGGTAGCACCTTAAATTAATGGTTAGCCGACTATGCAGTTTGATGTTGGTAAAGCTACTGCGTTTGGAACAGTTTAGTTGTTTATTTCATACTGATTCAGAAAATGTTTGTTTTAAAATTTATCTGTTCAGATTTTCGCAATCGTGTTTAACTATGCCCATATTTATATGTTAGGTGGGTGTAACAAGCCTTACACGAGGTTGGCATGTTTGATGTGTTTTAGCTTGTAGTACATTTCATGAAGTTACTGTTTTTCTCCACTTGTATCCTTCATAGGATTGTATAATGTGTTTTGTTGGGCTCAACTTTGTACTTACATGGACTCTAGGTACACACCGTCAATAGTTCATTATTTCAGTTTACATGCATGCAACCTACATTTTATTTACCCTACATAGGGATGGCGATGGGTTTTAGTCCCATTTGCTCACAATACACTTGCCTTCTTGGGTTCCTACCCTCTTTCAGGGCATCTATGCATGGGTGTTAGTCCTTTTTGCATTAGTTAACCATCCCTATTCTTAGGGACAGGTTATGGGTTCAGACCCATATACAGTAGTTAACAATAGCTAACCTCCCTTTCGTCTTAGGGTAGGTCAGGGGTTTTTGTCCTATTTTCTCTTACAGGTGTGTTGTATGGGTTTTAGTCCCATTACTACACTGCACAGTAAATGACCCCTACATGGTGTTGTTTTTACTAGGGCTATACTTTTTCATGGATTTTAGTCCCATTCACAATAGCTCCTCACTCCTTTTCCTCGTGATACGGGTTGGTCATGGGTTTTAGTCCCATTTTCACATACGTTGGGTACATCTTTACCCTTACAGAGGGTGTGTTTCATGGGTCTCAGTCCCTTTTGTGTTATTTTCTCAACGTTATTCTTTCTTTATATTACATTGTCAATTTTGCAACGTAATGTTGTGTTCATAGTATATTACTCTGTCAATTTGATTACGGGGTTTGGATGAAGGATCTTATTGTATTTTCTTCTCATCTTCCCTGTTTCTTTTGCTTGTTCAGTTTTCCTCGTGATGTCTTTTCTTCTTGTCATCTGTGGATTCTGAACTTTATTCTTGTTGTTAGTCTTTCTTTGTCCTCTGTCTTTCCCTTTTCGTAGTGCGTTTTTGTTCTTCCTTCCACTTGAGGTTACTCTTCCTTCGCCACTGTGTGTGTGTCTGGTTGTAGTCCACTGTTTTGTTGTGTTGTGCTATGCCTTTCCTCCTTGCTTGCCTGCCTGGCCAGTAGGTGTGTTTGGGGGGTAGTCATTTGTGCTGTCACGTCTATCCTCTTTCTCTTTGTTTTCTTTTGCTGTGTCTTTCTATTCTTTTCTGTTGTTTTTGGAAAGGAGCATGGGTTATATTTATCTGTTTTTTCATCTGTCGCTTCCTCTTTTCTACTCCCACCTATCTTTCTGTTCCCTCCTTGTTGTTCACTTCTTCGCATCGTTTATGCTGTTTCTGTATTCCTCTTATTCTTTCTTCATTTATGGTTCTCACTTTTCTGTTTACCATCTTAATTGCTTTTGTTATATAAGAAAGGGGATATGTAGTATCCTGTCCAGGTTAATGTTATGCTATTTTCACCACATGCTCAGCCAGTGGAATGTTGCAGTGATGATGCGTTTCGGAATTTTGGGAGCTGTGATGAGAAGTGACAGTTGAGATTGGGCTGAGCAGCATGCTAGCTGCTCCTGGAGGGGCTGATCTACAGAACATGTAACCTACTTCAATAAAACATCTTGAACTACATCTTGCCTGCTTGGACCTCGTTACTACATAATAGCGTGGGTAGCAGGCGCGCAACGCGAAAAGGGCTTCAGCCCCCTGCCACCGCGCCCACCCCCCTTTTCGTGTGTCTCAACCCGGGCTGGTGCAGCTCGAGCTGCTGTGGGCTCCGCTGGGCAGTGTCTGCAGTCTTATCTCCAGCACACCCGAGTTGTTCACAGGTCTTTAAAGACCATTTGCATATTTACATACCTTTGTAAACTGGTTACTGAGGCTTACTGGGCCCCCCACTCTGCCTTACATTTGTATTTTACAATTACTGCTGTAGGGTGCGAATGCATTTTATGAAAAGGAATATAAAGTAGGGTTGCCAAAAGAAAAATGCCAGCCATGTGTTTAAAGAGCCTGCAAAAGACTTGGTCTTGACACTAAATAGGGTTATAAATAAAAAAGTATGTATTCATTTGTAATGTGATTTTTCTGTCTTTGTTGCCTTTAATTATCAGTCATGAATCATTCAGGCAGCCCTAGAACACAATTAAAAGTATTTTCTATTTATATTTGCTGTTCGAAGTTGCACAGATAAGTGCTGAAAATAGATCTTTAGGTGACTGCTTATTTTTGTACGTCTGGGACATCAAAATAATGAGCTGGCAACCCTAATCATAAGACTGGAAGTTTGTTGCAGGGTCAGCACATTTTATTTATTTCCTCCACCCTCGATCCTTGATTAATGCCGTAATAGCAATACTTTACCTTATATCTTAAACCCTGCGCCGCCGTCAATAACATGCTGAGTAACTTCATGTGTCTGGGAATGCACTCTGCATTCAGACACAGGTCTGCAGGCCGCATAGGAAGGTCTCCCGGGCCGCGGGCCGTATTATGAGTACCACGTGCTAAGGCACAAATCCAGAACTCTTTCATGTGGTTAAAATAATATGTTGGGCAAACGTGGAGATTGAAACTGCTGTTTGAGATGTCCATTGAACCTAAACCAAATACTGCCTATGAAAATTATTTAGGCTTTTTCTTTGGCTGCTGACCAATTCTTTTTGTCGGTAACTTGAATGAGATGAGTTCAGACATGCTACCTCAAAATATTGTTGAATTCAAGGTTTTGGTGTTAAGAAAAACTTCCAGTTGAGGCCTCATCAAATGACAACACCTTAGCCATGCACATTGAATGCAGCTCAGTTGTTTACCATGGGTAGTATATTTTGATCGCATTATTGAAGCTCAGGCAGCCTGGATATTGTTACAATCTTCCTTAGTGTTCGTGTAGGGTGCTGTTTGGCAAGTAAATCACTACAAATACATATGTTGCTACCAAATCGTACTGCAAATACAGAGTTTTAGTGGACAGTATTATCTCCAATTAAACAACAGCAGCAGGACATTATCCATCCCAGTTCAAACAATTCCCTATATGGGGCCATTCTAGAAATTATTATTGTAAAAATATACCTTCAGAGAGGGAAATTTATTCAATCAGAAATGTCTTTCTTCAAACCACTTCATGATTTACTACCAGACGGAACTCCTTTTTTCTGCTTTCTAGAATTAAGAGTGAACCACACTTCCATAGAACCTCTTGCAAAGTGGCACTGAAACTTCAGAAAGAATGAACCTTAGCCTGGTGATTCCCGACGTTAGGGACTATGAAGACAACCTCTGCCGAATCATGATAATGACAGAAAGAATATGATGAAGAGAGTTCTTTAAAATCAGTAGCAATATGGTTTCCTGATGTAGGCTTGAGCGCACATGAATCACTTGACGATTAAAGGCATCTTGCTTGGTCAGGGGTGGTGGCGCGCGTCCTGTGTCCCTGCCCGGGGGATGTGGCTTGCTCAGTAGATGGTTGAAGTCCCCACGACCAATGATGGTGTGTTATTAGAAACAAATTCTTGCTTCAAAAGGAGAAGTCCTATACATGCACATGCTTGAGCCCAGAGCGGGCAGACCACATATCCCTAAAGTTCCTAGTCCTGTTCATAAAATTAATACATTTATGTGCTAACTCAGGACATGACCTGTCTCACAAATTTAAATGCCTTCTACCGAGACAAAAAAAAAATGTGGCTTGTAGAGTACTTATCATGCTGGGCTGATTTTTCATGGAAATGGGTGCTTCCAAAAGCGTCATGGTGGGAATGGAGATTAAGCCAGATACACAACTCTGGCACATTTTAAAACCAGCTGTAACATTCAAAATAAATGTGGTTTAAATTCTACAGCAAGTACTTTTGTGGTATGTCGTTCTGAAGAAAATGGGGTACCTGTGCAAGACAAAATAATTAATTGTTGGTGAATAACAATTTGAGTGCTGGAATGCCGCAGCCAGAGCTATCCTTATGGTTAGCCCCAGAACACGCATGTCGCCTCATCTGAAAGCACTACACTGGCTCCCGGTGAGAAAGAGGATTCAGTTTAAGGCTTTGGTGTTTGCCTATCGTGCTTTCTACGATACGGGTGCGGTCTATCTGAGAAGTAGGATCCAGCACTATCAGCCTCAACGTGTTTTAAGGTCCTCGGGACAATCCCTGATGGTGATTCCCAAATTCACTCGTTCTCGGATTGGAGGTCGTTCCTTCCAGGTTCAAGCGGCCTGTCTATGGAACACCCTGCCCCTTCATCTTAGACTGACTCAGGACTTGCTGTCCTTTAGAAGACTACTTAAAACATGGCTGTTCCAACAATAATACGATGGTAGGTTAGGTTGGGGTTTTCTGTCTGGTGGTTTTTGGAGATTAGCGCCGGGACACTCTTCGTGAGTAACCGTGCGCTTTATAAATCCCTATTTCATTTCATTTCAACAGGGGTGGGAGCACACCGCTTCACCCCCCAGCAAGGTTCGCCCCTGGCATTCTGGTAAATGCAGTCTCTTGTTGCTTGCTTTGCTCTAGTATTCAGAGTGTTTCGCCAGAGTTGGCGCAGATAGTGCTGATCTCTAGACACGTGTTTCTGGTTCTTTAACCGTCATCAGTAGAGATTACAGGCTTTAAATTTGGGGTTTGCTGAGTAGGCTGCCAAACATTGCATCAGGTCAAGTACCTCTCACTGGCGCGCGGGTGCTTCACAATTTAAGTGCTTGCTGGTGATTTTTATTGCTTTCTCCATTGATAAACATCTAAATCATTGGAGTCCATTTGTTAATTTTTGTGTTAAAAGTCACAATATGGCTTAGATAATGCAACACATAAAACCCTTTGCTTAGATCTAGAATCTATTCACCTAAGGGTGAAACATTTGCTGATGCTTTCTTCGAGAACTTAACTTGTAATGTATAAAAGAGTGGCCAGGTAGCTATCAGGTCACATCCTTTCTAGGCATAGCTGCCTGGAAAAAGGTTATATTTCGCTTTCTTGGGCAAAAAATGAACTGGCTTTAATCTTACTCTGTTCTGTGGGATTCTGAAGTAGCCTCACCTCTTAAAAGTGACATCTCAATTTCTTGAATGGTATGTCTGTCCATCTGTGCTTGTTCTCTTTTTTTTAAAGGATAATTAAAGAAAATTATTTATTTTGAGAAATTCTAGTTGTAATTAATTTTAAGAAGGAGAAAATTTGTCTCGGATGAGCAGTCAAAATCTTTTGGGGGGGAAAGAGATTTCTGTTTGGGCTATCCGCACATGATGGGGAATTAGGATTATAAATTAAGATTTTCATCATGGATGGTAAAGCTTGACATCAGGCAAAGGTAGATACCACTCACTAGAAGGATGCTGCTAGTAGTTTTAAAATTTAGACACAGCCACTCTGGCAGGATGACCCTTCAGGGTTGTCAGAATCTGACCACGCTTCCGCGCAGTTATTGGCTATTGAGCACCAAGGTCTATCTGATCGTCTAATCACGAACAGCCCCAGGGCCTATAAAATGCAAAGCCCCTAATTTCTATGAGTGTTCTGTGCATTTGTCTCTAGCTACTCTTTTTTTGCCTTGAATCCCCAAAACTAACAATAAGATCTCTTGACTGTAGCAGTTTTCAAAAACATTCAGGTAAGACACCACAGCAGGCCGCCTACCCTGGTATACCCAAGGTAAACTCATTAATTTGGCTTTCAATTCAACCATTTCACTAGTTGGAGAAACCTGCTGGAAGTGAAAAATCCCTGTTTCTTCTTGGTCCTGAAAATCAGGAATTTAATTTTGCTATTAACTGCTACACTGTGTTTTTGGGCAAGGCTAGGCATTTGATAGGGAAAACTCAGAGCAGATTGGTGCTAGTTTCACCCTTTAGTTCACCAAATCGAGCCTTTCCTCAACTTGCCTCCACTTCTTGAGTGAGATTTGTTTTACGGCTCTTAATGTTATCAATCACAAAACTTTTTTTCCAATTTAGGACGGCACTCTTCTCCGCATCCTGTGAACAGCTAAACTTTAGGGATCTCCATTTTCAGTAGCAGCTGTAAGAGCTGGGGAGGAACCATACACTAGGCTTTGGAATCTGAGTTATTCTGTCAGAAACCCGTACCTCCGCCAGCTGAGCAGTTGTCAGTTTTCTGGATCTTTGTGTGTGACGTTAATCTGGCATGTTAACTAATATTCAGATAATGGTGTGCAGCTCTGTCTAAAAAACTAGATGAATGGGTAATAGACTATGTAGCTGAAGTGGAATTTATATGGTTAATCTTATTAAAATATACTATAGAAATGAGATATCACCACTATTGTTTTAAATTCATGTGTTTTTTGTTAATGCATGAGCTACCAGAAGAAAAGTTACACTCAATCCTGTGGAGTCTGTGTGTCCTGTCCCGGCTAACCAAGCATTATAGGCAGTCAAGGTCAAGAATCTAACACTTTCCCACAGCCCTGCTTGTTAAACCAACACTATGATTTGAAAAGCTTCAGTCGACATGCAAGTTATCAAAACTGAGTGAAGTTAGTTTCATATTCTTGGAATTGATATTGGGTGTGTGCGTTTGACATTGCATAATGTGGAAGTAACGTGAGCATGACTCCATATGAAGACGCTTTTGTGCAAGACTTTGGCATATTTTCATTTCTTGTAAGCAAAGTGCTTTTAGTGTAGAGATCTGTTTGGGTGGTTTTGATTAGAGCCAGCTGCATTCTTGAAATATAACCCTTAACCAAGCACAACACTGAATCAACAGGCGTGGTGGGTAAAAAGCCTGTTAGAAATAAAAACTGGTTAACATGTAGGCCGTTATAAAACTGCACTTTGTGCGACCAGAAGAGAAATATCTTAATAATTTAAAATAGACCAACCCCTTATGCTTGCCTATACACTGCACCAAATCTCTAGTTTTGCAACCATAAAGCTGGTATCAGTGGACAATAAGTCATCAGTCTGAAAAATATCCCAAAATGGACAGTGGTTTCGTTTATTTAGCATTTATTTACTGTAGGAAGCTGGCTTTTTATGTAGTGTACCAAAATGAGGTACACTATGTAGAAAGTTCAGACGACCCTTATGGCTTACAGGGCTTAAATTAATAACCCCAAATGCTTTCTTTTGTGGTAGTGTGGGCGAGCAGTTAAGGCTTATAAGAGGGTAGTGTTAAGCATTTCGTGTACACACAGAGTCAATAAATGAGACACTCAAGTAGAAACTCAAGACCAATTTAGAAAAATAACATAGATTTTTATATTCATTGAGACACCAAGATCTACGAGATTAGTTATGTACTTTTCGAGTTACCGATTTTCAGAAACACAGAAAATACAGCTGTCAGATTTGAGGCAGGAGCCTCGAACACAGTAATGTTATCCTATGAGAGAAACATACACTGCTTAGGAGTACTTGCAATCGACTTACAGTACTGTTCTTCTGGACTCAAGGTAAGTAGGGGCCAGGGACCGTAGAACCACCAGCAGTTTTGGTTTACCTGCCCTGATGTGTCCTGGTGCTGGTCGCAAAGTTAGCCGCGAACGCTACTGTTAAAGCACCGGGAAAAGTACCTGTAAGAAAAAGGCTGCAAGGGGGGACTTGAGGACAAGTCTGTCAAAACCCAAAGGCGGACTCACTTCTTGAAGGTCTCAGGGACGCCGTTGGTAGGCTCGGACTCGAGCTTGTCGGGTTCAGGTGCAGAGGTCTTTTAGCCAGCGGGTCGCTTACATTGGAGGCTCTCACTTTCTGTGTCAACCTGGAGATGTGGACAAAACATAACAGCTGGGCCACTCTTGGTGCTGGCCTCTGTGATGCTGATGTCCCTTGTCGGCTGGTCGGTCTTGGCGGTGTTGGAGTCCATATTGGACCTTAAACAAGCCTTGCCTGCTGCAAGGGATCTTGTATCCCAGTTTTTGTGCAAGGCGGCTCCTGGGGGTCTTGGCATCTCCAAACTTGGTGGGGAGATGGATTTGGCCTCTTGGAGCATGGTGACCTCCTCCTGGGCAACTTCTGTGTCGGTGGACCCGGTCGCCAGCAGTTCGGTGAACCGGACGAAGTGTTCAGGGCTAGCAGGGAAGTGGCTCTCCCGCTTCAGGAGATATGCTGATGGATTGGCAAAGTGCTGGTGGTCCTCCGAGGCTTTTCGAGGATGTTCAGCTGTAGGACGAGTCAGGTCTTTGTAATTGTCAGGACAGGAGCAGGTAGGCAGGGTTTGGAGCCAAGTCCACAGGTAGTCCACAATTATTGCGTTCTTCAGTTCTTCTTGGTCCTTCTCCTTCGTTGGTCAGGTGAATTTGAGTTCCTGAAGTCAGGAGGCCAACTAAATACTGAATTTAGTGGAATTAAGGGTAGTGAAGGATACTAGCCAATGGGCTACTTATTCTTGGGGTCACTACACCCCTTATATGACCACTTCCTGTGGGGAGTGGGCATAACCCTGTCCCAGAGTTCCTAATTCCACCAAAATCAAGATGGAGTGCATCAGGCAGCTCACCTTAGGGGTGTGACTAGCCTGGTGGTGCAACACACCTACTTGCATAACTAATTTTCCTCCTGTCTTGGTGCCAGATGGGCCTCAGGGCAGGGGGTTTGCATTCTCAGGTCTGTGGGAAGCCGGGGTCCCATATCAAGAGCGGCAGGGGCTTTGAAGCCTTTGGCTTTGATATGCTAAATCACTAGGCATCCTGCTGGAAGAGGTGTAAACAGGCAGGCTTTGTTTCTGATCTCTGGGAACGCTAGCTTTCACCTTCAGGGGGCCAAACACGTCTGTGGTGGCAGGCTGGTAGATACCAGTCAGCCAGCACACAAAGAGGCTGGTAGGTTTTCAGGGGGCACCTCTAAGGTGCCCTCTTGGTGCATGTTCAAATAAATCCACTACTGGCATCTGTATGGATTTATTTAGTTAAGGTGTTTAATACCAAACACCATTGGATTCAGTAAAGCCATCATGTAGTTGACCAGTGCCCACTACGTATACTTAAGAAGGCTTTCCTGTTCACTTATACTATCTAGTAGTTGACCTAGACAGCACAGGGACATATTTGCACATGCAGATATGTCCTCACATGTAATATAATGTACCCAGCCTTAGGGCTATAAGGCCTGCTGTAAGGGTGACTTACATATAATATATGCAGTGCACTTGAGCATGGCGCACAGGGAGTGTTCCATGTCGTGTTTTCACAAGGGCTTGCACATTTTCATGCATCCTGCAATGGAAGGCTATATGCAATTTGTGTGTGGGTCAATAGGGTGGCATAATACACTTGCAGCCCTTAGGAACCCTCTTTAATACTCATGCCCTGGGTAACAGCGATACCATTTACTAGGGACTTACAGGATTACTAAAGTCCTTGCCAGTTGGTGAACAATTGAGCATGTCTTTGTTTTAAGGAAGGAGTACTGCCACTGAGGTCTGGTTAGCAGGCTTCATTGCACTGTCAGAGTCGAAAACCAGCATCAAGTACTTCTAAAAGGGGCAAAAAGTGGGAGGACAACTGCAACAAAATTAAAGTTTCCTACATTTACTAGCTTTGAAGAATTGTAAAGCACTGTACTGTAAACTAAATCATTTTATGGATAAATATGATAGATTTTCACGCTGAACTTTAGATCATCATACATATAGCTTAACTGCAGTATGTAATGGTGAGCTTACTGTGATGTACAAATAGCTGACAGGTGTAGTTTTATTTTTGATTTAGAGTTCTATTTAGCCCAAGTTGCATGAATATTATTCAACCAATAGTTCTTCTCCATTTGATGTAACTCTAAATAACAAAGATATAGGTCAATAAATAAGATTGAATCAGTCGAATTTCTGCAGACTTTGGCTGCCTGAAATAATATTTGTTTTAAAAATTGTTTATAGCCAAGCATGGCTTCTTTCCTTTGATTTAGATCAGTGCTTTGACGACTTGTAAGATAAACTTTGTAAGCAAGAGGGTCTGTGTTGAAGGCAAAGGCTTGTAGATGGAGCTGTAAAGGGAATTTAAAATGCAAGTCTTCTGAATCCTAGTAAAACAGGTTGAGTATAACTTCTTCTGGACTCCTTATCAGTGCTCCCTGCCATTGATCACAGTCATTAATCCCACTTCTGCATCACTATCCAAATATGTGGAAATTTTACTAGCGATTTATGACTGTACTGCAGGCAGGCTCCGCGATCACACAATTATTATTTACCAGCACTCATTAAGGAAAATTAAGGCACTCCTTCCTGCTCGCGATTTTAGCATGATCTTTCAAGTGACAAGCCTGGTCAGGTTTGAGGAAATTTGTAAGAAATCATACCACGCACACTGAGACAACTAACACGCTCAATTTCTGCATAGACTACAGTGAAAAATATTGATTATTTGGTCACACATTTCCACCCAAAAGGCTCATACTGCAATAACGATGATCCCTTGAAACATTGAATGAAATGGGGTAGAGCTCCGTGAGATTTTTTTATGCTGTATTTCAATGTGTTTATAGAATTGCAGAATAAATTGTCAACTCTAGTTCCTTTGTTCAAAATTAGCTGCGGCTCTAACCCGCCTCTCTGTACCTCAGTGCTCCTCCATCCAGTGATCGAATGTAAGCTGTGTCCTATCCTTTCCCATCAGCACATTTTTGCTAATCCGCACACGGTTTTTAAACCCTGATAACAGATAAACAAATTTCTGAACCTCTCATTAGAGGATGTTGCGTTGTATGGAAAAATGAGGCAGCAGTGAAAATTCATAGAGGCTGGTTCACAGTAGATGGTCTAAAATATGTATTTGTGATCGGGAGCGACGGATAAGCTGCCAAAAGGTAATAAAGAGATTTAAATCGTAAGAATTGCAACTGGTGCAAGCCAGTGTTTGAAGCAGTGCTCTTAGGAGCACTATGCCTAAGTGGAAGAATAAGTAACTGCTGCAGAGTCAGTGAGAGCAGAAGAATCTGTTCTGAGGGGAAGTAAAGCTTTTATACATTTTGCGCATAGGCATAACTCTGTCAGCCACTGTGGCCAAGGCATTTCTGTCTGTGATGATTTTCAACAAGGCTTTCTGCATTGAATGAAAGTTAACTTGACATACATAGCCAAGTGTAGGTCTGGATTGTCAGCACACAACTGGAAGGAAAACAATGTCATTGCTAGAAAACATGATGGATATAAAGCCTGGGTATCTTGAGGGTGGGACAAAAGGAGCAAATGAGCTGAAAAGCAAGCAGGTCTAGACTGTCAGATGGAGCACTGCTTTCTGCGCTCAGAGCTGTAACACAACTTCATTAGTAATAGAGGGCATCAAAGAACTATTTGACCGCTCTGCCCTCCACAGGGCTTGGTCGCCCCACTCACTGCTGCCGCTCCTGCCTGCCTTGCCGCCTCCTGCCTGGAGATTCCTTCGCTCGCTGCCCGCTGCTCCTGGGACTTTCCCACTGCTCCTGGGACTTTCCCGCTGCCCGCTGCTCCTGGGACTTTCCCACTGCTCCTGGGACTTTCCCGCTGCCCGCTGCTCCTGGGACTTCCCGCCACTGCCTCCCTGCGGCCCCGCCCCCGTGATTCCATTCGCCGCCCCGCTCCCGCCACCCAGCTGCTCCTCCCTCCCGGCTCCTTACTTAAGGGGACCGTAGGGGACCACAGAGTGTGACCGCTCTGCCCTCCACAGGGCTTGGTCGCCCCACTCACTGCTGCCGCTCCTGCCTGCCTTGCCGCCTCCTGCCTGGAGATTCCTTCGCTCGCTGCCCGCTGCTCCTGGGACTTTCCCACTGCTCCTGGGACTTTCCCGCTGCCCGCTGCTCCTGGGACTTCCCGCCACTGCCTCCCTGCGGCCCCGCCCCCGTGATTCCATTCGCCGCCCCGCTCCCGCCACCCAGCTGCTCCTCCCTCCAGGCTCCTTACTTATGACGCCCCCTGAGCGACCGCGCGCAGCGGCCGCGCGGAGCGGAGCACCGACGGAGCGCCGAAGGTGCGCCAAAGGTAAGCCCGTCTGCGCCCGTCCGCGCCTGGCCCGCGCCCAGCGCCAGGACCCCTGGATCCCACCAATGCAACACTACTCGACGGACCTACGACGCCGCCACCCTCACCGCACTCAATGCCGGCCGGAACCCTGCCTGCTACCGAGCCTCACCGAGACGCACCCACGGACCCTTCACCTGCCAAGCCTGCCGATTCACCTGCCCCCGGACGTGCACCACCTCCGCCAAGTCGAGCACCAGCAGCAACCACCTGAAATGCATCCTGTTGAACACCCGCTCCGTCCACAGGCACGCCGTGGAACTCTGGGACCTGCTCGACGCAACAGCACCGGACGTCGCCTTCCTCACCGAAACCTGGATGAACGCCTCCTCAGCGCCCGACATCGCCATAGCCATCCCGGACGGATACAAGATCACCCGGAAGGACCGCGTCAACCAGACGGGAGGAGGCATCGCCATCGTACACAAGAACACCATCCGCATCTCGACTAACTCCGACGAGACCTTCACCGCCGCCGAACACCTACACTTCCAGATACACACTGACCCCAAGACCACCCTCCGAGGCACCCTCATCTACAGACCCCCGGGACCACGCACACTATTCAGCGAAGACATCGCAGACTTCATCAGCCCGCACGCCATGCCCTCCGCCGACTACATCCTCCTAGGGGACCTCAACTTCCACCTGGAGAACAACAACGACAGAAACACCACCGCCCTGCTGGACAACCTCGCCAACCTCGGACTCAAGCAACTGGTGAACACGCCCACCCACTACGCCGGCCACACGCTTGACCCCGTCTTCTCTTCCAGCAAGCACATCTCCTTCAGCCACGCCACCGGACTCCACTGGACCGACCACAGCTGCGTCCACTTCAGCTTCAGAAAGACTGCGACCCACCACCACCCGCAACAGGCTCCCCGCCGGAGCTGGAGCAAGATCACCGCCGAGCAGCTCACCGCCTCCCTCAGCCAGAACACACCCACCAACACAACGGACCCAAATGAAGCAGCCAGCAACCTCGCCAAGTGGCTGACCGCCTGCGCCGACGACCTCGCACCACTAAAAACCCTCCCAGCAGACCCGGAAGCAAGAAAACCCCTTGGTTCACCAACGAACTCAAGGAATCCAAGAAGAACTGCCGCACTCTCGAGAAAGCCTGGCGACTCGACCAGACCACAGACAACAGGACCGCCCTCAAGCACGCCACCCGCAAACACCACCAGCTGATCCGTGCCACCAAGAAGTCGGCACTCAAAGAACGACTGGACAACAACGCCCACGACAGCAAGGAACTTTTCAGCATCGTCAAAGAGTTCTCCAACCCCAGCGCCGGAAACAACGACATCACCCCCTCGCAAGACCTCTGCAACTCACTCGCCGCGTTCTTCCACCGCAAGATCACCGACATACATAACAGCTTCGACGCACAGACCACGCACCCTACCGCCGAACCAACGCCCGCCACCACCACCCTCTGCAACTGGACCCCGATCAGCACCGAAGACACCACCCGCACGATGAACTCCATCCACTCCGGATCACCAACCGACCCCTGCCCACACCACGTCTTCAACAAAGCCGACGCCACCATCGCACCCCATCTCCGGGACATCATCAACTCCTCCTTCCACACCGCCACCTTCCCGGAGAGCTGGAAGCACGCCGAGCTTACCGCCCTCCTGAAGAAACCAACGGCGGACCCCACCGACCTCAAGAACTACCGTCCCATCTCGCTCCTTCCGTTTCCGGCCAAAGTCATCGAGAAGACCGTCAACAGACAGCTTGCCGCCTTCCTCGAGACGAATGGATCCCTCGACCCCTCGCAGTCCGGGTTTCGGGCCAACCACAGCACCGAGACCGCCCTTATCGCAGCCACCGACGACATCAGAACCCTAACCGACAACGGGGAAACAGCAGCCCTCATCCTCTTGGACCTCTCCGCGGCGTTCGACACCGTCTGCCACCGCACCCTAGTGAAGCGCCTCAGCAACATCGGAATCCGAGAGAAAGCACTGGAATGGATCATCTCGTTCCTCGCCGGAAGAACCCAGAGAGTCCGCCTCCCCCGTTCAGATCCGAGGCCACCGAAGTCATCTGCGGCGTTCCACAAGGATCTTCACTCAGTCCAACCCTCTTCAACGTCTACATGAGCCCCCTCGCAGCCATCGCACGCCAACACAACCTCAACATCATCTCCTACGCCGACGACACCCAGCTGATCCTCTCCCTCACCAACGACCCCACCACCGCCAGAGCCAACCTACACGACGGGATGAGAGACGTCGCCGACTGGATGAGGAACAGCCACCTTAAACTGAACTCCAGACAAGACGGAAGTCCTCATCCTGGGCTCATCACCCTCCGCCTGGGACGACTCTTGGTGGCCCCCGGCCCTGGGCACCGCGCCCAAACCAACGGACCACGCACGCAACCTGGGCTTCATCCTGGACTCCTCCCTGTCGATGACCAGACAAGTCAACGCCGTCTCATCTTCGTGCTTCAACACCCTGCGCATGCTCCGCAAGATCTTCAGATGGATCCCCACTGAAACCAGGAAGACCGTCACCCAGGCACTCGTCACCAGCCGACTGGACTATGGGAACACCCTCTACGCCGGAACCACAGCCAAACTTCAAAAAAGACTCCAGCGCATCCAGAACGCCTCCGCACGACTCATCCTGGACATCCCCCGACACAGCCACATCACCGGACACCTGAAAGACCTGCACTGGCTCCCAGTCAGCAAGAGAATCACGTTCAGACTCCTCACCCACGCACACAAGGCCCTCCACGACCTGGGCCCCAAGTACCTCAACGACCGCATGACCTTCTACACGCCCACCCGCCAGCTACGATCAACCAGCCACGCCCTCGCCACCGTACCACGCATCCGCAGAGCCACCGCCGGAGGAAGATCCTTCTCCTACCTGGCAGCCAAGACCTGGAACTCCCTCCCCACTCACCTTCGGCGAACCCAGGACCATCTCTCCTTCAGGAAGCAGCTCAAGACCTGGCTGTTCGAGCAGTAACTTACCCCCTCCCCCAGCGCCTTGAGACCCTCCCGGGTGAGTAGCGCGCTCTATAAATGCCGTGATTGATTGATTGATTGATTGATTTGGCAAAGGTAAACGTTTTATTTCACTTCATACTCATGGCTTATAAGGCCTTCCTGCTGGAGGGTGGATCAAACTTGCACCACCACTACACTGAGTTTACAAAACTTATTTTGCCCTCATTTGTTTTGCGCTTATCATTGTTGACGTAGGCAGTTTCCTCCGGTGAACTCTGCTTGTGGTATCGCTAACAGGCTTGCACTAACCTGATTAAGGCCTCCGATATTAATATTTTCCCTCCTTAACTTGTGCCATTGTCAAGGCTGATTTTAGAACTGCAGCTGTATATTGCAACAAGATAAAGCTGGTTCTTCCCAAAATCAGGTGCCATGCAACTGGACTTTAGGAAGTATTTGAAACAGCAGGGCACCGTTGTGTTGGCATGCAATTAAGGCACAATTTATCCTCCTTCTCTTGTGCTTTGGTTCTGTATGTGTTTTGGGGTGGCCATGTAGAGTCATTCTACCCCCAGCGCCAAGCAGGGAGATACCGATGTGCAGAGGCTATATCAAGGACTTTGAAGAGTTTTTCATAAATATCACAGTTTTGCCCACATGAAAACCCTTTATATAGCTGTTAAAATGTTCCGATTTATTGGTATTCAATTTATGAACCTTGGAAGGATTAAAATGTTGCTTTGACCGTGTTAAGCTTGAAGACTTTGTTTATACTTATATGCAAACAACTGCTTCAGCTGGACTGCTGCCATGGTGGGTAAGAGGGTTAGCTCATGTGCGCGAAAAAATAATTATCCTGCTTACATCAAAAATTCAGTCCTGCCCATTGAATGTACTCCATTTTATTGTTTGTAATGTGTCCTCAACTGCTAGAATTTTTTTATCCTAAAATGCAACGACTGATCAAAAAAAATGGCATGTTCTTCCCAATGGAGGTAAATAATTATCTTACCTGCTGATGTGCTTCAGTGTTCACATTTTGGTTTTTTTTTTCCATAAGGATATCAAAATATGTTGATTTTAATTTGGTGTTCAATGAATAAAAGCAGGAGATGCTAGACAAGCCTCTTACACATATGCTTTTCTTCCATAGGCTGGCTTGGATAAGATGGCCCAGGGGCACATGCTGGCAGATGTTGTGGCAATCATAGGTAAGTTGGGATGATTCTTCAACGTTTGATCATCTACACATTTAGCTGTTTAAATTATTATCTGCTTGTAAACGATGTATAACCATTTGTTTCGGCTCATTAGTTAAACATTTCTACTTGTGAGCATTAGCCTGAAGCAGCCCTGAACTGCTATAGTAAATTATAAACGAAAAATGTGTGATAAAACATCATTATTAGTCAAAGGTAGAAAATCTTGTTCTGAAAAACTTTATCACCATTATGGTATTAATTGTAACAAACACCTGTTAATACCATGCATCTACTAAGAGTCTATATATGCTTTGATAATTCTGTAGATCACTCTTTCACAAAGCCCTGTTTCTTCTGTCTGCTAAACTTATGGAACGCCACTTTATGAATAAAAGCTTGTTTTGGCCCTGAATAAAAATAATTGTGAATCTGAATTCTGAGTCCAGATGCTGCTAACTTTGATTTCTTGCTCACTTCTTCCTCTGGATGGCGTGGGTCTGCCATGAAATATTTGGACTCCCAACCCCCACCCCGTTCGCGCCTGTTGTTTTCCAGGCACAGAGCACCCTTTTATGTGGCTGTGGGATTTGTGTCATTAACATCACTTGCATTTGTCTAGACTCTCATATATGCCTCAAGTTGGGGAGAGAATGTGGCCAAACGACTAGAGCGGTCGACCTCGTAGCTGGGGAACTGGGTTCGAGTCTCGGCAGGGACGCTCAGCATTCTGTGATTCTGGGCAAATCACTTAATCTCCCCGTGCCTAACAAAAATGAATGTGTCCGTCTGTAACGTAATTGGTGCTCATGTAAAGCGCTCTGATACCTTCGGGTCTAGTGTGCGCTATATAAAACTCCATTAAAAAAAAAGCCTCTGGATTGAGATTATGCATGTGGAGATTTTGGCTCATGTGTTACCAGTGTATAGTTTCTCAGCACCTCATGTTCTGTATGTGATTCCTGTTAGAACATGCTTTGTGAGATTAACTTTAGGTGATTGCATATATTAAGTTTACAAGCAATGTGGGACATCTCTGACTTTGGTGCAAGGCTTCAGGTAGGTGAAACGGTATGCAGGTCTCTTTTTGCGTCCACCCTCTGTAGGCATTCTTTTAAGCTGGTCCAGTCAGTGTTTCGCTTTATATGCTCATATAGCCTGCTGACCCTCACTTTAAGGTGGCACAGGTTTCTAAAATAGGCACTGTGAGATATTAAGATATTATGACCACCAAATTCTTCTAGAACACAGTCCTGAGTGCTTAGTGATCAGATGCCTAATATTATTGTAAAGCCCAAGACCAATGCCCATTGGGCCTATGGATAATGTAGCCTGTTCTCAAACGCATGCAGACAGATGGCGCCTGTAGTGTGGATAAAAGCCTGAAGCAAGAGCCCAAATCATAGACCGAGAAAATCTTGTAAACCTATAAACAGTGCAGGTAGACATTTGTGGACCTGGCTCTGGGGTGCTGCTTGCCGGAGTTATGAGTTGGAAAATTTAGAAATAGTGTGCCTTGAAGTTTAAGAGCATGCAAGCTGATTGGAAGAGGACTGCATAGATAAGCTTTGTGTTCAGCAGGCACCAAGTTTGTATGAATGCTTGTTTCCCTGTGTGATGGGACTGCATGTGATTGTATGTGTCTTTCTATATGTATGTGTAGAGTGACATCCTTGCTGTGTGGCTGAAAGCATGACGAAAGCCTGTCATAGATCGGTACCCAGTTATGCCTCTGTTCGTCCTCCATGCCAGTCACAGTGCGACATTTTAAATAAAATATATGTATTTTTTTTAAATCATGCACAGGTGGTTGCTGCAGTGGCATGTGAGCCATGGCTCAGTTCATAGTAGGCACTATGTGCCTAATACAAAGAATTTGCTGCTCAGAGACCATATGGTCCCGTCCGGTTCCTACATTAATGACAGCAGTGCATGCAGTCGAACAATAAGTTCTACACTAGTAAGGTACACTGGCTTACCTAGATTACTTTACCTGACACTGTAGAACTACTCCTTGCAAGGAGGGCGCTTGGTCCTCGAGTTGATGTTACAGACTGCCCATATTGATTGTGTGTGGGTACTGCTTTTGGGTCCTGTATATAACTTGTACCTGCTCAGGGCCTCCAGTGTATGACCCCTGAGGAGAGCCGGAGTGCTTTTTTTGAGCGTTTCAATCCCTGCCCGACAGTTTCTTCAGCAGCCCAACCCTTTGAGGCTACTCCAGGGGGCTGAGTTATAGACATCTACAGTCCTCTGACATCTACAACCCCACCACCACTCAGCAGTCACCCCAGTCCTTTTGTGGCTAGGGATCTGGAACAAGCAGACATAGTGCAGGTCTCCTGGGACACTGCTTCACACAGTATCTGCATGTGCTGCATCAGCCTCCAAGCCGCTTTAGTTTGTCCATATGGGCACACAGTCTCCCTGTAGGAGCCAGGATCAGACATTTTCTTCCAGAGTGGCAGGCCATATCTTCCGACCGATGTCGTCCAGATCACCCTGCAGAACTTTGCCTTTACCGTTCCTTTATGACTTGCCTCAACTTCCTCCCACATCAGAGCGACTTTCAGATGCGACCTTATGAATGTTTTGGCAAGAGGTGAAGCACCTACTGGCCAAAGAGTCATTTAGAGGGACAGGTTTTGACTCCCTCTATTTACTTGTGCAGATGAAGGATGGAAACCCTTGTACTATTTCTGATCTTTGCCCTCAGAATGCCTTCATGTGGAAGGAGAAATTGAAAATGTGCACACTGCTCCAAGTTCACCCTGCCCTGGATCTGGTAGACTTGATGATTGCCTTGAACTTGCATCCAGCGTACTTTCAAGTGCCTGTCCTGCAGTCTCACAGATGTTACCTGTTGTTCAAGGGAGGCCGTGATGACGGTGGTTGCCGCCCATCTTTGGAGGGTGGGGATACCAGTTTTTCCTTACCTCAAAGACTGGCAATTGAAGGAGGGCTTGCCCAGTCAATCAAAGACTTTTCCAGACGATTTCAAATCTTTTGAGATCTTTTTGGTGCTTGATCAACGAGACAAAGTCACACCTGACTCCTTCACAGAGACTTCATTTTATCAGCGCTCTTCTGGATAGAGTGCAGTTCTGAAGCTTTCCTCCCTCGCAACAAGTCCAGGACATTCGGGCTAGGATATCCATGTTTCAGACTCAGTCATGGATCTCAGAAAGGGAAGCTTGAAGTCTTCTTGGCCTGCTGGCTTAAGGCATCCTTTTTGTCCCCTCGCTAAGTGGCATATGCAGACTCCGCAGTGGGATCTGAAGTTTCAGTGGGCCAGCACCAAGGAAACGTGACAGGTGTCATCCAGGTTTCAGCGGAGAGTGTACAAGATCTACAGCGGTGGCTGCTCTATCTCAACCTGACCAGCGGCAGAATTCTCCCCCACCCCAAGCTGATGGTGGTGATAAATGCGTTCCAGCTAAGGAGGTCAATTGGAGAGGTAGCAATCAGAGGACTCTGGTCTCTGGCAGTACCTCTGCTCCATATAAATCTGTTGGAATTGCGGGCCAGCTGCCTAGAATTTAAGACCTTCCTGCCATCCATCAGTGAAAGGCATTTGCAGGTTCTCATGCACAACACACAGCCATGTGGTACTACAACAAGCAGGGTGGTCATGGGGTTTTGGGTCCTGTGGGCCTCTGGGGTTGGCTGGAGCATCCGTGCATTTCCATGATCATGAACCATCTGGCAGGATATTTAAACTCCACGTTGGACGGGCTTTGCCAGCTGCGCCTGACAGGTGTACCCTGAAGTGGTGCAGGACATCTTCTGACAGTGTGGAGAGCCCTGGCTAGATCTATTTTCCACAGTTTACAATGCGCAGTGTCAACGCATCTGTGTGTTGGAGTTCAAAAACATGCTGTCTCTAGGAGAAGCATTGAGGTTAGAAGTTAGCACTTGACTCCTTTACGCCTTCTCCACAGCTACCTCTCCTGCCCTGAATTCTGAAGATCAGGAATGACCGGGCCAAGTCATTCCAGTGTCTCCGGATTGGGCCAGAAGATTGTGGTATCAGCAACTTCTGGGCATATGTACTTCAGAAGGCTCTTCTGTCGCAGCAGGGTTCTGTGCCTGAGCCTGCACAATCTACACCTTCATGCTTGGAGGTTGAACAGCGGCACTTTACTGCATTTGATCTCCCATTGAGGTTGTGGATGTCATGCTCGCAGTCAGGCGTCTGTCTACAAAATCTGTTTACACAGAAGCATCACAACACTAACTAGCGGAGCAGTGCAGACCTGCTGTAAAAACATCCGAATCCAGCCCGGTGCCTTGGGAATATTCTAAAGGTCAGAAGTCTGCAGTTAGACTGAGTATCCACCAGAAAGATAGTTACCGAAGGTAAGTGATTTGTTTTTCTCAAAAGTGCAGAATTAGTCACCACTTTGGCAGAGAAGTATTGGGAATGGTTCTATTAAAGAATTTGCTGGTACAATGCATTAGAAGAATAAGATGATTACTTTTGGTAGCATTCCTTCTGATGAATACAGTAGCTCCTGCAGATTACTTGTGACCCTCCCCATTTTTCTCTTGAGGGCGTGAAAAAACTTGCACAGAACTGATGTCAGTTTTTCTCAAGCACCATATGTACAACTGCCATGTTGCTTCTAATGGTGTGAGGCCTCTGCTTAGCGGGTGCACCTGGAGTCATTGACTCAAAAACTGGTTCAGATTCTTCCTGTTGGTTTCTAGAGGTTAATTTAAGAAATATATGGAAGCCACCACACCCATCAGAAAGAAAGTTAAGGAAGGTAAGTAACCTGTTCTGTATGGCAACTGGTGCGGGGATCCAGGTAAATTCCTCACAATCCAAGTTTGATTCATTGCTTTTTAATGTCAAGTAGTAGTGCATTTTAGAGGGAATTGTTTTCAAGAGTGAAGACTTAATTTAACTTGCATTGGACGATAAAAGTGTTGGGATGTTGTGATGTGCTATTTTTCTGTGCTTAAACCTACATTTAAAAAATATGTATACTTTCATATGGATCCATCGGGTTAATAGACATACACTTTATGGAGTGCTTTTAACAGAGTTTTATCTGTGCTGATTAAAAGACTTGGGAAGGGTGAGAGGCCACCACAAAAAGAAAAATACTAACATGGAATTGTTTTCTTCCTGTTTATTTTTATAATCTCCCTTGCAGGCACTCAGGATATTGTGTTTGGGGAAGTGGACAGATAAGCAGCAACCCAACGAGTGCGACTGAAAGGATGTCTCGAAAGAGAAATTAATGAGTTCTATTTTACAGAATGTACACTGTCAGTGCGCTCTGGTGTGTGTGTGTGTGCTCATGTCATGTTCTGGGGATTCACCCGCATTAAAGTACGTGTTAAAGCAGCCTCTTATTTAAATCAGCTACATAGATCCAGTCCCTGCTTATGACATTTTAGGAGGGTGTTAAAAGCTGAAAATAAAACATTTCTCATTTAAGAACAGTTCTTGTTTTTTCCCCTTTATCTTCTACGTTGCCATACATATGACATGTTAGGATATATATATATATATATATATATATATATATATATATATATATATATATATATATATATATATATATATATATGTGTATGTGTCCCCAACCAGTAGATTATGAGCTATCAGTAGCTCACAAACACCTTCAGAGTAGCTCACCGATTAGCGATTTCCCCATTTGTGCTTCTATGTAGCTGTGCTTACTTCTGTGTATCAGGGGTTTGTTCTGCTTCTTGGTTGGATACTTTCCGTAATCATCTGTTGAAGGAGAGCTTCTCTACTTTTCAAAATATCAGTAGTATACTTCTCTATCTCTGTCTTTAAAAGCATATTAGGTGCACTTGGGCAACCATGACCTGGCAGTAGAGTGAAGCACCTACATCACCCTTTGGTTGCCATAAAAAGATAATATTTTCAGGAGAGTTTCAGAGCAAGGACAAACGGATGGGAAAGATGCGTCACCAACATGCAGTGGGATTAGTAGCGCTTTCTGAGTAGGCAAATCTTCAACGTTTAATGGTAGAAAGTGCGCTTAAGAGGTTATTTTATAGGTGAGAAAAGAAGAAAGAAGGTACCAAGAGAAACAATGACATAGAAGCCAGTGGTTGAGACTCCAGGGCTGGCCATAGAGGTCCCTTTGGAAGAGAGCAGGCTGCCCCAATTCCCTCTCTTTTCCACAAAGTCGGAATGTGACGTCTAATGTGGGCCTCTCCTTAAGCGATACCTTTACCTTATATCTGCTTTTAAACTTGTACTCACATCTAAACATGAAGTTGTATGAGGTAAGGCTTGGAGCTACTCATTTCCCTAGATGCTCTGGTTTCTGTGGGGATCAACATGACTAAGTTGATAGGATCCCTCCACAGGTTGTTGAAGCCTTGGACTTGCTTTTTAGTATCCAAGTCCTCACCTAGGGATGTTTTGATGCACTGCTTAGCCAGGGGTGCTCTTAACCCAACAACGACCGGCAAAAGCATTTGCAGTGCATTATGGTGGGAACAGTATTGTGCTTGGTTCGCTTCAGAATTTCTGTGTCCGATATAATAATACATTTGTATGACAACCCAGTACCATGCAAGATAGTTTACTAGTATGCTCTGTAAAAGAAATTGTCCTGCCTAAGGTGATGCAAATCACAGCTCTATATGGTGTCTAGCCAGTTTGTTTCCTTTAAATCATATGTGGCTTCACGCTACCCAGTTTTATTAGATTTGTCACCATGCCCACCTTTTCATCAACTCAAGTGTGTAGTCACACAAGTGTGTGTAACCACAGTTGCAATCCCAGCTCCACCTTCCTGTAGAGGTACAGTCAGTCAGTAGCCTCCACTTTCATGTCACTTAAGATTCTTTATGAGATCTGCCCCCAGTTACTCTCACTAACATCCTGTGTCAGTGTTTGGCTTTTTATGTGCAACTCGCATTTGGTGCAACATCAACTGAAGTGCGGATACAAAAACACATTTATATGCAAACTCATCCCCATTGCAACATCAAGTCTGGTGTAAGGACAATTGTAGATGCAAAAGTAACATAAGTGAAGAAACACATGCAAGTGCAAAGTCAACAGCCAGATGAAAAATCATTCAGAATTGTGAGAAAAGGTAGTAACATTATACATTAAGTGTAAAAGGTGTGCATCAGAATGACCACATTTGATTGATGACACCTTGAAAATCAACCTTGGTACACCCATCACACTTAGATATAGCATAGTTTCAGAATCCCTAATCGCACATGGGTGTGAAATGACTTGTATGTTCAAAATCACTTATTAAGGCGAAATCACTGTGTGCAAAGTAAGGATCAATGTAATATATTTGGGATCAAAATTACATTTACTTGCAAACACCTGTAGGATCACAAATCACGTTTAGAAGCAAAACCTCAGTTGAAAAGAATAACATTTTAGTTCAAAATCAGTATTGGTTGGACATCGAAAGTGTGAAACACTATTCAGAGCACAAGTTTGCCTCCTTTGCAGTGCATAGATGCTTTCCTTCACCGATAGTGCAATGGCATATCTGAAAGAGACACGTTAGTGACAGATTCCTTACCTTAGAATATCCTCAGGCGTCAGGCTGGATCCGGAAAGTTTTTGCGTAGCAGTACCCTTGCGCGTTGGTAGGCGGCGTCGTGCGGCTCCGCGTCCGTCGTCGGCGTCGGGATCGCCGGGATGACGTCGCGGGCAGTACTTAGACGCCGCCCCTGCGCGCTGACGTCAGTTCTTCTTTTTTCCGCGCCAGTAAGCACAGATCCGGGAAGAGCAGTGCCCTAGTCATCTTTTTTGACTAACTTTTTGATGATTTTTCACTGTTTTTCTATCCGAGTCTCTCGACTCCGAAGGTGTCGGCAGGGATGCCCGGCTTCAAGCCCTGCGACGTCTGTGGTCGCATGATGTCGATCACAGACCCGCACTTAGAGTGTCTCTACTGCCTCGGCCGCGACCACGACACGAAGTCGTGCCCTGACTGCCGGGCATTGCACCCGAAGGCTTTGTGAGAGCGGTCTCGAAAGCTCCTCGAGGTCCGGCAGTCGGCTCCGTCATCACTCCAAGGCTTCGCCTCGCCGGTCTCACGACTCGGCTGAGGCTCCTATCGGCACCGTCCCCGCCCCTGCGGCTCCGGGAGTGCCTGTGGAGTTGCCCCCGCATTACCCGTCCTTCCCGGGTTCGGGGGCGACTCCGGCCGAGATACAGGAATTCCTGTCGGCCATGGCCCGCCTCTTCGGGCCTCAAGGTCCCCCCGGTGCGCCTTCGGGCCCCGCGGGCCCTGATGGGGTTTCCCCGGCACCGCCGGCGACTCCGGTCCCGGCGCCGCCTGTCACACCAGCCTCGGTCCCGGCTTCGGCCCCGGCCTCGATCCCGGCTCCGGTGCTGCCGCTACCCCCATCGACGCCGGTTGAGCTAACTACGCCTCCGCCGGCGCCGATGTCTCCGGTGCCGTTCCCAACGCCGCCCGGGGCTCCGGGCGGCGTCGTTCCCCGGTTCTCTCCGGATCCGGACATGGCGCCGGACCGGCGTCGCTCGACGCCGGCTCCGACGCCGTTGGGACTTTGGGTCCCACATGTCCCTCCTCCTTATTTTGAACCTGACTTGGAGGACGGAGATAACTGGGAGGGGTCTGATGACCCTCTCACACAGCAGTGTGAGTTTGATCAGGACTGGACTGAGGAACTTGGGGATGCCAGTGGGCTGGACACCTCTCCTGACTCTGGCATGCTGTCTCCTCCATCCGTGGCAACGGAGGAGGGAGCCAACTTTGCAACGGTGTTGCGTAGAGCAGCTGGGGCCTTAAACCTCCAGTTGCCTACAGTGGCTGTCAGGACTAACATCCTGACGGAAGTGCTTCAGCCGGCGGCTACCTCCTTGGAGCCACTGCTGCCGTTTAACGAGGCGCTTTCCGACGTTCTTTTGGGCACCTGGTCCAAGCCCACCACAGGGGCTCCTGTGGATAGGAACGTGGCCCGACGCCATCGCCCTGCTCCGGGCGACCCCCTGTTCCTCTCCCAACACCCCACCCCTGAGAGCTTGGTGGTCCAAGCCTCTGCTTCCCAAAGCGCCTTCCCTACCGCTCCCGATAGGGAATCCAAACGCCTGGATCAATTTGGGAAGAAGGTCTTTTCTTCCTCCAGTGCTGGCTTGCGGTCCGTCAATACCACTTGCCTCTTGGGCCGATATTCCCACTCCTTGTGGGATTCGGTGGCGCAAGTTCTGCCCCAGTGTCCTGAGGAGGTCCAGACACTGCTTACCCGCACCATTGCGGAGGGAAGAGATGCGGCAAAGTACACCATCAGATGTGGCCTTGATACCGCCGACTCACTAGGCAGATCGCTTGCAACGACAGTGGCGCTGCGCCGTCACGCCTGGTTGAGAACCACTGGTTTCTCGGGTGATGTCCAGAGCTCTCTTATGGACATGCCCTTTGATGGAGTCGGTCTTTTTGGGACAAAGGCAGACCATGCGCTGGAGCGCTTTAAGGACTCGAGGGCTACAGCCAAGTCCCTGGGCCTTTCTGCTGCGCTCCCTCAGCAACAGTCTGCTTTTCGCCCCTTTCGTGGTCACGGAAGGGGCGCCCAGTCACGTCCGCTGCCCAGCCACCGGCCCGCGCAGCAAGCGTCTTCGCGTGGCAGAGGACGTGGTTCCCGCCGTGGCGGGTCAGGCAACCAGCGTGCGGGTCAGGCCACCAACCCCGCCCCGTCCGCGGCCTCCAAGCCCTCCTAGTCCTTCCTTTCAGGTGCACAGCACGCCAGTAGGGGGCAGGGTCCGCCATCACCTTCACCACTGGCGTGCCATCACCTCGGACAGGTGGGTCTTGGACATTGTCCAAAGGGGCTACTCCCTCCCCTTCGAGACCACCCCCCCAGCCATGCCACCTCAATTCCACCGCATGTCAGGGGATCACCTGGTGCTTCTTCAAAAGGAAGTTGCGGCCCTCTTGGCCAAGAGGGCTATTGAGCGTGTTCCGACCCCAGAAGTAGGACGTGGTTGCTACTCCCACTACTTTCTGGTGCCCAAAAAGGACAAGGAGGACATGCGTCCTATCTTGGACCTCCGGAACGTCAATCGCTTCCTCCGGAAGGAGAAGTTCAAGATGCTCACCCTAGCTCAGGTCTTGACTGCTCTCGACCCTGGAGACTGGATGGTAGCGTTGGACTTGCAGGACGCATATTTCCACATCCCCGTCCTGCCGGCCCACCGGCGTTACCTTCGGTTCACGGTAGGCCTCGAGCATTTTCAGTTCACTGTGCTCCCTTTTGGCCTTACCAGCGCCCCTCGGGTGTTCACGAAAGTGATGGCGGTGGTTGCAGCCCATCTGCGCCGGGCAGGGGTTCCAGTCTTCCCCTACCTCGACGACTGGCTGCTGAAGGCGGGCTCGTCCCAGGCAGTCTTCTCCCACCTCCAGACAACGGCCGAACTCCTGCACTCGCTGGGGTTCTCCATCAACGTGCCGAAGTCGCACCTGCTTCCTTCTCCACAGCTCCTTTTCATCGGAGCAGTTCTGGACACGACGCAGTTTCGGGTTTATCCTCCCGAACGGTGAGTACGGGATATTCAGGCTATGATTCCGATCTTTCGGCCTTTATCCTGGGTTTCGGTACGGATGACCCTGAGGCTGCTGGGCCTCATGGCCTCCTGCATCCTGCTGGTCAATCATGCCAGATGGCATATGCGGGCTCTGCAGTGGGACCTGAAGTTCCAGTGGGCGCAGCACCAGGGCAACCTGTCCGATCACGTCCAGATCTCGGAGGGGACTGCAAAACAGTTTCAGTGGTGGCTCTCGAACCGGCAATGGGTCATGGGCAGATCCCTCTCCCTTCCCCAACCAGAGCACACAGTTGTGACGGACGCGTCCCTTCTGGGATGGGGCGGTCACATGGTAGAGGCGGAGATCAGAGGCCTCTGGTCTCCGGCGGAGTCCCGGCTCCATATCAACCTTCTGGAGCTCCGGGCGATCCGACTTGCACTCAAGGCATTCCTTCCCTCTGTCAAAGGGACGGTAGTGCAGGTGTTCACAGACAACACCACCGCCATGTGGTACTGCAACAAACAAGGCGGGGTGGGGTCGTGGACCCTATGTCAGGAGGCTCTGCGCCTCTGGACATGGCTGGACCATCAGGGCATATTCCTGATGGTTCAACACCTGGCAGGTTCCCTGAACGCCAGGGCGGACGAACTCAGCCGCAGGTGCATGATGGATCACGAATGGCGTCTTCACTCTGAGGTGGCGCAAGGTCTCTTTCAGCAGTGGGGAGAGCCTTGGTTAGATCTGTTCGCCACCGAAGAGAACGCGCAATGTCATCAGTTCTGCGCGTTGGAATTTCCAAGGCGGCACTCGCTCGGCGACGCTTTTCGTCGCGAGTGGAGTTGCGGTCTGTTGTACGCCTTTCCGCCTATACCACTTCTACCCAGAGTGTTGAAGAAGATTCGGCGCGACCGGGGCCAAGTCATCCTTGTGGCTCCGGACTGGGCTCGAAGAGTTTGGTATCCCGAGCTACTCAGTATGAGCGTCGATCCCCCGATCCGTCTGCCTCTTCGGGAGGATCTTCTGTCGCAGCAGCAGGGGACGGTCCTCCACCCGAACCTGTCCAGTCTACACCTGCTTGCGTGGAGATTGAGCGGCGTCAGTTGATTCCTTTCGACTTGCCTCCCGAAGTTTGTGATGTGATTCTGGCAGCCAGGCGTCCCTCCACTAAGGTGGTATACGCCTGCAGGTGGAACAAGTTTGTGGCATGGTGCACAGCAAAGGCTGTGAATCCCCTCTCTGCCCCTCTTTCTGAGGTTCTTCTGTTCCTTCTTTCTCTTGCCCAACAGGGTTCTGCCCTGGGTACCATCAAGGGCTATCTTTGTGCCATTTCGGCCTTCCTCAGGCTTCCAGATCAGCCCTCCCTTTTCAAGTCCCCTGTTGTTAACAGGTTTCTAAAAGGCATTACACACCTCTTCCCTCCTGTTCCGTTTGTGATGCCTCAGTGGGACTTGAACTTGGTTCTTACCTTTCTCATGTGCGCTCCCTTTGAGCCTCTACATAACTGTCCTCTTCGTCCTCTGACTCTGAAGACAACCTTTCTGGTGGCCATCACCTCCGCTCGGCGGGTGAGTGAGCTCCAGGCTCTATCATGCAAACCTCCCTTTCTGTCTGTCCATCCAGACAAGGTTGTTCTTAGGACGCGTCCGTCCTTCTTGCCAAAGGTGGTTACTGCCTTCCACATTGGGCAGACCATCACTTTGCCCACCTTCTTTCCGCCTCCGCATCCTTCCAGAGAGGAAGAGAGGCTCCACCGTCTGGACCGAAAACGTGCGCTTTCCTTTTATATCAACCGCACACAACACTTCCGGGTGGATGACCAGCTCTTTGTTGGCTACGTGGGCGCCAAAAAGGTCGGGCGGTGCACAAGAGAACCATCTCCCGCTGGGTAACCTTGTGTATCAAAGCCTGCTATTCTTTGGCTAAGAAGGAGCCTCCTGTTGGGCTGCGTGCCCATTCCACCAGGGCAACGGCTGCTACCACGGCTTTAGTCCGCGGTCTTCCGCTGCAGGATATCTGTCAGGCAGCTACGTGGGCCTCGCTGCACACGTTTACCAAGCATTACTGCCTTGACAGTCAGGTCCGGAGGGACGGCTTCTTTGGCCGTTCTGTCCTCCGGGACTTCCTTGTCTGATCATTGTTCGCAGACCCACCACCGGGGTTGGTATTGCTGGGGTATCTATTCTAAGGTAAGGAATCTGTCACTAACGTGTCTCTATCAGATGCACAAGTTACTAACTTGTGTAACGATATATCTGTAAGAGACAGTAGTTAGTGACAGATTCCTTACCGCCCCACCCATCCTCCCCGTTCTGCGAACTGATTTCTAGGGTTAAGGACATCCCTTTCAGGGCCCTAGTATTTTTCAGACACCTATGTCAGCTTCTTGCATGGCTCTGCGTTCCTGGCGCGGAAAGTCGTGTACAGAACTGACGCCAGCGCGCAGGGGCGGCGTCTAAATACTGCCCGCGACGTCATCCCGGCGATGCCGACGACGGACGCGGAGCCGCACGACGCCGCCTACCGACGCGCAAGGGTACTGCTACGCAAAAACTTTCCGGATCCAGCCTGACGCCTGGGGATATTCTAAGGTAAGGAATCTGTCACTAACTACTGTCTCTTACAGATATCTCGTTACACAAGTTAGTAACTTGTGCAGTAGGCACTGTTTAAGGAGGTGGACTACCACACAAAACAGTCTATAGCCACAGTACATGTAAAGACTCTTTCCCGATTCAAAATATGAATATGATACTGGAGTGCTCCACAGAGAGGAACGTTGTTTCTCACACTACCTTTGTGTACACCTAATTTCCTTTAAAGGTTTAGAGTGGATTATTGCTCTTTACCTATTCAATCCTTGTCGTCTCTGCAAAAACTCCTGGTGTTGCTTCTTCATTGTTGCATGTAAAAGATGGTTTTATGGGGAAAATGAGGATCCTTATGGCTGCTTGGGTGATGTGCTGATAAAGAAAGGTAGGTTGTGAGACAATTAGAGCTTGAGCTAGCTATAAATAGTCAGGAGGTACAGTGGCACCAAGGCCCAGGGTAATGAGCAGGTATGTGTGACCTTTATTGCATTAGAGCCCCGGTCACCCTTGCTGCGCAACAGTGACAGAAGGGGAGACTGAAAACGTCTCCGGTGGAAGGTAAGAATGGGTGAAAAACATGGAGAAGGATTTAATCTCTTTAGTGCGGAGGACGGGTTCGTATCTCATTAGACAGTGGCAGCGTATTTTCATGTCTCATGATACAGTGGTAGTGTATTTTGATGTTTCATTATGAAACAGTGGTAGTGAATATTCATGTCTTCCATATAATTGCATCAAGGGACAGTGGCAGTATACTTTCATTTCTGAAGTACGATTGCACTGTAAATCAGATAGAGCCAACTAGCCGCAGATTCCTTGCCTTTGAACTTCCAAGGCGTCAGACTGGATCCGGAGAATTTTTCTTGAGCAGTCCCCTGCGCGTCGATTGATGGCGTCGGTCAACTCTGCGTGTTTGTCCGCGTCGTCTATATTGGCGCCACCTCGGCACACTGACATAAGTTCTTGTCTTTCCGTGTCAGTCATCGCAGATCCGTTGAAGAGTGCTACCCCCTGTCATTTTTTGATAGAATTTTTTTGACTTTTTGTCGACATATTTTCATTGGTGTGTAGGTACTCCATCATTTCCAAAAAGCCCTCGGGATTCAAACTGTACGGCACCTGTCACCGTGCCATGTTGGGCCCGGATCCCCACCTTGTGTGTCTTTGGTGCCTGGAGCGCGACCACGGCCCCAAGTCATGCTCCGACTGCCGGGCCATGACGCCTAAAGCTTTGAGGGAGCGATCCCTAAAGCGGCTTGTGGCCCGGCGTCAGGCACCTCGGAGGTCTGGTTCCATGGCCCAGTCCCAGTCATGGTCGAGAGAACGGACCCAGCACCGCTAGTTGGCTCCAAGTCTTCATCCTCCCATTCGAAGTCCTCAAAGGGGTCAGGTAAGAAGCACCACAAAAACACGTGCTTCGACTTCACCTTGTCCGACACCCGTCGTGACGGAGGAGTCTCGGCGTTAGAGGCTTCCTTCTACGGAACGTGCGCCGGGGTCGGCTCCACTTTTCCCTCCATTTCCGGGAGCGACCCCTGCCCAATTGAAAGAATTTTATGTGTGCCATTTTTGGGCGGCCTGCCCCTGCCGGCGTGCCTTTGGGCCCCGTGGTCTCAGCAGAAGGAGTTCCATTGGGTCCGCACTGACGGCTCCAGCCCCAGCGCCCAAGACTCCTCATGGATCCGTTCCTGGATCCGAACCGGTGCCGGTCACACTCCCTCAACCTTTTCCGACGCCGAGACTCCCGACATGGCCGGTGACCGCCGGCCGGGTCAGTCCCATTCTCCTCCTCGATGAAACGAAGTGGCCGGGCGTCCACCAAGGCCAGCGCCGCAGGGCCCTCAGACTCTATGTCGCATCCTCAGCCTTATTTTGAAGGGCGTGGTTTGGAGGAAGATTGGGAGGGGACGCAGGACCCCTTAGAATTCCTGCCTCGGGAAGAGGTGTGGCGCAGCTTCCAGGGCAACTGACTCGGGAACCCGGGGGCTCACGGTTCGATTGCCGGTGGCAGATCAGCCCAGCACCATGTGACTCTGGGCAATAGCTCGCTTAATCTTCCCGACGGCCCCCAGCGCCTTGACACCCTCGAGTAATTGTTCGAGCTATACAAATACTGGAATTTTACATTTACATTACATTTATACTGAAAAAATGGACTGGTATGAGGAACTGGGTGATGCCAGTGTCTTGGAAACCTCTCCAGAGCCTGGAATGCTTTCCCCTCCTAACCGTGCTATGGAGGAGGGCACTTCCTTTGCCATGGTGGGACATAGGCTGCAGAGGTCTTGGAACTGCAGCTTCCTACTGTGGCGGTCAAGACCAATGTTTTGACGGAGGTCCTGCACCCTGCCGTCTCCACTTCAGAACCCTTGCTGCCATTTAATGAGGCCTTAACTGATGTTCTTCTGGGCACTTGGTCCAAGCTTAGCGTAGGGGCTCCTGTCAGAACTATCGCCACCGCCCTGCACCGGGTGACCCATCTTTCCTCACATCTCACCTGACCCCTGAGAGCTTGGTGGTCCAAGCCTCTACTTCTTGTGGTGCGTTCCCTTCCGCACCCCGATAGGTAATCCAAAAGGCTAAATAGCTTCGGAAAGAACATTTTCTCTTCCACCAGCATAGCATTGTGGTCGGCAAACACTGCATGCCTATTGGGTTGTTACTCCCATTCGTTATGGGAGAATGTTGCGCATGTGCTGCCACAAGTCCTGGAGGAGGCCCAGGCTGTCCTCTCCCAAGCTGTTGCAGATGGGAGAGATGCAGCAAAGTTTGCCATCCGCCGTGGCCTTGACACGACAGACTCGCTGGGCAGAGCGATTTCCTCGACGGTGCCTGTTGGGTGCCACGCCTGGCTGAGAACATTTGGCTTCTCTGGGGATGTCCAAGCCAACCTCATGGACATGCCCTTTGATGGCTCCCATCTCTTCGGAGATAGGGCAGACGCGGCACTAGAGTGCTTCAAGGATTCGTGGGCTACAGCCAAGTCCTTGGGCCTTTCTGTAATATCCCATCCCGCATCCGCCTTTCACTAATTTCGTGGCTATGGAAGGGGCTTCCAGCTGTGCCAGCCCTATCCTAGCCAGAAGACCGTGTAAGTTCCGCAACCTCTGCACGGCCGTGGGCTCAGCTCGTCCCGACCCATGGGGCAGGCGGCCAGAGTTCAGGACAGGCCACAAACTCCCTCCTCCACCTCCAAGCCCTCCGAGTCCGATCCTCCCAGATCATGGGTGTCCAGTCTGTGGCAGGATAAGCCATCACCTCCACCATTGGCTGGACATCACCTTACACAGGTGGGTTCTACAGATAGTCTGAAGGGGCTACTCCCTCCTCTTCGAGACTACCCCTCCCTCCATGCCTCCTACATATGATTGGCTGACGGAGGATCACCTTGCCCTACTTCGAGAGGAAGTCACGACTCTCTTGGTCAAGGGAGCCATACACAGGGTTCCAGTGCCAGAAATAGGCTGTGGTTGCTATTCCCGCTACTTTCTGGTCCCCAAAAAGGACAGAGACCTTCATCACTGGCTGCCGGTTGCCGAAAGAATTCAGTTTAAGGCTTTGTGCATTGCCCATAAGTCGCTCGCGGCTAGGGCCCCACCGATTCTTCGATCAATCATCTCCCACTACCTCCCAAAAAGATCACTGCGCTCCGAGAAGAAACATCTAGCAGCCGTCCCCAGAGTTAAACGTGTTCGGAGTGGTGGACGTCTGTTTTCGCTTATGGCGGCGAAATGCTGGAATCACCTGCCAGACCACATTCGGCTTGAGGCCAATTATCTTTCTTTCCGCAAGCTCCTGAAGACTGCTGTTCCCTTGAATCCTCGGCTTTGTTTCGTTTGATGACTCTGTCTCTAGCGCTGGGAGGCCTTTGGTAGCCATGCGCTCTATAAGTGTAAATTCATTCAATTCATTCATTCATTCATCCTATCCTGGACCTCAGAGCCCTCAACTACTTCCTCAGAAAAGAGAAGTTCAAGATGCTCACTCTTGCTCAGGTTCTATCTGCCCCGGATCCAGGAGACTGGATGGTAGCATTGGACTTGCAGGACGCCTAGTTCCATATTACCGTCCTGGATGCTCGTCGCCGCTACCTGCGGTTTACGGTTGGCCACGAGCACCTTCAGTTTACCGTGCTCCCCTTCTGCCTCACCAGTGCCCCTCGGGTGTTCACCGAGGTGATAGCAGTGGTCACAGCTCATCCTGTGGAGATCAGGGGTTTCAGTCTTCCCCTATCTCGACGACTAGCTGTTGAAAGCGGGCCCGCCCCAGGCCGTCGTCTCCCACCTCCAGGCTATGGCGAACCTTCTGCATTCGCTGAATTTCACTATCAACATGCCGAAGTCACACCTGACTCCTTCCCAGAGGCTCCCGTTCATCGGAGCTGTTCTTGACACGGTGCAGTTTCAGGCCTATCCTCCGGAACAGTGAGTCTAGGATATTCAGGATATGATACCGAAGTTTCAGCCTCTGTCCTGGATTTCTGTGAGACTGACTCTGCTGGATCTCCGGCATCCTGCTAGTGAATCATGCCAGATGGCACATGCGGACTCTGCAGTGCGACCTGAAGTTCCAATGGACGCAGCAGCGGGGGGATCTCCCCGACCTGGTCCACATCTCAGAGGGAACTGCGCGAGATCTGTAGTGGGGATTGACAAACCACAAATGGGTCACAGGCAGACCCTATCCCTTCCCCACCCAGATCTTACAGTGGTGACAGATGCGTCACTTCTGGGATGGGGCGGCCATCTGGGCGAGGTGGAGATCAGAGGTCTCTGGTCTCGGGCGGAAGCTAGGCTCCACATCAACCTGTTGGAGCTTCATGCGATACGACTGGCACTGAAAGCTTTCTTACCCTCTCTCAAAGGAAGGCTGGTTCAAGTGTTCACGGACAACACAACCGCCATGTGGTACTGCAACACACAAGGTGGGGTCATGGACCCTTTGCCAGGAGGCCCTGTGTCTCTGGATTTGGCTGAAACAACAGGGCATATCCCTGGGGGAAACATCCTTTACCACGAAACCATTACAACGCGGTATGGTTACATCGTGGTTTTCACAACGAAAGTAGTTACATCGACTTGCACTGGAGGGCGCTCTAGACTAAGGAATAGTGTGAATTACTATTCCAACACCTTCCCTACTGTACGTAGACTGGAGTTGGAATAGTAATTCACACTAATCCTAAATCCAGCGCCCTCCAGCCCAAGTCAATGTAACAACTTGCGATGTTAAGACCGCAATGTAAGATACCGCGTTGTGATGGTACGCGTTGTATCATCATACATTCATCCCTGGTGGCCAGATGGCTCAGCACCTGGTCGGTTCCCTTAACACCAGGGCAGATGAACTCATCCGTCAGTGTCTAGCGGATCACGAATGGCGTCCCTATCCGGAGGTGGTGCAACGACTCTTTCAGCGGTGGGTAGAGCCTTGTTTAGATCTGTCGCCTCTGCCGAGAACACACAATGTCAGCATTTTTACATGTTGGAGCTTCCAAGGCAGTTGTCGCTCGGCGACACTTTTTGTCTCGAGTGGAGCTCAGGCCTCCTATACGCCTTTCCGTTCATACCACTCCAGCCCAGAGTGCACAAGAAGATCAAGAGCGACTGGGCGCCAGTCATTCTTTTGGCACCGGACTGGGCAAGGAGAGTTTGGTATCCCGAGCTTCTGCAAAGGAGCATCGATCCTCCGATCAGGCTGCCCCATTCGGGAGGATCTTCTGTTGCAGCAGCAGTGGAAGGTTCTCCATCCGAACCTGTCAACCCTCCGCCTCCTTGCGTGGAGGTTGAGTGGCGACAGTTGACAGCATTCAACCTTCCTCCTGAAGTGTGCAAATTATTCTGGCAGCCAGGCGTCCCTCCAATAAGTCGGTATGCGCCTGCCAATGGCAAAACGTTTGTAAATATTGTACAGAACGGCCTGTTGATCTGCTGTCTGCCTCCCTCTCTGACATTCTCCTTTTCATCCTATCTCTTGCCCAGCAGGGCTCTGCTCTGGGCACTGTAAAAGGTTACCTTTCGGCCCTTTCTGCCTTTCTACGGTTGCCAGACCGACCATCACTTTTCATTTCCCCCATTCTAAATAGCTTTCTGAAGGGGCTTACACATTTGTTCCCCCCTCACCTTTTATCATGCCCCAGTGGGACCTTAAATTGGTCTTCATTTATCTAATGTGTTCAGCACGCAAGATGCTGCACAATTGCCCACCAGCTGCTTACGATTAAGACAGACTTTTTAGTGGCCACAACTTCTGCCAAGAGGGTGAGCGAGTTGCAGACACTTTATAAGCCTTCTTACCTCACCGTCTTCCCAGACAAGGTAGTGCTCTGCACTAGGGCTTCTTTTTTGCCTAAAGTAACAACACCTTTCCACCTGGGGCAATCTGTCACCTTGCCCACCTTCTATGCTCTTCAGCAGCCTTCTAAGGAAGACGAACGTCTCCATCTTCTGGACCCAAAAAGAGCGTTATCGTTCTACCTTAAGCACACTAAAGAGTTCCGGATTGGACGACCAACTCTTTGTGGGTTATGTTGGAGCAAAGAAGGGTTGTGGTGTGCAAAACAGAACCATCTCACGATGGGTTATCCTCTATTCAAATCTGTTACGCTCTGGCAAAGAACTAGCCCCCTGAAGGCCACAGAGCTCGTTCTACCAGGGCTAAGCCAGCCACCACCGGTGTTCCGGTCCTTGACATCTGCCAGGCGACTACATGGGCATCCCTGAACACGTTTGCCAAGCGTTATTGCCTGGACAATCAGGTCCGTAGGGAGGGCCTCTTTGGCCGTTCGGTCCTATAGGACTTTCTGGTTTAAACTTTTCCGCAGCCCCTCCGGAGATGGTATTGCTTGGGTATCTGTTCAAAGGTAAGGAATCTGCTACTAGATGTCTCTATCAGTTGGACAAGTTACTTGCCTTTGGTATCACCTTATCTGGTAGAGACATGATCTAGCCACAGATTCCTTACCTACCCACTCATCCTCCCCGCGCTGCTGATCAGTTCTTCATGTCAAGGCTGTCTCCCCCCCCCCCCCCTCTTCAGGGCCCTAGTTGTTTAAACACACCACTGTCATTCAACTTCATGGCTCTGCGCTTCAGGCGTGGAAAGTCGTAATAAGTTCTGACATCAGGGTGCCAAGGTGGTCCCTATAGCGACGACGCCGACATCACGATGACGAAGGCGACGACGTTAAGCAGAGTCGACTGACTCCACCTATCTGTGCGCAGGTGTACTGCTGAATAAAAATCTTCCGGATCCAGTCTGACGCCTGGGAAGTTCAAAGGTAAGGAATCTGCGGCTAGATCATGTCTCTACCAGATAAGGCCTTGCCAAAGGTAAGTAACTTGTCCGTCACTACCAGTGTTATTTTGTATGCTTCGTCTCCAATACAGTGTATTTTAATGTCTCATAAGACAGTGGTAGTGTATTTTCATATCTCCCATTGAATTGCATCATAAGATAGTGGCAGTGTACTTTCATTTCTGAACTAAGGTTGCACTGTAAGTCACTGGCAGTGTATTTTCATGTCTCATTATAAGTTGGTGGTGTATTTTAGTGTCTCATTATGAGACCGTGGTAGTGTATTTTCATGTCTCCCATATAATTGCATCATGAGATAGTGGCACTGTACTTTCATCTATGAACTACAATTGCACTGTAAGTCACTGGCAGTGTATTTTCATGTACTCCATTGTTAGCATATTTTCATGTGTATCACAGGTTGGCATTATACATCAGTGGCTGACTATGTTCATGCGCCACATTAGATGGCACTGTGAGACAGGAGCAGTATAACTTCACATATCCCATAGGATTGCATTGTAAATCAGGGGCAGCATTTGTCTGCGTGTCCCATAGGATTGCACTGTATATCACTGTATCTTCACATCTCCCATGGTAGTGTATTGTAAATGATGGGCAGCATTTGTACGCGAGTCCCATAGGATTGTACTGTGTCTCACTGTATCTTCACGTCTCCCATGTGATTGCATTGTAAGTCTGTGGCAGAGTTTTTTCCATGTCTGCCATAAGACTGAACTGTAAGTCAGTATATTTTCATGCATTCTATAGGTTTGCATCGTAATTTTGTAATAGCATTTTTCATATCTGCTATAAGATTGAACTGTGGATGAGGTATTTTGATGTCTCCCTTAGCAGCCAGCAGGGTAGTTTAATGCCTCTTGTGTGATTGCATTATCAGTAAGTGGCAGCATTTGTTTCATGTCGGCCGCAAAACTGAACCTTATTTGTGTTTACTTTCCTGTCTCCCTTAGCAGCGGTCAAAGTGCATTAAAGAAAGAATGGGAACTGAGACCCTAAGTGAAAAGGGGTGGGGCTAGTGTGTGAGGGCGGAGAAAAAGGCATGGCTAAAATGATACAATATTCTTTAACTATTTTGTTGATCTTTCATCAATAGTTAACCCACACATTAAATGAAAAATAAATGCAGGTTAAAATAATCAGTGAGAAATGCCCTATTTCACGTTATATATCTATAGCCACTGTTGGTTGATGTGATGTGTGTGTGTGTCTGTCTGTCTGTCTGTCTGTCTCACACTATCCTTGTGGGGACTTGGGTGTGATAACACACTATCCTTGAGGGGACCTGAACCCAGGTCCCCACAAGGTAATGTCCTTTAAATGATTAAAAAAAAATGGCTTCAGGAGCATCTGTGCCAATTTTTACAACTTTTGAAAAAATAGTCTTGTGGGGACCTGTGTTTCATAAAGTGTGTTTATATTTTTGCTCAGTCTGCCCCTGGAGTAGGAGGCGGTACTGCAGTCTTAAACACACTTTGCATTTAAACTAGGCCTGGGCGGTAAATTCCGTTCCGTTCGCGGAATTTGCGGAATTTGGGTAATTTCGCGTTCCGCGGAGAACGCAAAATTGCCAAAAATTCAGCGATCCGCGGCTTCGCGGAGTTTTTTGCTTGTTCGCGCTTTCAAAATGTGTGTTCGCGAGATATTTGTCCCCGAGCACGCAAACAGCGTTCGCGAACAGGAAAAAAGCATCGCGAACGGGCGGAACAAGCAATTCCGTGCGTTCGCGGAACTTTTGCGTGCTCGCGGAGATTTTTTACCGTTTCGCGGAGCTTTGCGTAGCGCGACTACGCAAATTCCGCCCACCCTTAATTTAAACACACTTTGCTCACTGGAACCACATACTAGCAGCAGAAAGGACAGACCTCTCAAAGGGAAAGCTGCATACGCCTGTGTTTATCCAAATATTTTCATGCAAATTAACCATTTCTCTAGTTAGTAAAATAAAACGTTAATTTAAATGAATCTCTTGAATTTAGATTTTTGATGTCTGAAAATAGTTTGTGGTTTTATAGCCATTGATGAAAGCAATTTGGGTCAGTTTTGAATCCTAGACTACTTTACTATTGCCATTTGATCCTTATCTGCAAATAAAGAATGATGTTGTACTACACTGCAATAGATTATAAACAGATTTAATAGATTTTGTCAAATAACCTAAAGGCAACCAATACCCATTGTTACACTGTAATACCTGTACCAAGAACTTAAGAGTCTTTATGTTGCTTTGCTATTGTTTACAGTATGAAAAAGTTAATTTTTAATTGATAAGTTATGTTCTTATAGAATTCATGAACTTCTTCAAAGACATATTCAAATACAGCCATATTAAGTAATTACATTTATATCACTTAATTTTAAAACTTCCTAAAGCTTTAGAAATAAAAACAGTTTGTTTACATTCCCATGGGTGGGTGAAGAACAATCATACTTTCAGAAGGATGCACCAAAAGAGTTTTTTTTTTCTACTGTTTGCAAGTCTACATTTTTCTATCGCATAGATTTTCCTTGTTGGTCAGATTTTGACTTTTCTACACTATTGCTGCTTTACGTCTATGAAAAGGATACATAGCACGGTTTTATAATTAAACAGTCCTTCTTTGTTTAAATATGAAACAGCTGAGTTTTTGCTTCACGTTTGTGAATCAGGGACCAAATGTAGAAATAGAATGGTCCCAAAAAGTGACTGCACATTGTGTTCACAAAACATTAGCTGCAGGGCGTGTAGATTTGGAGTTAACACCACCCAAATCACGGCGGAGTTCAGGAACAAACCCATAGTGATCCAACAAAAACTCACTTGCAGAACGGAATTCGCAGTTTACATTCTCACCTGTAGATGCGGGCTCAGATATGTAGGGAGCACCAAGCTACAGGTGCACCTACGTATCTTGCAACATATCAGAGCAATTGTCAACAGTGACCCGGCATATCCTGTTGCCAGGCACTTCAAAGAAACACATCATAACAATTTGGACCACCTTAAATACTGTGTAGTTGACTGCATCCCACCACTCAGACGTGGGGGTAACAGAGAGAAATTGTTAAGACAACTGGAGTCCAAATATATAATTGAACTCAACACCAAGGCACCGACAGGACTGAACCTTAGTGAAGACCTTTACAACTTCCTGTAAAAAGAAGTTACTACAGTTGCGTTTACACATTTTCGGCCATTTGACTTCTAAAAGTCAGCTGACTTTTAGTTGGTTGTCCAGTTTTTAACCCACTGCATTTCATGTTCTCACGATTAGGAACATTGTTTTAACACACTGCTCCAGGCTCGCCAGATCTTGGAGCAACTTTAGGGTTTATTACTCACATATCACGGCACTTTCACACTTTTCCCTGTCCTACTTCACTTTTATCCAATATTGCTCATTAGTGACCCCATTGTTTAGTAGATTAACGAATTCATATTTTTTGGCCATCTAGTGAACAACACACACCACACGCAGACTTCGACATGTTACATATGACTCTTACAACACTTAGGCCCATCTTGAGTACCCGCACTTAGCGTACATAGCAACATGACTTCAAATGCGCTCTCGCTAAATAGTTAACTGCAAGGGCATTCACACGTAAAGGCTGCAATAGATGCGCTTCATCAACTGTTCCCCAGTTAGTGATGATTGCACACCTGGTTCCTTGTATTTTACACGTGCCACATGGCATTCACTGTGGTTTTCAGGAACATATACTCGTGTTACCTCATCTAATTCTAGAATAAGTTTCTATCACAGATACATCTTGGGAGACTTATATTTTTTATAACGCCCTTTCCCATACATTGATAATGCCTCTAACTTTGCCCACACTTGCTTACCTTTCAACACACTGCGCATCACTGGAGTTACAGAATGCTGGGTCATCTGCACTGTCATATAGAGCACTAGTCTTTTGTCTATGTCTGTCACTGTAGTTTGCTTGTCATTTTTGCGCCTAGTCATCGGCTGATGACAAGATGATTTTACTGCATGCTGCAAAATTGCCACGTTTTTGCCATGTCACAATAAACATAGAAAAGTCAGTAATAGATACTATAAATACAATGTCCATTTTCAAGACGCGCTATGTGATCAAGACCACAGGCTTGTGGTCGAAAGGCGTCATCCTGACATGCTAAGGCAATAAACTGATTCATTGTATCTTCAACTGGAGTCTGTGCCCTTGTTTGGCACGCTGCGGTCGTTCACTGGGATTCTGGTTTCATATATATATATATATATATATATATATATCAGAGGCGCAACTAGAGCCAAATTTCTGGGGGGGGGGGGCTGACTCTTCCAGCAATATGCAGAGCGGAGATGCAGGGACTCTTAAGAAGAGGTGGAAAAACAACAGATCCTCATTAACAAGTAATTGGTCTTTTAAAGACCTGTGAAGTACTCGGGTGAGGCTGTGTGTGTGCTCCGGGAAGCTGTCTCAGCCGGGCTGACACACACGACGGGGGTGGCTGAATATATATATATATATATATATATATATATATATATATATATATATATATATATACATACACCATTGTGAATTGCAATAAGAGGTGATGACTATTTTACACCTGTGAGACCTTAGACACAATCTGGAAAGGTTCTCGCAAAATGGGTTTAATGCTTGGCAAACCACCATTTTGCGGTTGCAAACTCTTTGAATTTGTCAATGGCAAAGTTTGCAACCGTTAAAAGGTTTTGGACATCAACCCCTGGTGCTGACATCTTGGCCCAGCTTTACTGATATTTGCAACAAGGCAGAGCAGCAATCACAATAAAATATATCACATTTTGTTCTCTCCCCCAGTGGTAGCACGTTTGACTGCCACATTCCAACTTGTACACCCTTCCGCCATAGTGCAAGGGTGTGTGCATTCTCTAATGTATAGGTTTTGTAATACAAGGGGACACTTCCAGTACAAAAGCATGCATTAAGACATTTCAACATTGGCATGTGTGCTGTACAATGCAGTATAGATACAAAGTTGGAAAAAAAAGAGAAATAAAAGTATTTCTCATCATTACACCGGTTTCGAGGAGGCACAACATTTTGGCACAAATCCATGTCTACCAGTGTAAGTGGATAGGGATTTGCATGAAACCTATGGAACACCCCATTGATGCAAGTAGCAAAAAGGAGGGCATAGTGCAACTTTGTGTTACTTTGGGATATTTTTCAACACCACAAATCTTGATTTGTTTTGGATATTAAATCCCAGTCAAACATGTTGCTCTGGGTTTGTGTCACAAAAGTAATGTAAACCTAGAGCAAAACATTAGTAAATCTGGCCCTTCAAGTCGGCCTCTTGCAACAATTAAACATCCTCATATAAAGGCATTGCAAATGCTATTCTGTATGCAAATTAGTCTCTGTGCCTTGTGTCTTCTTTGTATAGCATACTGACACCTAAGTTGGGCAAGAGCCAGGCACCATTGCATGTTTTGAACAGGAGGTGGGGTGGCAGGGGAGGTGCCAGATAGACAAATATGTATGTTTTCCTCTCTTAAGAGGTGCAAAGACTCAACATTTAGTCTAATCACCAGAATGATTGGAGGCAGGTTTAACTAAACAAAAATTCTTCAGGTAAAAAAATCTTCAGATGATCAACAATTTGCTGCCGAGTTGGAATCCTGTTTAAAGCTCAAATCCCTGAGTGTTTCCAAAACTGGATTAGAGCCCACTTTGGAACTGTGTTACAATGTTTTAACAGCCATAACTTTTTATAATGTATCATTTGCACATATAACTAATGAGCTTGTGTAAAACAAATTATGTAAAACATTCTTTGGCGTTTTTATCTAGCTAGTTTAACATTTTTGATTAATGATGAACTGCAAACTGCACTGCTAAGGAAAACATTGGTTTATTTAGGAAAGAAACTACTCAATTTGAGCAAACTGTATTCAAAAGATATTCATCAATAATGAATTATTTTTTCTTGTAATGAAACCAATGATTCATATTTTATCAACACAGCCCTTATTAACACTGGGTCCGATTCACAAAAATAATCTGAGGAAAAAATCCTAACTTTACGACTTTTGGTATTCACAAAGGTATTTAGGAGTAGTAAAGTTAGGATACCAACTTTACTACTCCTAAACTGAGACAAAATCCTAACTTTACGACTTTCGGCATTCACAAAAAGCTTTTAGGGGTAGTAAAGTTAGGATTCCTAACTTTACTACTCCTAAACTGAGACAAAATCCTAATACCAAAAGTCGTAAAGTTATTGCGGGCCCCTCCACCATAGCTCCAAAGACAGCCACACCATCGGGCCTACCCACAGGTCAACTCACCAATGTCCAGGCGGGGGGGGAAATTTCTCAGTCTAATCTCTGTCATGGAGCATGCGGGATGACTGGCCTCTCTGCTACCGAGGGCCCTCAAATGCCCGGTCCGATGCAAGGCCTCCCACGTCGCTCCTCCCTCCACTTGGCGTAGGCCAACCACAACCACACCACCAGTAGCCAGATAAGCCTCCTCCCAGAGACCCAGGCAGCTCCAACACTCCGGGAAACTCTGCTGGGTCCCAGCAAGTGGGTGTGCCTCTCCAGGTTTAGATGTCCTCTCTGATGGTGCCTATCCTCTCTCGGCAGCACTGGACACCGCAGGCTCATCTCTCTCCTCTCTGGGGAGGTCACCCAGATCGGGCCTTCCCTCCCTTGGGCTCTAGTCGCCGGGAAGGCAGGAGACTCGCCCCTCACGGCAGTCAAGGGTCCAGGCATCACAACCGCAGTTCAGTGAGTGGCAGGGGGCAAAAATGGGCAAATCCCCTCACATCTTCGGCCTCTGTCATCTATTTCCCAGCTCGTCCTAACCAGGCCTCTCAGGCCCCGTCTGCCATCTTCACCGGTCATAAGGTGCAGGGACCGCACCTGCAGTGCTCCCACTGTACGCCCTGTCGGAGCACCGATCTCTCCTCTCCTTAGGGCTGTAGGGAGTTAAGACTGTGCTGGACCTATGACACCAAGTAGTTCTGGCAGAATTATAGACCGATGTAAGGGTATTTTCACCGTGGCAGCTGCGGAGCTTCTCTAGCTTGCAGCCATCTTCACCAGCAGCTAGCCACACCCCCCCCTTGCTTGAGATTTTTACTTGATACCTACCCTCCAGAGGAAATTTCTATGCATAACCAAATGCAGATCAAAATGGTTTCCTCTTTCAGACCTCTAATTCTCATCTAGGTGACTATGTGCCACCTCTAAATGAGACTTTCCACTCTTTGGTTAGTCTTCTCACATGTTCCAGTTGTCTTGTTTATAATTTACCCTTAGCCTTGTTTCCTCCATCCAGTACCTCGCTTTATGTGGTCAGCTTTATTGTAAGATTCGGCAAATTTCACTTACATCTCAATTGCTAGTTTGCATAGCTAGAGTTTTTCTTCCTCATATGCTTATTCGTGTACTTTCCTACAGCGGGAGAATGGTTTGAGCAGAAAATGTAAAACTGGATGTCTGCTAATGCCTTTGTGCCACACTAGCAAAGTTCTCTGTTACTTTAGAAACTGAAAAAGAAAATACATTGAGCCTGTGTATCGGATGACTTTTTGAATGTGCAGGTATTACGCATGTACAATGTTTAAACAGGTGACTGCTCACTGGTATTTTGTGCCATATATGCATAGGCATATATGTGTGTGCTTAATATAGGTGTACTTTTTTACAAGACATTTTGAATATTTTACATGGAAAAAATCTCAATTTTCCCCACTCATTATCCGATGCATCTCCTATTACAGTATTTTTTCTGAATTTCCTCATCTAAGACACGGCCATTACTTTTTCTGCACAACGCACCAGGTCACCAGGAAGCCTCTCAGCACACTCTTGCAGTGTTTTTCAGCATGATGTCTTAATGTACCAAGTAGTGTTCACGGAATGTAGAATTGCCTCAAAGACTTCACAGAAATCGCACTAATTACAGAATATTGATAAACTTAGTGGCCAAGTGAGTTGTTTCTCTAACTACTCTCCTCATTGAGAGATCAATAACACATATATTTTAAGGGAGAGATAAAAAGTTAATGTAATAAACATTGTGCAAACGTTCCATGAGACAGTGGAGTGTACATTATGAGGCGGGGTGTTGAGACAGTGGAGTGTACATTATGAGGCGGGGTGTTTAAGTAATGTGGCAAGAAAATTCGAATTATACTGCAAAGAAATACAAAGTATATTGCATTCTGTGTAATTAAAGGAAGCTTTTGTGATACATACTGCAGCCTTTTCACCTAGCTGCTTGTACATTTTAATACTCATTGACACAAAAATATTCCAATTCCATAGACAATGTAATGCCACAGCTTCTTCATCTTCATTTCTATGCACTGTAAATATTATAATCCCATATCACAATATATTATAAAATATTGTATTATTTACTGCATATTTCACAGGTAGGAGTTTAACTCGCTGAGCCACCTGGGCGCAGGTTATTTGTCAACAATCATTTGTTTTACTTTACAGATGATATCATGAACAGAATTTCACTTGCATTGACCTTTCTACCTCTCAGTTAAATTGTTTGTGTAAATATGATACAAAGCTGAATTTAGTGGAAAATAAAGATGTGTGATAACGCTGTGCCTCTTGCATCCCGCATGTCCCAGGTATTTTTAGGTGGAGCCTAGCGCAGCGTGCATGAGCTGATCTAGGAGAGGGCCTCTTGGAATCACTCCAGCTTTTTTGAAAACTCATGCGTGTGTGTTTCAATTTTCCACACATTGTATTGGCCTTTGCGTGTGGCTTTCAAAAATGAAAGCACGCAATTAACCAAAGGGGGGTGCATGTCCCACCTTTTCCAGTAAATGTTTCCTCCCATGGCATCCAGCTCGCGGGAGCGACCAAGGGCGCGCAGGGTGCCATCTGTTTTGGATCATGTTACGGTCGCTTTCACTTTCGCAGCCGCGCGGCCGCGCTTGTCTCAAATGCTTTTGTTCCCACCTTGCTGCAGTGTGTTTGGTGTTTGTACAGTGTGTGCTACCCTGATCCGCATGCCGTTGAAATGACTTTGGCAGTTCTTACTTGGTAATTATCGGTCACTTTCCCCCCCTTCAGTGTTTTTCGCAGTCTGCAGTCTGGTGCTTAGTCACTCCCGCTGCTTGTGCCGCATGCATGAATGATGTGACACTGTCTTACTCCTCCTGCATGCAATCTGTAGTGCTCACCAGTCACTTGTGCTCAGTTTCCTTTGTTCAGTCTGCAGTAATAAGCGGTCAGTCTCACTCCCTTCCATTCGCGGTCAATCTTACTCCGTCCTTAATCACTCCGCAGTAATAACCATCCAGTGTACCCTGTTCTTCATCTGGTCTGCGGCCATGATAGATCAGTCGCTCTCTCCTCTGCTGTAGCTTCTCCTATCCTTGCCTATATTACTACTCAGCTTATGGTACTCCTTTCCCTTCCACATAAAATCTCGAGTCTGCATCCTCTGAAATCACCTTTCCTCCCTCTTCGCTCTCCCGGTCACTCATATTTTCTATTTCTTAATAAGCCCAACGGTTCCTTGCTGGATCTTGAAACCACAGTGAAAGTTGTCGGTGGATACAGGGGGTCTAGGCAAATCAGGACAGAACATTGCTTCTGAAAGGCCGACAGGGCTGAGGCAGTGCAAGTCAGAGTTCGGGGTTTTGAAATACTTATTATTTTTAGATCTTGATATTCTTATTTTTTACGGTGTTTAATATGGTGCTTTGATTTTGTAACCGCCAGTGCTTTTTTTGAGCCGGTGGATTCCAGGACTCACCGCAGCATTTAAATAACAACACTGGCACTTGTACAGCAAACTGGACCTACAAATATTGGAATTCTTTTTATGAGCATAACTTAAGGGCATATTATTTTCTGGTAAAAAAGTGGAGACTAAGTGATTTGCCCAGGATCACAGGATGTTGGGCCAATGCCAAAACTCAAACTTTGTTCCCTAGCTCTGAAGTCGGCACCTTTCAGTGCTATGTTATAGCTTTTCTCTAATGGCATTTGCCTCTCCTAATCTGTTACTTTTTCTATAGTAGTGCTTAATTTGAGCTGGTGCTTTCCGTAACTCACCACAGCACTTAATTATAAACACTGGCACTTATAGCATAAACTGGACCCAGCTTTTTTGGAGTGCTTTTATAAGCATTACTTAAGGGCATATTACTTTATGGAAGAAACACTGTTATTTTTATAAATACCACTTAAGGGCATAAGAATTTTTGGTACAAACATGGAAATTAAGTGATTGGCCCAGGATCACAGGATGTTGATCCGACGACAAGACTCGAACTTTGTTCCCCAGCTCTAAAGTTGGCATCTTTGCCTGTTACACGATAGCTGTCCCCAATGACATTTGCTTCTCCTAATCTGTTCCTTTTTTTTTTTTATAGTAGTGCTAATTTGAGCCGGTGTTTTCCTGCACTCCCCACCGCATTTAATTGTCAACACCGGCGCTTACAGTGCAAACTGGACCCAAAGGTTTTGGAGTGCTTTTTATAAGCACCATTTAAAGATATATTAAAACACATTATAACACGCACAAGTAAAACTAATTTCTGATATATTTTTTATTTATAAACTGCGATGTTATTGTGCGCAATGTTTTACATGCTCTTTGGCTTTTATAACTCGCACAAGTAAAACGCATTTCTGATATAGCTTTTATTTATAGACTGCGATGCTGTTATTGTGCGTGCCGTTTAATATGCTTTTGCATTTTGTAACCTACAGTGCTTAATTTGAGCTGGTGGTTTCCTGGACTCACCAAGGCACTTAATTATTAATACCGACGCTTATAGAGCAAACCTAACCTACGATACTTCAGTTGTATATAATGTTTTTTTAGGTTATATATAAGGTGCCAGAAATGGTTATAACACTTTTTTTATTATAACTTATAACTTTTAAACATGCTGCACAACATTCACAATGCTATACAACAAATATTAAAAACGTTAACAAAGCCCATAGCTCTGTCAAAACACTTATAACGCCCCAAAGGCGAGACCTATTGGCTATGCCAATGCTTGTTTGAAGCATGCTTTGAATATCACACTTACCCAGTGTTCACAGGAAAGGACTACAGAAAGAGCTCCTTTTATTAAAAAAATAGCCCTTTCTTGCTGTATTCATTCTATATGTATTTTCGACTTGTTTTAGTAAGGCACACTTTAAAAATCAAGACATCAAACAGGTTAAAACAATTTCTACAACTTCAGAATAGGCCATGTCCGGTTAAAATAATGTTTCTTTTTAAAAACAAATCGAAACAAAATGATTTGATAACAAAAGAACATTTTTTCTCCTTTTCTAATAATGTGTGTTTCAAATTTCGTTCCCTTCTGTTAAAGCCATTCTTTCAGTCAGTCAATTGGGGAGGCCAATACTATCTGCGTTGAGAGGAAGCTCTAGCCAGGACTTGGTGTTCACCTGCTGTACGTATGCAAATGCGCGTCCACACATACCAGAAGGCCCATTAGCTTGACAAAAGACCGTTGCCATGTAAAATTTTCAAGTCGGGTGCTCTTCCTACCTGGGGGATGGGCCCCGCTGCTTTGAACAAACCTTCCTACAGACAAGCAGTGGGAGATGAGACTGGCCTCAACCTGATAGCAGTCAGGAAGAGGGTGAGATGCACCAACTTTGCCCCTCTCGGCACAATTTTACACTTTTAACAAGTCTAATTTAGAAGGTCATCCTAAAAATGTCTAGCGCACTTTGTTATAATTGTTTTAAATCGAAGTCGCTTTTCATTCAAATAAAGCATTCCTTCTGTCAAGTCTGCAGGTGTATTTCAAATTTACACTTGTTGAAAATGATTTATGGCACTGAAACCGTTTCGCAACCTGAGGTTGCAAGGATATTTTGAAGTTATTTTGCCAACCTCCTCACAATCACTACATTTTGGATTGCATCAGCTGATCACATGTTAAACTGGAATTTTGCAAGTTTTGACTAAAATAATATTGTACAGTATTTGGAACGTTGTTATGCCTTACCCTACTCCTTGGAAAGATTAGGGACCAGATTTACAAAGACTGCTCAGGTGCAAAGTCATGCAAAGGAAGGCAAAGCGCTACAAAGACTTGTCAGTGTATTTACTTCCAAGTTCAAAAGGTATTTTGTGCTGAAAGTGTTTCCTTTTGTCAGAGCAAAATGATCTTTGCGCTGCATTGTGCCACTTTGTATCAAGGGGATGTTTCAAGTGTACACACTACACAGCACACATACAAGGTGTGGAATGTTTAAAAATGTGTACAGGTAGGGTATGCTTTCAGTACAAATCCAATGCCAGAAAGCATACACCACCTTTTGCCCCATGGTGCAAAGCTTGTGCGTGGTCCAAGGCAGCCTTTTTAGTGGACTATTGCAAGGGATGACAGCTGCAGCAGGCCATTTTTAACAAATTTGGCTCTGCGCTGCTTTCTCCCCATTGCGCCATGCAGCACAGCAACGCAAATTTGGTTGTTCTACTAAATTCTGTCAATTGTGTAATGAATTTTTGTCTGTCTCCTTGGTCTAATGAACATTTGTACTCCAGATTTCTGTCTAGTTTTTTCAGGTTTGCAAGCTTTAAGATATACAACTTATATGTTACTACTTGCAAGCACCATTCTCGCTAGCGCCTACCTCTGTTTCCTGGGAGCAAAAAGGTAGTTTGCTAAAAGCAAGTGTATCAAAAGGCCTCCGTACAGCAGGGCCAAGCTGCAGACACTGTCGCCTCCTTCTTTCAAGGTCTCGTGTCGGGGGGGACTGACCGCCCAAACCAGAAATCCATAGTGAGGCTCTGTGGGATAGGGGAGGGCAACTTCCAGACCTCTACAGGCTTCCACCAGGGAGTATCAGCAGTCCCCGCTCCTCCACATGACCCCCGCAAACATTACGAGCCTCCTCACCCCACTCGGGGTGGAGTCTACGTATGGCGCACTCTATTCAACTGTATGCTACTCTGCTCTACTCCTATGTACGCCATGCCACTCTACCGTATTCCACTGTGCATTACTACACTTTACTGCGCTACACTCTATGCCCGTGGTTCCCAAACTGTGCGCCGCGGCACCCCGGTGCGCCATAATGAGTAGCAAGGGGCGCCGCGCACGATGTGGAAAATTGCAGCGCAACATACGGGGGAGTTAGAAATGCCACCTTCATCATCCTGCAACATGGTTTTTGGCCCAAGAGCGACGTGCGTACGTACGCGTCGTACGTGCTTTCAGTGGTGTAGTCTCCGCCATTACTGCCATACGCAGTTCTGAGCGTTTGAGGCGCGTTTTTGCTGCCCGCCGTGCTCTGCCGTGCCTCGTGGGACCCTCTTCACAAGGAAATAGGTAAGTGAAGTCCGCCTAATGCCAAGAATTAGCTGCAGCATGCTAGCGAGTAAGGGGCAGGGAGTGAGTGGGTACGTGTTACATGTATAATATACGAAGCCCTGGCATCGTGGGGGTGTCTTCCGTCGTCGTGCCACCCTGGCAGCACGCTTCTAACAGCAGCATCTTTTGTGAGCAGAACCACAGTCACTGTGCCAGGGATTCACTTTAATAGGCTGAGCACCGTATGTTCAAACTTTGTACAAATATCTTTAGTCACTATGCACCTTCTGTGCTAAAGTGCGCAACATGATTCGAGTGTTTTACAAGAGGTGAATGACAAAGTAAAATCAAGTTATTGCTCTGTATATGATTAAGGTTGGCGTAATATACACTTCTGAGGGTAAACATGGCGCATGACTGGCTGAGCGACAAGATCCTATGGAAACCACAGATTCAGTGCTTCAGCCGTGCGAACCCTTCCTTGTGTGTAAAATTAAAAGGAGACATTTGTAAGGGAAGTTAGCGGCTAAAACACCCACTTAAATATGCAATTAAAGAAGTCAGGTTGAGGCTAAGACGCATGTGCAGCCGATGGAGCACAGAAACATTTATTGGAAATCAATCACTGCCTAGACATCCCCCCCCCTCCAAGACCCAGCTCAGATGGTGACCTGAATTTCCAGCAGACTTTCTAAATATGATTTAAGTGACTCTCGCTGAATATTTTGCACAGCAATTTAAAATAGGATTTGCACATCTGTGATAGATGCCTGTCCTTAGCTGCCAAGTTCACTTTTAAAGCTACATTTCCAGTATGGCCGCATAGGCGTAGTTAGGCAAGCATGAAAATGAATACGGTTTGCGTGTTGGTGAAATATAGCCACTATTGGGCTTCAGAGGGCCCCTAAAACTCATGGGCCCCAATGCCACTTCATCTGCTGCACTATTGATAGCTACGCTAGCTACGCTAAGGGATTTTGATAACTTTGCATCAAATCTGATGGGTTATTTCTCAATTTTTCTTCACTCGCCTTAACAAAGAGATTGTTGGTACACTGAAAAAGCTTTCGGCAGGTCTTCGATATATGTTGAGCAGTGCGGTTGGAATTATGTGGCAACAGAGGACCCATAATATGGCAGGGTTCACCAAATTACCCATCAAGAAAGGGCAAGTTGCGCAGCATAATTTGACGCCTTTCCAGTTGTGAGTTTAAAGCAAATGAATAATGCCTGGAAGAAAGTTTCACCCCCTTAGTACACGTTTAACGCCTGATTACATCAGTATCTGGAAGGTGACCTATTAACCTTTACATGGGGCCTGTCACTGCACATCACCATTAAAGTAGCGGCTTGAAACACAACTAAAATTGACGCCACGAATGCCAGGGTCAGCACCAGACTCGCAAGCTCTACAGCACACTTACAAACACGCTCTCACTCATGCTCATTTAAACTCACTCACTCACACTCTTTCTCACTTCCATACTCACACTGATTCAGTGCAATGCACTATCACTTTCACTCACTTGCCCTCATTCTCAGTCTCACTCGTTCTAAGTCACAATAGCAGTCACTCACTCCTGTCTCTCGCTCACTTTCACACACATGCTCACACACTCATCTGCATGCACACAATGTTTGACAGATTATTTTTGCACTTCCATGTAGCTGCCTGCCCTGGTTCACTCCAGCTCCTCTCTTGCTAGTAGTGAATGAGTTCTGAAGCCAAGCACATCCATCTCACTAGGATTATTAAGGTAAATTCGGACTCCGTTGTTTTTCCTGTTCATTGAAAAAGATATTTTATCATACAGAAGTTTTTTAACTATTGTTGTGTGGTTAAAAAAGTTGCATGGAAACATATTTGGCTATTAATCTTGTATCGTTTCTCACTTAACGAGTTTTTATTAAACAACTGTTATCTTCTTATTTTGTTACAAATATGATTATAATACCTTCATTGCATCCCAATTACTTTAAGGAAGACAACAGGAAGTACTCCCGAGGTCGGGCTTACATTCCCCCCCACCCGCCTGTAGAAATAAAAACCTTCTTAGGGGTTCACTGATACATCTGGTCCTTAAAACCAACAAAGAAGAGATTGGCACAGAAGCTGTAATATCAAAAAACATGTTTTATTAACCTCAGATGAGGGAGATTGCATCTTACGGTACCCGCAGGCCACTGTAGGAGGCATTCTAATGAGTGCAGAGAACAGGGTCCTTATATATGTATTTGTTACATAGTCAGCATAAAATCAAGGGGAGGTCCTAGCACATACAAGCATGCTTATTGACTAATATGGGTATACAAAATTTGCTTGCTCCACAAAGTGGGAGGGGAGACTAAACTGCTTACATGAGTAAGAATAGCTTGACAGTTCTATACTAGGAGCAGGTGCATTCTACCAGCTAGGCCTCTCTGAGCATGTGCAAGACTCTGGAAGAGGGAGAAAGCACATGGCGAGCACATGGCTAACTAAAATGGCTGCCAAGTACAAAATGGCTTTCAGCTCATGCTAACAGCGATTCCTGCAATCTTTAACAGACGATCCTTTTAGCATGAGCTAAAGACATTACCATGATCTAGTAGAGACATAGAAAATATTTTGCACATTTTCTTCTCATAAATTCATCAACATCCTATGCTAGGTGGGTATTTACATTCTAAACATTTCATTAAGCAGGTATATACAAGGTATAAGCAGGAGTACAAAGTGAACAGAGCATTGGGTCATACAGGTAGCAAGAGAGAATAATGACTATTATCTCAAACAGAAATCTCAATATTTTCCAATGATAAGTAATGCAAATGTCAGTGAAGTCAAAATAGATTATTACAAAAACAATCCTGGCTCCGGGGGACCAGGAGGACCACACAAGACCATAGGAATTAGGACAAGGAGCCGCAAAGGGCTGCTCCTCCTCAAAAATGGGACGACCAAAGGGGTACATTACTAACAAAAAAAAGAGTCCTTGGGAAAGTTCTAAAACCAACCAGCCAGAGGGGAGTCTTCTCCCTGTGTCCGTTTGAGCCTCACAGGCAGGCTCTTGTTGTTCCCACGGTGGAGCTGCACAACTCGCAACTCAAGAATCACGGAGAAGAAAATGTCTTTCTTTCAGGATCGGGCAATCACCCCCCCCAGGGCAAATACCCTCAATGATCCTGTCCAGTGTCTCAGGCAGTGCACCAGTTTTCTTCACTTTAATCTAACAGGCACCAAGGGCATAGCACCTGTACCCTAAACTCAAGTCCTTCCCTAACTCCTGTATTTGCACCTCTGGCGCACTGCTCTTTTGTTGGGGCCACAAATTGTACCCAATGTGCTCGGGCATCTCTTGATCAACAAACAAAGGCGTAGACTTGCATTCACTTTGGGACCAGGATTAAGAGGCCTGAAGCAACCCTTGTTTCAAAGGGGGTCATCTCAAGCAAAAGCCTCCTTGCCGTCCTTGTCGTTCTGTGACTCTCTCAGCTGGGCATCAAAAACTGGATCCACACAAAGATTTCTCCATCCTGATTTGTAACCCCGTCTTTCGCCCAAGACAGTGGCAGGGGTACACACTTCACGTCCCAGTGCTTCCGCCTTCACTGAGGTCCTAGTTGCCAGCAACGCCTATGCTGGTTCCTTTCACTTTGGCTTCAAGCTGCAGTGGCGCTGACTCCCAGGCTGGATCTGATGTCCGGGCCCCTCTGGCAATGGTTGTAAGGCAGCAAATATCTATTGGTGGACAGAACAAGAGGTCTTTAGACAAGGCACAGAAATAATCTAACAACAGAGAGGATAGTCTCAGAATACTTCCTTAGTCTTGGGGCGCCCCATACATTAGCAAGGCACCCAAGAACCACTTCATCTATCTGAGAGTAGAAAACCCTGGACCTATTGGCAAGTATAAAAGGAACGTTTTGGTGAACTGACAAGAGTAATACATCACCCAATCCCAAACAGCCAAGGAAGTCTGTGTTCATTTACTAAATTCTGAGGAAAAGAGAAAAACAATACAGACATACTCCAAATACTTATATTGGTGTATTCCTATATTACCAATCTGAAGAACCCTCAAGAAAAAGGAAATGTTCTACACTTTTACTCATAGATTTTACATTACTTGTACAGGACTGCAGACACTTGTAAAATAATTTCTCTTACATGTTATGCTTAGGACCATGCTCTCATGTTATAGGTGCAGCAGGAAAATCTAAAACTGCTAATCTAACAGGGATTCTTATTGCAAAAAGAACTAAACTTCAACATAGTGGGTACTTTTTCTCCAGCAGAACATGTTATGACAAACAAACTCCTATAAAACAATATTTTCCTTCAAAATGTTTGCTAAGGATCACATGAGCGTCTTTCCTGCATTGTACTTTTCACGATCTGGACTATGCAACATCATTTTCAAAAGGAAAAAAACCCTATCTCCAGCTCTAATAAGGGCTGTCAGCTTATTTACACAGACTAGCTAATAAAAGACTAGCAATGCCCTTGCAAAACTGTATAGAACATGAGAATAACATAAACAATAATAGTGTTGCCACCTGAGATTTTTGAACAGAAACCCCCACTATACAATTTTCCTTAAAGATCAAATAAGGGAACATCAATCTGTTCTACTCATTCTTTCATACAGGATGGGCAGTAACATAGCTTATGTGTTTCATCTTTTTATTAATTCTAACAATTTTAAAACAGTATTACAGAATAGCCAATTGTAATTGTAATTGTAAGTAGCATTTATATAGCGCAGCTGTCACCCAACGGGCATCCTGGCGCTGGGATTACCTAAATCACTGTGCAGCTATAAAACTATGAATCATCATGCGCCAATCTCTCAAGGCTATTCTTTTGGAAAGAGCCTGGTTTTTAGCTTTTTCTAAACTGCAGTAAGTCATCAGTCTGTCTGAGTTCACTTGGTAGTTTATTCCATAGCCTTGCGGCTGCATAGCCAAATGATCTACCTCCTAGTCGGGTTTTCTTGACTCGTGGGGTACATACTAGGTGGACTGCCAAGGAACGAAGACTTCTAGCTGGGGAGTACCAAGTAAACATTCTCTGTAATGGTTTAGGCCCCATTTTGTGTGCCGCCTTATGAACAATGCAAAGTGCCTTAACTGTCACATGGCCATTTCCTAGATAGCTTTAGACAGACTCAAAAAAAGTGAGAAAAAGAAGAGAGAAAACATAATTTTGCCTACCCTTAATTTGTAGAGGAGCTAGCCTCCTTCCCCCATTTTGACAGTAGGAAAACCTGAAACAGGTTTTACTTCTGTCAACACTTTCAACCCCTATTTGTAGCAACTGGGCACAAACAAACTTGTAGGAGATATCTTAGAAAGTGGCTATTCTCTGATTCAGTCTAACACAATGCAAATTGAGTTAACTTTAAACCAATTTCTACAGCAATTGTACTAGATTAACATGAGGGCGCATGAATGCAAACTAAAATCCATTTCCTCCTTATCGTAGCCCCTACACAGTATTCTTTAAACTAAAACCATTATGTTGATATACCTGGCAGATCAATGTTCAACTGAGGGTTGTTTTCCTTCGTGGCATAGGACTGCGCAAAACGTGTGTTTGCTAAAAATAGGAAGCAAAGCTTCTCTTCTCTCTTTGCGCTATCATCTCGTCTTTCAAAAACTTCACCCTGCTAAGTTGCTAAATACAGAACTCCGACCTTGACCCGTTCAGCAGCTGCTCATTTTTGCGTGCAAGGCTTGCCATGCGGTTTTGTAATGCAAAGCAACTCTGGAGAATCACAGCGAAAAGCAGTCCTATACTTATTTTCATTTATGTACAGTGGTGTGCAATCTAGTAATGCAGAGGCAGCTGTTTATTTTATACTTGCATATACTTTATGGAAGCCTGAGAGCACGTTAAAACTGCCTTGAGTGGTAGAACTGCTTGTAAAATTGTGAATTTAGCTCAATTTCGACTTTGGTGGTAGGGGCACTTAAAAATGAATATCCTACAATATTTTTGCATAATAGGAACCCCCAGAGTGTTCTCTAGATAGCCCAGGAATGGGAAATCAGAAATGCATAAGATATACCCTTATAAAAACAAGTTTTGTACGGCTGGGTAAAGTGACATTTCACATTTAAGTTCCCTTCTTATTGCGGTACAGCACTGCTTAAATTCAACTTTGATGCTAGGAATTCACAGTATGATGATTAGGCTTTATAAAGATGAAAAACGAATTTAAAGCATTTGTTTTTAACAATATATTTTTTCCCATATAATAATTATTATTTTTTATCAATAAAACCAACCATTTTGATGATTCCACATTGGAAAAGCAAGCTTCATTCGTAGCCTATCATATTTAAACGCATTCATTCATAACCCTAAGCACAGAAGCCTTACTTGAAACAGGAAAAGTCTGCGCCACTTTTTAAAAGCACAGTTATCATTTAATATCAGAACCATAGATATACTTATAAAAAAGGCATTAAGAAAGGAAATCCCTACTTTCAATTTTGTTCTCTGTTATCCAAAATAATGAAACTGGTGTTTTGAAACTTTTAAAATAATGCAGGCCTGTATACCAGGTTTACACTGACTTAAAATATCGCTGACGCAGCATTCCTGTCTGTGGCCGTGAGCAGGAATAGCCATATGCTATTTATGCAGCTGTTGTTTGTCAGCAGGCGTCGAATTTTCACGCCTTTCTCAGGAAAAAACCCTTTATTATTTGAAATACCCTGACAGAGTTAAATCCCCATTTGCTGTGTCAAACGGTTTCTTTCAGTTAGTCAGTTTAAACACAGCTGTCGGAAAGCTTTTTTCTCGGGTGCTGAGAGAAAAGCATGTCACAGTCTATTTAAAAACTGAGGCATTTCAATGCAGTCAAATCTATCTTTCTATAATGTGTATTTAGTTCAGCAACGACCAAATTCACTCATATGATGTGCATGCCTTTTAATGTCTAATACAATATTTAAAGAAAAGGCTGTAACATTGTGTATTTAAGTCTATTGATTACAAAACACACAATTTCGTTTTTTTTCTCTCTGTATGAGGCCTATTTTAATCCTATTGAATACGAATTCTAATTTTATGTTTAACATTGTGGCAAGTTGCACACATGTATAGTGTCTTACTCTGTCAATTTAATAGTAACATGCAGCTGTTTAGCATATGTTACATAATTTATTTCTGGATTTTTATTTAATATGTAAGTAACTAAATGACATTTTGCATAACAGAATGATGACAGCAAAAAAAACATAAACAAACTCATTGAGCTCATTCAAGACAGTTACAGAAGGACACAACACAGCGCGCTTAAAGCTAGCCATTCGTACACAGAGTACTCACACAAGTATTACCAATGTCAAACCAAAAACCCCACATAGACATTTAAACACACATTGAACCCACAAATCAATACTTAGAACAGCTTACAAAGTGTACGCAAGACCAACCTATTTGTAAATACTAATTGTAAGTCATATTTACAAGAAGAGCTCTCAAAAGTAGCCCAAAAAAACTGTTCCATGGTCAAAAAGCTGAAATACACCAAATTCGCCAGTTTTGGCTGGTAGAACACTCAAAAAGCGCTCTGCATATCACCACTTATGAATGTTACTAAGTGCGCAGATCCGGATCCGTTTTATGTACATATTTAGTTCCATGGGGTACTTAGTCACCAAGGAAGAAATATCTTTTTACTATACCTAAACCTATTTAGGTATCCCCTCTGAGGGAGTCAACTGAGTACTTCCTAAATCCATATCGGTACTCTCCAAGACAGCAACACTTTCAACAAAGTGTGCTGGTAACAGGCATGCCAAAAATATTATAGCATATATAATATTATACTCCAAGTGACACTTAACACAATGTGTGTCGTTCAAATTTTCAAAGTTAGAAAAAAATCTCCTCATTACCTGCCTATATGAATTGCAATGCATATATAATTACAAAACAAATTCCAAAATTGGCCAATCATACAAACAAAGCCACAGTAAGTGTTACTAAAACTACCTTACCAATCAAAGGCATCAAACCAACAGCAAGTGCCGCAAAACGGCTCTTACCAATCAAATGGTGTCCAGGTTCCAACTGCCAAGTTCTGAGTGACCTAACGGTCGTTTTAAAATACTCACGCCAAAGAAGTTCTCAGTCGGGAGCGGCAAACACTTGGAGGATCAGATCAGGAAGACCAGAAATATACTGGGCTGGAAAACAAACAATCTCCGTGCGCTGGGTACCTCCTCAGTAGATTCCTGTCCTGTACTCCTCAGTAGATTCCTGTCTTCCTTCAAGACCACTCCCTTGGATAGCCGCTGCACCGATGAGTCCCACTTTCGGGCGCCATTTGTAGAAATAAAAACCTTCTTAGGGGTTCACTGATACATCTGGTCCTTAAAACCAACAAAGAAGAGATTGGCACAGAAGCTGTAATATCAAAAAACATGTTTTATTAACCTCAGATGAGGGAGATTGCATCTTACGGTACCCGCAGGCCACTGTAGGAGGCATTCTAATGAGTGCAGAGAACAGGGTCCTTATATATGTATTTGTTACATAGTCAGCATAAAATCAAGGGGAGGTCCTAGCACATACAAGCATGCTTATTGACTAATATGGGTATACAAAATTTGCTTGCTCCACAAAGTGGGAGGGGAGACTAAACTGCTTACATGAGTAAGAATAGCTTGACAGTTCTATACTAGGAGCAGGTGCATTCTACCAGCTAGGCCTCTCTGAGCATGTGCAAGACTCTGGAAGAGGGAGAAAGCACATGGCGAGCACATGGCTAACTAAAATGGCTGCCAAGTACAAAATGGCTTTCAGCTCATGCTAACAGCGATTCCTGCAGTCTTTAACACGCCCACCGGTAAAAAAAATGGTGGGGAGCCACGGCCAACTGCCGATTAGGTCAAGGGAGCCACAGGTCAAAAAAGTTTGGGAACCACTGCTCTATGCCACTGACCTGTACGCCACTGCACTGAATGCTATTCCAAACTATGCCACTCTAGCGTACACCACTCCAGTGTACGCCACTCCACTGTAAACTACTCCACTGTACACTGTTTCAGTGTATGTTAGTGTGCTGTACGCTATTCCCTATTCCACTGTATACCACCCCACTCAAAGCAACTTCTCTAGATACAACTCCAATATACGCTATTCCACTGTATGCTACGCCAAAAGGATCAGTCAGGGGAACTGTGCCGGGGAAATCCTGTTGTCAGGAGGCCCGTTTGGGACTTCAGATGGCAGCTGCTTGAGAAACTCTGGGGCATATTTACTAGGAAGTGGCGGAGTGCGGAGGTAGCCACCTTGGCTTAATTCCACACTGCGCCACTTCCAAAACGCAGGGCTGCAACGTATTTACAAGGATACGTGCAGCTCTGCATTTCCCCCTGCGCTGGTGCTAATTTCAGCTGCCTAGCGCCAAGGCAGATCCCCTTGCACCATAGTGCAAGGGGGCCTGCATTGTATGTGAAGATTGTTTATGTGCAAGAATGTGTCCCTTCCTGCACATAAACAATCTGAAATGGCATTTTGAAACTTCTGTGTGTGCTGCTTAATGCAGCAAACATAGAAGCTGTGAAACATCATTTTTTTTTATTGTTTTTGTGCAGTAAGGGTCACCTTCCTGCACATAAACAATCAATGGCCTTTTGCTGTTTCTATGTGTGGTGCACAACACAGCACGCATAGAAACAGCATAAACGAGGAGAAATTAAACATTTCTCCTGGTTGCGCCTGTTTAAGACCAGGTTTCCCTTGGTCTTAATTTTGGTGCTGCCCCATATTTACGCTGCCCTTGTAAATATGGGGCAGAGTCAAATTCAATGGGTGTTGCGGTGGAACACCCACAGCAACACCCATTGCCCACCCCTTTCACGCTAAGTATAGCATGAAAGGGGGCCTTATTCACAAGGCGGCTTAACGCTGCCTTGTGATTAAGGCAAATCCCCTATCGCCACCACAACTTCAGAAAAAGTGACATTGTGGTGGCGATAGGCGCTTGTACATATGCCCCTCTGTCTCCTTAATTCCAGGGCTCCCCACGATCAGCCGGTCCTAGGTCGCACCTCCATGACCACAGTTTTTTTAAACCTGTTGGATGTCTCTTGGCAAGGTCCTCTTTGTGGTTGCCAGTTGTGGAAATCGCTCTCTTTTAGTCTCCACTTTGCAAACAAAGAAACCAGTAGTCGGAGGTCTGCCAAAGTATCTCGTATTTATTATCATTGAGCGGGTGCACATATTCACGTCACAAGGATGGCTATGAAAAGAGTGGATATACTACAAAAATCGGTGAGGGTATTTATACATGTTGCACTGCCAGGTGATGTGTAAAACATTTACAGAAGGAACAATCCCTGATTAGGTAACAAGGGTAAAGCTTGTTTCTTTTCTCATATCATGACAGACAATCGAACACAAACATTAGAAGTGGACATTGCTGGTTCCTTCTCATACATTGGCAGACAATCGAACAAACAAGCATAAACATTAGAAGTGGACATTTATTGTTCCTTTTCATACTTTTGTTAGACAATCGAACAATCCAGTATAAATATTGCAAGTGGATCATTGATAAACCTCAGACGGGCAAAAAGCAGGTATGTCAACACCAAATGTGTAAAGATACGAGCAAAACAAATCTGTTTGTGCTGACTTGTAACACGCCCCCTGTCAATAGGCTAATGCTCCCCCTTACCCCCAGGCCCAAATGTCTTTCTGCCTGCCCCCAGCGGGGGCAGAAAGCCCGCTAGAAACCAGGGATGATTTTTTTGTGGAGAAATGGGTGGGGGCAGCCTGCTTATGCATTGGGCCTAACCCCACTCCTCAAATAATCTGCGACAGTCTTAGCCCCTTCCCCCCCGGGGGCAGATAAGAGGTCTTTAACTCTAATCAGCCCCAGTGTGAGGGGGCAGAAAACCCACTAGACACAAGGGAGTTTTTTTTTTATTTTATTGTTACAAGGTGTGGGGATGGCCTGCACACCCGCCCACACATCGGGCCTAGCCTTCACCTCCAAAATGACCCCCAACAGTCTTTCTGCCCCGCTGGGGACTAAGGCATCCCCATCTTTCAGGCAAGAAGGAAAAATGTCATTTTGAATGCTTTTTTTAAAATATACATATGGGTAGCAGGGTTGGGCTAAGTCCGAATATCGTCTGACTTGTATGCTGAATGGCTGCAGTTTTCAGGCTCAGGTCAGCTGCCACCTGGGGAAACCTACTGTAAGAAAGTCACCCTTTTGACCTTTCCGCTCCCAATTTTTTGTGATGACTGGTACTGATGGTAGCTGACTCTGACTGTGCCCTGCTTTTCAGGCCCAGGGCCAGTGCTATGTTAAACACACTCACATGCATTGAGGTACACTTATAATTGGCATGACCTACCCTATAAGTCCCTAGTAAATAATAGGGTGAGGGGATGAAAACTACCTATAAGTCCCTAGTAAATAATAGGGCATGGCAGTTTAGAGATCAGCAGCATGTTTTTGCTCTTGCACGCGTGCACTGCTGAGAACTTGGTCATTTTAAAAGCAGCCCTTAGTTGCAGCACTGCTTTTAAAAAGTAAATTTGCTGCAAAAAAGATTTTGGTGGCGGGGCACTATAAAAGTGATAATCTACATTATTTTTACATATCGGGTACCCCCAAGGTCTTCCCTAGGTGTTCCAGGGTTGGGGGGGGTCAGGTAACTATAAGCAGGGTCCCTATAAAAGATGTTTTATAAACCCTGGTGAGGGAAATCTACCCATGTTATTTTCTCCCAGAGTAGGAAATTCCCTGCAAAGTCGACTTTGGTGCTGTGGGCACTGTGAAGTATTAATCTACATCATTTTTACATATTAGACAACCCCCAGGTCTCCCCTTGGTGTCCCAGGTGTGGGGGGTCCTGTAATTATGAGCAGGGTCCTAATAAAAGATGCTTTATAAACCCTGGGGAGGGAAATATGCTTATTTTATTTCTTTTCCCATTGCTGATACTTGACCCATAGGCTAACATTGCAATATTTTATGCACGCATAATTATTGCTAGGAAAGCAATATATTTATTTCAACGACTTAACAGAACGGTATTGATAAATCCAACAGATTGCTCTTGTAGAATGTATCAGAACTTGTACAGAAAAGAAGTTATAACACGTTCTTGTCTTTAAGCCAAACCCCGTCCTTCCTGCAATCTTCCCTGATTGGTCAGTGCTAACAAGCTTAGCAAGGCTGCTTTGATTAGGTGATAAGAGGCTATCTGCAGGAGAGAGCTCTGCAGTTACACAGGAATGCCAGGGCAGGGGTCATAAAGCATGAGGCTTCAAAGGAGGACAGGCAGTCCCCAGTCAGATAGCAGGCTTAAGGAAGGAATTTGCAGATGTTAGGGGGAGGAGAGCTATAGAAATGAGCCACACTGAGAGTTGGTTTAGTTAGCTCTTACTGCTCTGCTGAAATTTCAGCCATCATGAATTTTGGAAGAATAGTGCTTTCTGGGACAAGAAGATGCCATACTTTGGAGGAAGTGGCCATGCGCCTGGGTGGCACCCTGCATCCCATTGGTCAGGGGTGTGTCGCAGGTAGCCTTGCAATAGTGAAAAACGAAATTGGCAGTAATTCACTATCAGGACATGCCACACACACACCAGGGCATGTCCTACCTTTCACATACACTGCACCCTGCCCACAGGGGTACCTTGTGCTTACCTTAGGGGTGACTGACATGCAAGGGAAGGTAAGCGCCTGGCAAGTGGGTACACTTGCCAAGTCAACATGGCAGTCCCAGACTGCCCACAGGCTCTGCAATGGCAGGCCAGAGTTACATTTACAAGCTGTTTGTGTGGGTGGCACAATCCAGTGCTGCAGCCCACTAACAGCATTTGATTTACATGCTCTGGCACACTCAGTGCACTTTACTAGGGACTGACAAGTAAGTCAAATATGCCAATCATGGAAACACCAATCCATAACACAGTTTACAACAGGAGCACTTGCACTTTACCACTGATCAGCAGTGAGAAAAGTGCGCAGAGACACTAAGCCAGCAAAAACAGAGTCAAAACCGGGAGGTCAGAAAGCAAAAACTCAGGGGAAACACGCCAAAAGATGCCAAGTCTAACACACCCTGCATCCCATTGGTCAGGGGTGTGTCGCTCTTGCCCGGAAGCTGAGGATAAATATGTGAGAGGTGCATAGACTATCAGTTCTGCTGCCTAAAACTACAAGAAGGAGGACTGTCCTGCTGGAATCCTGATCTGCACTCAAGGGCCTGCCTGGTGAAGACTGCGCCTGCTGCATTATCTGGTACTACAGCTCTGAGGACTTTGCCTTACTTCAAGAAGGAGTAAGGAGTGGACTTCCTGCAGCTACAGGTTAACAGAGCTTAACTGACCTTTCTCCAGCCAGAGTCCTTCTCATGGAGAACGTCCAGTAGACTTTTAAGGGGTTGAAAAAGTGCATTGTGGGAAGTGTAGTCCAGGCCTGCCAAGGACTGTCTAGGAGATTCCAGACCCTTGGAATTGTTTTTTGAACTCCTGGAACCTACAAGGAGACCTTCTGGAAGGACCTTCAGAACTTTGGGAAAGTTTTAGGAACTTTTGGAAAAAAGCACTATAAGGTGACCGACCCGACCGCAAGGGCCAAGCCTGCCACCTTCAACCATGACCCGGCCCGGATTCCAGGTTCATCTCGATGAAGAGCTTCGGAGGTCCGACTTCCAGGATTTGACCGGGAGATCCCTGAAAGTCAAGCTAGTGAACCCTCACCGAATCCAGCCTGGTGAAGAGCAGCATGGGCACTCAGAAGAAAAAGCTCCAGAAGAGTTTACAAGACTGTGGTAAAGAATTTGGGGACATATTTACAAGGGGATTGCGCCACTGGAATGTCACTTTTTTCGAAGTTCTGGTAGCGCAATTCTCGGCTCCATATTTACAAAGTGACGTTAAGCCACTTTGCGTAGTTTAGCACCGCTTGTAAATATGGTACCCTTTCCCAATGAGTGTGGTTGTTGGCGTTCTACCACAACACCTATTACTTTTTGACGCTGCCCAAGATTTACAAGGATGTGTAAATCTGAGGTAACGCCATTCAAAAGCAGGCTTTAGATTGGCGCAGCGAGGAGAAGTTCTTTGATTACTCCTTGTTTTTGCTCTATGTTTGCTGCATTCTGGAGCATACATAGAAAAAGCAAATCTCCTTTAAAGATTGTTTATGTGCAGGATGGTATGCGCTCCTGCACACAAACAATCATTCCCTGTAACACAGACACCCATGCATGATAGTTCAAGGGTGCCTGCGTTACAGGGATGATTTCCTGCAATTAAGGCACACTTGCACTATGCTGCATGGGTCCCAGTGTTGCAGGAACTCATCCCTGCAACGCAGGCACCTTTGCACTATGGCGCAAGGGTGTCTGTGTTGGCGCTAGACAGCTATTTTTATGGCCAGGGCAAGGAAAACACAGGAGTGCACCATATTCTTGTAACTACGGCACATCCCTTCGTTTTTAAATGACACAGCGTGGCGCTTCAAAATTGCTTGCAGTCCACGCTGCGCCATTTCCTTGTAAATTTCCCCCTTGGTTTTTTGATTCAGCTCTGCCTGTTCCTTAAAGCTGGGAAGATAGTGACTTTAGCACATCAAACCGTTCATTGAAGACATTCTTGTGAAAAAAACAGACACTTTTATCTGGAGCAATTTTTTCCTATTTTCCCCCCAAAACTCAAAATGTAGCTATATTTTGTCTACTTTCTCAGTCCCCTCACAGGGAATCCACAAACCCTGGGTACCTTTGGAATCCCCAGGATGTTGGGAAAAAAGGACGCAAATTTGGCATGGATAGCTTATTTGGACAAACTTTTATGGAGGCCTAAGCACGAACTACCCCAGATGGCCAAAAAGAATGGGGAATGTTTGAGATAAGGAAGGAGTGAGTAATCTTGAGTCTAAGATTGTGAGATATTTTGAGGAAAAGGGTGGAGGTATGACATGCTCAGTAAAGAGGTGAGAGAGAGTAGAGGCACATGAGTGACTATGACATGCAGAGGGAAAAAGTGAGCGAGACATGCACAGGAAATGTGTGAAGTGGCAGCAAGGCAGTGAGAAATGCAGAAGAAAGGACTGAAGAGAAGAGACCGTGAAGGCAATGAAGTGAGACCTGCAGAAGGGCTGACGGCAGAGAGTGGAGATAAGGCACTAAGGGGTAGATTTAAAAACATTTTGCACTGGGTTTGCGTCACAAAAATTGGGGCAAACTGGTGCAAAAATTTTGTTTGGAATTTACTTTCCATCTGAAAATTTGTTTTGCACTGGAAAGTCAGTTCAACAGTGGTGGCCGCTATTTACCGGGGTGGCGGGCGGGGGGATGGGAGGGTTGTAAATTAAAGAAAAAAAATAACCTACTCACTTTCAGGCCTGCCACTCGTCTGGCCACCACCTCTCTGTCCGCTTGCCGCCCCCTCTCGCTCCTGGAAACAGGAACAGGAAGCACCCAGGCTCCTGACTCCCCAAGCTAATCACAGCACTGCAATGCAGTGCTGTGATTGGTCTGAGCGCCATGGATCGGCGCTCAGGCAGGGAATGGGAACCTGGGGCATGTTCTGCACCCTGGCTGTAATGCAGCCTGGGTGCAGAACATGCAAAGTGCTCATGACGGTTTGGCCGGCCAGAGAGGGACGGTCAAAGCGTCATTGCGCACCTTGGAGTGGGCAAACCACTCCTCCCCTGCCATGCTCTGGCAGTCCAGCCCCGCCCCAGGAAAGAAAAACTGAAATGTTAATAACACTAGTTATTATCATTTTAGTTTTCTTTAACTACTGCTCGCAGAGCAGTGTTGCGACACTCGTCCGCCTTAGTCGAGGAGCCGCCACTGCAGTTGAAAGGAACCTAAAGCAGTGCTTTGTGCTGCTTTGCGTTACCTTGCATCATAGGGCATTCTCCTATGAGTGGAATGTGGCCCTTCCTGTGCAACCATCCATGCAAAGCCCCTATCTACTAATAGTAGACAGGACTTTACCGCAAAAAATAATGCCTCTTCGACATTGATGTTAACTTCGAGAATTTCTTTTATTTCTTCCAACTTTTCCATTTTTGCACGTCTGCTGCACTGAACATCATACATCCAAAATGAGGAACGTTTTAAAGTTTATCTAGTCATAGTATTTTGCATTGGAAGGCTAGCCTTCCATTACAAAACCTATGCTAGACAAGACGCAGACACTTTTGTAGTTTGATGCAAGGGTGCTTGTGGCGGTAGGATCCCAGCGCTGGGGTGAGAGCAAGACAGTGCCATATCTTGGTAGGTATAGCACTTTCCTGCTCTCTCCCTCTCACGCAGCGCATCTACTTTGCTTGCTGCTGTGCGTTGCGTGACATCTTTGTAAATCTGCCTCTAAGTAGGACATCAAGACAAAGAGAGTGGAGTCAAGGAATTGAGTGAGTGAGGCATGTATAGGAAAAGAGAGGCGAGAGAGTGGAGGCAGGGGAGTGGTTGAGAAATTCAGAGGAAAGTGGTGAAGGACAGGGAAGCTCGGCATGCCGACGAAAGGTGAAGTGGGCAGTGTGAAGGGAATGAGACAGACAGAGCAGTGGCATATCAGGGGGCACACGGGCCCTTGTCAGTGCTTTAAATGGAAAAAGAGAAGTGCCGGTACTCACTAAATTGATTGGGATGGGTCTTGAGGGTCTGGTAGGGGCGTGTCTGGAGGCGTGGCTTCGAGGCCGATCTTTAACAATAGCCGCATTTTCTTATTCAATGCAAAAATGCCCTAGTGTCCTTCGGCCAAGTTCCTTCATATGTGCAGGGCGTAATTGGTGTTTTTTGCAGTTTTATATAGTGTGAACTTGGCCAGAGGGCATTAAAGCTGTTTACTTGAGAAGCAGAAGTTTTAAATGAAAACATACTGTTTTTGTTTTTATGGCACGGGGCTCGTGCCATGAAAACTAAGTAAAGTATGCTCTTGTGTTGAACTTGCACTTCTCATTTAAAGTGCTTTAACACCCTCCTGCCAAGTGTGTTCTATATAAAACTGCAAATAAAGTACCAATTGCGCACTATACACATGAGCCGAACTTGGCCGAAACACGTTGGGCGCTCTGACAGACAATGAAAGTGTATTCCTGCGCTGCAGCCATACACTCTGACAGCGCAACAGTTCCAATGTAGGGAGCTCTGTCTGTCGGGCCACATCCCCTTACTCCTGTCATGCTGTCAGCAGTGGGGGCCGGCATGGGTGGCGGGCGCGAGGATGCACATAATAAAAAACAATTTACCTTCCCGCCGGGTCCCGCGTATTTGCTCCTGCTCTCCTCGAGGAACAGGAAGCACAGCCAGGCCCCACTGATCAATTACAACGCTGCAATGCAGCGTTGTAATTGGTAGGGGCCCAGGCTCCCCTGACCAATCACAACGCTGCAATGCAGCATTGTGATTAGTTTTGAGCGTCCTGGTTTGAAGCTCAACCAGGGAATGGGGGCCTGTGCATGTTCTCCATGCAGGCTGTAATGTAGCCTGCATGGAGAACGGGGAAAGTGCGCATGACTGGTTTGGGCGGCCCCAGAGGGCCGACAAAACAGTCATTACGCACTTAGGAGTGGGCAAACCACTCCTCCCCTGCCCTGCTCCGAGAACAGAGCAGCCCCGCCCACCCGCAAAGCAGCACAAACATAAAATGATAATAACTTTCAGTTATTCTGATTTTATGTTTCATCTTCTCGCACAGCTTGAATGCAGTGGGGCGACGCTCCCGCCACTGGCTGTCAGAGTGTAAGGGAGCAGGAGCAACCTAGCCCTGCAATACACTCACTGTTCAATGTCAGAGCGTCTCAGAGACACTTCCTCTGAAGCACCTGCGCTGCACGTACCCATACCCCAGAGCCCGACCCCAGCTTGCCTCTAGAAGTACGGGTACTCTTGACACAGGAGAAGTTCCAGTAGTCTAGGGGAGAAAACTGAGAAGTGCCGGTACTCGGTACCTGTGAGTACCGGCCCATTTAAAGCACTGGCTAGTGCAAGCAACGAAAATGGCCCACCAACCGCTAAATGGAAAAGAAAATAGAGCAATAATCAGAGTGCCACTGGTCCCAGGTGCCACTGCACCTGCTGCACCATTGATAGCTACGCCCCTCTCCAATGCAGAGAGCGAAGAGAGCGTGAAGGCAAGGGGATGGCTGACACAGGAAGAGACCGCGAGTGAAGAGAGACGCAACGGATTTAATGCGACATTGAACAAACGGAGAGAGAGCGACGCGGCGAGGGTGTCTCAGAGCACAAACTGTACACTAAACCCAAGGCTGCGACAACGCCTGTAGGCTGCTTTTTTTTAGTACACGTCCAATTCTCCAGAAAAGAGGAAAGAGCAGCTAGCTGGTGTGTGAGAGCGAGGTAGGAGGCCGCTTCCTGTGTCTGTCCGCGGTCAGTGCAGCGGCGGTGACTGTCTTCGACGTCTCCTGAGGAAGAGGCCGGCGCTGACGCCACCCACAGAGCACGCACTCACGTCCCCTCGACGGGAGTGTCACATTATTACTAAAAGCGGCCTTCGCGGGACCTGTACGCTCCCCTCAGAAACTTCAACTTCCGCGACTTTCGGACTTTGGCTGAAAGTGAAAATTAAAGCATGCAGGTGTGTCTCCCCATCCTCGCCCTGCTCCTGGCCGCCCTGGGACAAGCAGGTAAATTCCATACGGATAAGCAGAAGGCAATAGCATCCGAATTTTTTGCCCCCTTTATTACCTCGTCACCCACTCTACTTAAAAGTACTGCTTTTGTGCATATTTCGTGATAAACGCAATGTACCACAACCACACTACTCCTCCAATTTGTGCACATTTAGAGAAATGTCTTGCAGATTCCGCACTGGTTTTGCCCACTTTTTGCTATTCAGCTAGTGTATTTGTCCTTCTTTTTTCTGTATTGGTTATTGGTCACCTTCGCAAGAAGAATTGTTGTGCACAATCATATGCTGTGCCTGGTACAGCAGGCCTGTGCTGCATGCAGCTGATGCAGCATGCTGAGTGACGCAGGCTTGACCCCGAGTGTGGCTTATTCAATCCTTCATCCTTCATGTGTGAATGCAATGAGTGACATTGAACTGAGTAAAAGTGATGCCTAATGTTACAAAGGTCTAAAACCACGAAAGTTTGTACTCCACCCCTGAATCAATCAGGGTTGGTAAAGCGCAACTACTCACCAGTGAGGGTCTCAAGGCGCTGGGTAAATAAGAACCATTGGCATAGCCAGTAGGTCTCTCCTTTGATTTGATTAAAATTTGTAAAGCGCTACGAATACCCAAAGGCATCTTGGCGCTGGTGTCTGCACTATCAAAATCACAGAAAAGCATAAATGTTTTTTAGCCAAGAGAAACTAAAAGTCAGGTTTTTAACTGCTTTCTAAAGATCATAAGGTTAGATTGTGACCTTAAATGCACTGGCATTTGGTTTCAGAGGAGAGCTACAGCATGCACAAAGCTTCTGCCACCCCAGGCGGCTTTACAAATCTTAGGGATTTCCATGGTCTTAGCAGAAGCAGATCACAGACATCTTCTGGGGGTGTACCATGTCATGTTGTCCCTCAGATAGGACGGGCCTGTTCCATGCAGGGCTTTGTGTGCCTTACAGAGTGCTTTAAATACGACTCTGCTCTTAATTGGCAGCCAGTGAAGCTCCTTAAAGCCTTTAGCAGCAGATTCATGTTTCTTAAGGTTTTTAAGAGATGAACAGCAGCGTTCTGCAGTCTCTGAGTCTTTATTATCAGACCTTGTTGCGTGCCCAGATAGATGGCATTGCTTTAGTCTAACCGTGAAAGCATTAGAGAGACAACCACAGTTGTCTGTAAGTCTGTAGGGATGAAAGGTAGCGCTTTAAAAAATAATTTTAAGAGGTAGAAGCAGGAAGAAATCAACTGATTTGTCTGATCTTTAAAAGTTAATTTAGAATCGAAAATCACTCCCAGATATTCTACTTGGGTGACTGGGGTGGGTAGAGGGCCAAGTGTGGAAGGCCTCCAGGAGGGATTCCAAAAAGACCAGTCTGACCGAAAGAGAAGCACCTCCGTCTTGTCGTAGTTCAATTTCAGGCATTGGCTTTCCATCCAGTTGACAATAGCTAACATACAGTTCTTCAATCTCATAGCTACCTTGTCTTTGTGTGAATGGAAACATCAATTTGCGTGTCATCCGCATTCAATATTGTGTTGAATCCAGGAGATCTAATCAGAGCGGCAAGTGAAGTAACATACATGTTGAATAAAGTTGGGCTTAGCGGGGACCCCTGCGGGACCCCATATGGCAGAGAGAAGGCGCTGGAAGTAAAGTCTCCAAATGAGACAGACTGAGTTCTGTTACTTAGGAAGGAAGTCAAGAGATTAAGGGCATTATTCTCAATTCCTATGTCCATGAGTCGGTGTTTCAAAACTCGATGACTTACGGTGTCAATGACTGCGGATAGGTCCAAAAGGACCACCGCAGCCTTTCCACCACAATCTATTATTCCACAAATCTCCTCAGTTAGCACCACCAGAGCGGATCCGCACTGTGTGACTTTCTAAAATCGAATAGTGATCCATCTACCTTCCCATTCTGCTCCAGAAAGTCAGAGAGAACCACATTAAGGTGTGTCTGCAGGATTTTTACTGCTGGTTCTGGAAGTCTAGAGATGGGACGATAGTTTTTTCCTTCTATAGGATCTAGTGTAGGTTTTTTTAATTGAGGTAGGATCGAAGCTCTTTTCCAGTTCGAAGGAAAAATACCTGAGTCCAAGATATTGTTCAGTGTGGCTGTGAGTGGAGGGGCCAGAGTACTGGCCAGGTCATGAAAAATGTTCACAGGACAGGGATCAGTTGGGGTCCCAGTCTTGGTAAGTTTAATCATCTGAGCTACCTCGTCAATTGTAAGAGATGGAAAATTCCTCCAAGTTTGGAGGTTGATATTGGCAGCCGCTGTTATAGAGTTTAGGGTATTTTCCATCTTTCCTGCCTTGAAAACCTTGTAGACACAAGGAGTTGATGGACGGAGTACTGACAACCTTGTAAACACAAGGAGATGATGGACGGAGTGCTGACAACCTTGTAAACACAAGGAGATGATGGACGGAGTGCTGACAACCTTGTAGACATCTACTACCTTATCTTTAAAAATTGGCTATATTATCGCAGAAGTTTTGAGTTGTGACCAGTGTTTTTGCATTCGGGGGATTACGGCAACAGTTGGACTGTTCTAAAAAGTTCGTTAGAGGAATTGCTGGCTGTTTTAATTTTGTCCATAAAAATGTTGTGTTTTCAACTATTATTTCTGCCTTGTAATCAGATAGAAGCTTTTTATATTTTACTTTCTCAGCCAGTATATCATTGGTCCTTCATATTTTTTCTTTCCTCCTGCACAATCTTTTTAACTCCTTAAGCCTAGGGGAGTACCATTCTGCTCTGGGTAGAGAACCTGTTTGAGAGAAGCAAATTTATTAGCTCCCTCCACAATCTATACAGAGAACGTATCTGCTAATTTAGTGACCTCCCCCATCATAAAGAGACAATTCCAGGATAGCTGCTAGTTCAATTCTGACCTTATAAGTGTTTAGCCAGAGCTATTGGCTTTGCTAATGCCTTTAAGCTGTGTTATAGAGCAGCATGTTGAAAAGATATAATAAAAAAGATGTTGTGAGTATTTTTGTTACCGTATATATAAGACTCCCTGTTTTCAGTTTTTACTGATATTTACAGATAAATACAGGCAGAAAACATTTGTTTTCCTATCAGTAATTATTTTTAAACCTGGATAAAAATGGAAATTAGGTTGTTTATACAGTGATGCCATCAGTCATGATGAGTATATGACGTTACAATGCAAACAATTACAACGCATGCTTTTACAACACGGTTTTTACATCGCAACTACCATTACATCGCATGTTTTTACAAGGCATGCCATTACAACGCATTTTTAATAACTACCATTGCAACACATTCCATTACAACGCATACCATTACAACGCATAATACTTTTAGTGCAACAGTAGGGTAAGTGTTGGATAGTGTAGGGGTAAAATTACTATTTCCACTCCAGTGAGTGCAACAGTAGGGAAAGTGTTGGATAGTGTAGGGGTACAAATTACTATTCCCACTCCAGTGAGTGCAACAGTAGGGAAAGTGTTGGATAGTGTAGGGGTAAAAATTACTATTCCCACTCCAGTGAGTGCAATGGTAGGGAAAGTGTTGGATAGCGTAGGGGTAAAAATTACTATTCCCAACATTCCCAAAACCCATACCCACCCTAAAACTTAAAAATCTCCATTACTTACCTTATAATGCGTTGTTATGGCATGCGTTGTAATGGTGTGCGTTGTAATGGCATGCGTTGTAGTGACATGCGTAGTAATGACTGCGCTGTAATGGCATGTGATGTAAAGGCAGTTACGTTGTAACAGCTGCGTTGTATAAGCACTGCGATGTAATGACTGCGTTGTAATGGATGTTTCCCGTCATGACAGTCAGTCCAATAGCCATGCAGAAGGATAAGGGAAGGGGGTTAAAAAAGAAAAACATTTTTAGTAATAAGGCTTAAACAGCAGTCGATGTGCATGAGGGTGATAGTAAAATGTGGCTGTTTTCATATAGATGTACTGTCTTATCTGTTCGTTCATATCATTGAAACCTGTACCATTATGAATATACATTTATCAAGGAAATAAATGTGGAACTATACTAGTTTCAGCTTCACTATTTCACAAAACCTAAAATAAATACGGATCAACACTGATGATATATGTGAAAAATAAATATGAAAAATACAGACGAGAGGTAAAAAAACATAAACACCATAAAACCGTGAGCCCTTCTAATATATAACCTAGAAGACACAATTTACAACTGAATGGCACTATTAGAAAAAAGAATTAACATAAAAAATGTATTTTAGTCTTTTTGTCCTTGTAATACTGGCAAACTCAACCCAAAGGTATAGGAGCACTTTAAATAAGTACCCGATAAAGTACACAACGATATATATATATATTTTTTTTTTTTACTAGAGGACTTTCTTTAACTGAGGTAAAGGAATTGAGCGTGGGAGACGAACAGCAGAAAGGACGGTGCAGCCGTATGTACAACCAGCTGGAGTTGTGTGCGACTGTTTGTACCGGCTGGTGGGAAACCAACTAAGATTTATTATACAAGTAAAGTTGTAGCGGAGGAAGGAGCGAGAAGCCTGGTGAACACACGCTGGCACTGGCGAGAGTACGTCAAGAAAATGTATACAGCAAAATAGACACAGCACAACTAAAACACGTCCACGTTAAAATAGAATGTTCAGGAGGGGGTTGGATATACCAATTCAGTGGTACAAGTTTCTAAAGCATTTTTTAAGCAGTTGTATTTTGTGCAAACTCGAGTCAAAGGTATAGGAGCACTTAAAATAAGTTCGAGTCAAAGTCACATTCCTGCGGGGGAGGAAGGATTGAGGAACTGTGGGGCATATTAGCAAGACCCCAGCCGCGGTCGGAGGTAGGAGTGCTGCCGGGCGGTGACGTGGGGAGGGGGAGGGGCAGGGTGGGGGGTAGTAAACTATGGATTACGGAGGTTTACAGGTAAGTAAACATATAAATAAATAAACCGAATTTCGTTGCGTGCACTGCATCGCATTTGGGGATGCAGTGCGCGCAACGAAATTCATTTTATTTATTTATATGTTTACTTACCTGTAAACCTCCGTAATCCATAGTTTACTACCCCCCACCCTGCCCCTCCCCCTCCCCACGTCACCGCCCGGCAGCACTCCTACCACCGACCGCGGCTGCAAGACCCACGTTAAAATTATCGCCATTTTAGCGGCAGGAAACTGCCGCTAAAACGGCGATAATGGGCTTGCTAATATGCGTTATAGAATTCCAATAGAAGCCCAGGTTAGATGTGTAGGACATCTAACCTGGGCTTGGCTGCTAATATGCGTTATAGAATTCCAATAGAAGCCCAGGTTAGATGTGTAGGCCATCTAACCTGGGCTTCTATTGGATTCCATAACGCATATTAGCAAGCCCATTATCGCCGTTTTAGCGGCAGTTTCCTGCCGCTAAAACGGCGATAATTTTAACGTGGGTCTTGCTAATATGCCCCTGTATTACCACACGCAGGGACTTGAGAGACTACGCAGAGAAAATGCATACATTGAAAGAGACACAGCACAACTAAAACATGGGCATGTGAAAATATAAAGTTCTGGTGGAGGTTACATATACGAACTTGGTGGTACGAGCTTCAATTGTTTTTTTTTAAGCAGTTGTATTTTGCACAAACTTGACCCTAAGTTCTAGGATCACTTAAAATAAGCACAAGTTAACGCCACATTCTTGTGCGGGGAGGAAGGTTTGAGGATGCATATTAACACACTCAGGGACTAGAGATAGTACGCTGAGAAAATACATCCAGCAAAACAGACATAGCACAACTACACGCCCACGTCCAAATTGGAAGTGTTTGTGGGGGTTAGATATGCCAACTTGGGGGTATGGGCTTCAAAAAAAAATTCTAAGCAGGTGTATTTTGCTTGATTTCATGCCGAAGGGTTAGATGCACTTCAAATAAGTGCAAGTTAAAATCACATTCATGAGGAGAGAGTACGCTGAATGCATACAGCAAAAGAGACACAGCACAACAAAAACATTGCAACGTGAAAAAATATACATACAAAAAAAAATTTTAAGCAGTTTTATTTTGCACATACTTGAGCTGAAGGTATTGGAGCACTTAAAACCAGCCCAAGTTAAAGTCACATTCATACCAGCGGAGAAAGGATCAAGGAGCCGTATTAATACAAGTGGCGCGGCCACCATATTTAAAGATAAAGCGCGGCGTGCTGTTCTGATCATGGGAAACATGAAGACTTCAGACAGACAGCCAAAGTTGCAACCACAGCTAAATAAATGAAAAAAAGAGTGTGCCGAAAGTAAACATATGGCCGATAGTGAAAGGGTCCACGTAGCAGGGCGGGAGCAAAACAGCCAAAAGGTGGGACAAATGTAAACATTCACCAACAGCAGCAAAGGAATTTTGAAAGCCAAAGGAAACAACCAAAGAAAAGCACTTGTGTTCAAAGCCCATAGAGTGAATACTGCAAGCGCGCTGCCTAGGCTCGACCTAAAAAGCAAGCAAACGATTCTTTCTTAAGTGCTTTGTATCAACTTGGTTATAAATCACTCTAATTATTTTTATCTGCATGAAAACTCTTGAATTCATACACTACCTGTGCTCGTTTTAAATCTATGTTTAAGTCTGTTTGTACAGGACAGCTGTCTGCAAGATGTATTGTTAATAATAATTTTAAAAATGCTTTGAGTGGTCCTTGGCTTCACCCAAGAGGAGAATTATTCTTTCACCTCTTACTATTGGCTATTTGGTGTATCATTCCGCCTTCCAGGATGTGCTTTCACTGGAATGTGTGTGGGGCTTTTTTTTACATCAGAAACATACACTCAATCATGCTGTTTGTCACGTACCGTTCTTTATCTCATATATACTTTCTATACCCGAAACTATCCTTTTCCTACCTTTTTCCCTTGGCAGCCTTTATTGTGATAATCAGCGTTTGTGCATGTGAGTAGCACTTGCGAATATGTTTACATGTGATGGCAAATTAGAACCAGACCTGTTGGCTATGCCAATGCCTGTTTTGTATATTATACATGTATGATCTGCTGATATATGCTATTCCACAGCTTTGTAGAGCCTCCAGTCTCCTGCACGGTGCCTTCAATGTAGCACAATAGTTTGTGAAGCTCCACCCATATTTTGGCCTGGCTCATAGCATACATTGATCTACAAAGTCATATTAATTTCTTTCCAGTTTTCCATACAGGGCTGGACTGGCCGTAGCGGGCACTGGGCGTTTTCCCGGTGGGCTGGAAGGGTGGGGGCCGGTTTTGGAGCGGTGGGGGGCGCTTTTGTTAGAGGGGCTGGTTTTGCAGCAGTGCTGCAATATCGGCCCCCTGTAACAAAAGCGGCAGCAGTGCTTCACACTAACGCCCCCCCAGGGGCAGTTTCTTCTCACTAGGACCCCCCCCCCCCCACCATCTACCCCTCCCCCTGGGCTGGTCCAGCTGAATTACAAGGGCTGTTTTGTGTTCCCAGTTCGGACCTGACTCCATACCATTCAACCTGGCCAGATATCCGTGGTGGTCCCTCATCCAACTGATTACTTTCCATAGTTTGGCTCTTACTACGGGTTTGGTGGCCACTCCTTGCTCCTGGCCAAATGGCTTGTGGCATTTGAATGGAAAGCCCAAGGAATTTTGGGGATAGTAGACCTAATGAAGTAACTTTCTGTCCCTTTAAGTGTGTAAGTGTGCCCGCCTCCATTCCTAAGTTTTCCAGGGAATGAAAGATTTGCAGTGAGTGGGAGGAAATGTAATACTACAAACCAACCGCAAGCCCACCATTCAACAATCTGCACCTACCTAAATTACCTGGACACCCTAAACCTCTAATACAAAGATATCAGTAAGTGCCTGATGACCTTAATTTCCTGCATTTGTTCTTTCATTATTTCCTTTCTTATGACCTGCATTTATTTGTTCATTGTTATTTTATGGCATTCCACAAAGTGCTCTCTGCCCAAGCTCTTGAGCGCTATATCAAGAACCAAAATTGACAAAAAATGAAACGGGATCTGCACTCCGCCATTATGGGCGTGCTCAGTGGCTCAATCGTTACCGATTCCTCTGTAGTGAGCAAGAATCTCCCTCAAAAATATCAGAAATGAAAAAAGAGCTGTTGGCACTTGTATGAGTTTCCTCATTTTACAGGACAGCACACAGAGGTTTTCTTTTTTATTTATATTCAGAGCTCACTTCCCTTCGCTCATTGTGGGTACGGTGTGGTGAGTACGCATGTGGGATTTCCCAATTAGTGTTGTCACCCAATGCGACCTTCTAAATTCACGAGAAATTATTTTTGGTTATGTTTCATAACATTTAGCCTAATGCTGATGCTGCACAAATGCTCCTTCAAGAGGTAGAAAGTGTCTCTCACAGCAATGGTCGGTTGGGAAAGTGCCTAATGATTATTTTTGTTCGCATTAGATGGCCAATAACAAATGGAGGTGGCCACGCTGTCCTGTTACCCGGGGGGTTAGGTAGGAGACAGACGGCCATTTCATTAATGCTATATATTTGTATATAGCACTTTTACCAACCCGTAGTTTCAAACACATCAATAATAGTGTTTGCTTTTCAGTTAATAAATACATTATTTAGGCATTTATTTGGAATTACAATCCAGTATTGGGAAAAACTAATTTGGTCAAATATTCACAATACAATTTGGTTTGAAACTCAGCAAAGTCCTGTTAGAGGATGTGATAACAAACTGACAGGGCTAGGTGGTCTGGTCTGTCGGTCAAGAAATTTTATGGAAATTGACGAATGATCTCGGCGAGTTTTGTCTAAAGTGTGATCGTTGGTGAATCCTTATTGGTTCTGAGGGATCCCCTTTGGCTGCAGGTATTTAGTTCACTCACTATGCAACTATCATGTGTTGCTTCAGATGGTGATGGATATTGAAATTGATATAAAGCTCAGACTGAACTTGCTGATTAACTGTACAGATGAGGATTCCGTTACTTTTTTTTCAGGGAATTTACACTCCTCCTGTGCTGCAGGATGTGTGATTCTGGTGCTCTGCAACAGTGGTACAGGATTTTGCAGTGCAGCTTGTCAACTATTTTAAATAAAAGGTATAAGACCATTGTGACAATTGTCTACTGTAAATGTGTGGGACCCAAGCTTTTGGAATTGAAGACAATACCAAGGTAGGCCGATTCCTTCACTGTTCCTACACAGATTAAGGCAACATATCTTATAAGCTGATAAAGATCTTCATTTTTCCTTCTTCCCTCCATCTATGACACAACTTTTCAATGTTTATTTTTACAGAATGGCAATTGTGGGATAGAAGGCCCCATACTAATTCAGCAGTCTCCGTATGACAAACTTTGGCCTTACATCGAACACCATATTTGCTCTGTATAGAGATATACGGAATGGTCTATTTTCAGTTTAACGTGATGTCCTGATCCTCTGCCAAAAGAATTAATAGAACTTCATCTAAATAGCAGGAAAAAGAGAGGGCGGCTAATTATATCCTTTGTAGACACCTCACTTTACCTTGAATCGATTAGTCCTCTGCCCCTATATACGCGTGTGCCAAATCTCGTTTTTTTTCGTGCTTGTTTGATTCGAACCTTGCAAGAGGTCAGCATATTGTCCATTGAGATGCAAGGCCTGTTGGGACAGCTCGAATCTCTCCATGAGAATGAGACAAGAGTTGTAGCTGGAGGCTGGTGAGCCATTACCGTGTGTTTCATGGCTAATGTAAGGGTAAGGAAAGAACTTTTATGAAAAGGGAAAAAGGCGCGAAAACATGATTTTAAATAATAGCAGATAAAGAGAATTCTATATGTTTGACTGCATGTCCCATTTAAAATGTACATTATTTCTGTGGTATTGAAAGATAGTTCTGTTAAAAAAATTAAAGAGTTTATATTTTTTAACCAACACCACTGTGCGTTCTGGAACTCGTATCTTTGCTGATCCAATTAAAAGTATGGGATTAAAACTGCGTGAATGCAAAATTAATGTTAGTTAAAAGTCTGAATTCCCTGTTAAACATAAAATGGGTACTCAGTAGCTTCAAAATGAAGTCGTGTAGTAAACTATTATTGCAGAAGACTGATTGCTCGAAGCTAGACGGATATAGGTTATACACTAGTGGGTTTATTCTTTAGAGTCTGCTTTTAGAGTTTTGTTTTTAAGTTTCAATATATGACTACAAGTCAGAGAATGTAAATAAATAAAGAGGACTTCATGGGACAGAGAGTAAATGTTATCCTCTAAGCCAACTGAAGAAAACAAGCAATTCTAAGTAGCCCATGCATAACGTTTGTTACTCGAGCATAATCTTGTATAGATCCCCAGTTTAAGGCTAGCAATGTGTCATATATTTTTCTCTTTTCCTTACACTTATTCCTGCTCAAGGGAGAGGTGCTTTGAGCAGAAATGTCTTGCAACAATTGATAATTGCTAGAATAAATTATGTGACATAATTCTTGTGAAAAGATGATGAAAATGGGGATCTCACAATGAAAAGTGTCTTAATAGTCCTGTGTTTTTTCACGGTTGGCCTCTTTGCACCGCAAGGTTAAAACTCTTAGTGGTTGTGAGAATTACACATGCTACATGCCAAAACATTGTGCGATTTACCCCCCTCCTATTCTAGCAAATTTCCTGTCATGCTGATGAATGACATTTTTTCTTCTCAAAAGACCAGTTATTAAATACTTATATTGCACCTACTTTCAATAAACAAAACACAAAACATTAACGAGTACATTCAGATACCGAAGCTGTGCCGCACGTGATAAATAAATGTCAAACACAAAAACAAAATTTCGCCTATATCTCTGCAAAAATCTCCCCACTACCTCATTAAAAGACGTATCAGCACTGCCTTTATGAATGTATGATTATACAACGCATGCATTCACATCGCATGCTATTAGATCGCGGTTTTTACCACGCAAGTCGTTACAACGACTTTCGTTGGAGGGCGCTGGACTTAGGAGTAGTTAAATTTACTATTCCAACTCCAGCCTACGTACAGTAGGGAAGGTGTTGGATAGTAAATTAAACTATTCCTTGTCCTATAGCGCCCTCCAGCGCAAGTCGTTGTAACGACTTGCGTTGTAAAGACCGCGATCTAATGGCATGCGATGTAATGCATGCCATGCCATGTAATGCAGATCCTTCTCCCACCTCGCCGCCAAGACCTGGAACACCCTCCCCACCAACCTCCGACAGACCCAAGACCTACTGGCCTTCAGAAGACTCCTCAAGACCTGGCTCTTCGATCAGTAGCAGCACCACCCCCCTCTTCCCCCAGCGCCTTGAGACCCTCGCGGGTATGTAGTGCGCTTTATAAGTGACATGATTGATTGATTGATTGATTGAATGCATGCGTAGTAAAGGTTGTTTCCCTGCCTTTATGATATGCCATTCAGCATGGTTCCGTTAGTACAGGACTAAGCAGGACCTCTCGCTGCTCCAAGCTAGCAGAAAAAAAGTAAGAAAAGCCCACCTCTGACATTAAAGCGGCTCTGGACCCTGATCTTGACTCTGATACCTCGACCGACAAAAAATTGAGATTCAAGTGCAAGAAAGGTTCCGTTTTCCAAGAACCACCCATAAAGCATATATTGTCTTTTCGCATATTTATATTAAATGATGTCTGACTTTACAATTCGCAACCTCTTACAACAAAAAATATTTCATAAAAAATGCTTACGATATAAAAATTGATAAAACCCCAAATGTGAATAGTGGAATGCTTCTAAAAGTCTTAGTTGCTGGCAATTTTTCAGATACACTTTCCAGTCCATTATTTGTTTTTCCTCACCATGCTGCTTCAAAAACAGGCCAGTAATATGCAACTCGTCCTTCATCCTTCCCTATTAGGAGCAATCCAAGCCCCACTGTCAAGCCAGATCCCAGCCCATTTTCAGCCTATTTAGGCCGGATCACTATGGTACAGCAACAATCTAAAACAGATTTGCAGAAATGCAACAAATAAAAATTAACCTATAGAAAAATAATAACAACAAATTACACCTTTGTGTCTTTCGATGCATCTCTGAGCCTCTTAACACTGTACTGCTGCTATGGCCAGAGATCATTTTAATGCACTTATAATTCTTCAACCCTTAACAAGAAGCAAAAAGGCAAATTATCTTAATCCGTGCTTTCCTTCAACTCAAGAAAAACGAACAAATTAGCTGGTGTAAAAAATTTTCAAGCTTCTTCATATATTTCAGAACTATTTTATTACATTTTTAAAAGACAAATCTTTTTTACAAATTCTAACAATTTTATTTGAGCCCGTCCTGAACAAAATATTATGTATTGTTTTGTAAATTGTAATGTATGAGACCACCCATAGTTTTTAAGGGCTCTTCAGGACCATCCCACCAGTTGTCTAAAATCAGTTTCCCAGAACCACCTCTCAAAGCTTCCAACAGAGCACACAGCACTCTCAAGGCGCATCCTGCCCAGGGACTTTCTCATGTGATTAACTTCTCAAAGAACCTACAATGCTTAAAATCCTGCCTATTCCAGTACAACATCCAGCCTTATTAAGTGCAAATTCAGTAGCGTTGCAAGGATGCCAAGGGCCCTGGTGCAAGCAATGAAAATGGCCCCTTTAACTGCTATTGGAGTAGTAAAATACATCAATTATCAAGGTTCAGTGAGCCCGGTGCCCTGCACCTGCTGCACCAGTGGTAGCTACGCCCTTGTGTGAATTCCCTGTCTTTGTTTATAGTTTCCTGTCACTATACCAAGTATGCAAGTAGAGCTGTATTTGTTTGACAACGCACCAGAAGATAACGTAGTCCTGCACCCTGTCTGTATCAGTTCTGAATAGAAAGTCAGCATGATGCCAGCGAAGACAAGGAGGAAACGATCAAGACTGACACCAAACATTTTGCTGATGGAATTCAAGTTGGGTATCCGGGTGGGAGGGCAGATCACATAGAGAGCTACAGATGCATGGTGGGAGTCAGGGGACAGAGCCCATCCCACTGGAGCAAGACCCACCAGACCCTCCTTCCAGGGAGGGCTCCACTCAACTATTCACCGGTCTCTATATGCCCAGTGCTCCATAGTAATACTAGGTAGAAATCACACGTAAAAAAAACATTGGCCAATCCCATTGTTTTCTCATTTGTCTGTGCAGCTGAGTATTTGTTTATATAATCCCTCTACACCCATCTCTTACACAGTGGCGTAGCAAGGGGGGGGGAGTTGTCTGCCCCGGGTGGCACGAGTTTTGGGGGCGGCGGCACTTTTACCCTCGTCGTCTGTCTCCCCCACCCCCGTTCTTACCTGCGGCAAACACAGGGACTGCCACGGACAGCAAAAGGTCTAGCTACGCCACTGCCCCTACAATCTACCACTGCATCATGGGTGTAATTATGTGGTAGCAAGGAGTAGCCTCCTGCTTACCCTGTGGCACCCCTGGAACTGCTCTTTTTGCCACTCATCTAAGCCATATAGTGCTGTACTTTACTTCTGTAGCCATCCGCCATACCCAGAGCAGTAAATGGGAGGTGCGCAGTATCACAATGTTGCC